>OY987298.1:69566348-70166348 GCA_963920635.1 Pseudeuparius sepicola | reverse complement strand
ATATTGTCAGTTTTGAAATTTGTGCACCATCTAGCACCGAAAGACGGTACTACATAGTAAATAATAAAAAGATCTCTTCGGACGAAGTTGCAAGTATAATTTAAATTTTATAACCTGGTTCAACTTGGTCATCCGCTCGAATTCGGCTATAGTTCGGTGGTCAGGTGAGGTGACCGTCAGCTTCAGCTGTCAGTAGAGCAGGCGTCAGGCGGAAACATTATTTTTAATTTTAAATATGTTCTGACTTTCTGACGTGAGACCGCACAAAACACAATAAAGCAATCGGCAGATAAATGTAAGAAACAAATTATTACATTTATTACATTTTTCCTCATAAGGTTTTAGGCGTTCATGCTGAATTTGAATATGGCTTTTCCCACATTTATTAGAAATGCAGGCGTGCGAGGTAGGTAATTGTTTGCAACTATTATTTATTAAAAATACCTGGCATTTCTATTACATAATGTACTGACATTTTAATTCTTAATAAGATTAATTAAACTTTTTAGGTATACAAGCAATCATTCTACGCCCCACATTAAATTTACACACGCCCAGACAATTGACATATTTAATTGGCCAAACAAACAACAAAATACTTTCAAGAAAGGCTTTGGGCTTGACCAATGCAACCATCGGAAAAAGAAATATGTCTGCTGATCATAGTAAATTGTGGCCAATTGAAAAAGCTATATCACTTCTCCTAGTTGGAGTTGTTCCTGCTGCAATAGCAGTTCCAAATCCAGTTTTGGACAACATCTTGGCTATTGCTGTTGTCGCCCACTTTCACTGGTTTGTACAAAATATATTCCATAATTTGCGTCCTTTTTTACAACATGGGATTCTGACTTGGTGACAAAATAAAGATTCTGGCACAGGAATAGACTCCTGTGGGCCTCTTAAATAAACTGAACTGCTTTTCCAATACAATCATTTGTCCCACCTATATACATACAGAGTGAAACAACCTTATAACTTCTCTAATTTTTAACCGACCAATACGAAATTTTTACAAAGGGTAGATGCGGCATTGTTGCCTACTTATTTCTAAAAAAATACCTAAAGTCTATCCAAGTTACAGAGGCAGTGGATCAAAACATTGGCCACCACGTGACCTATTCTCTTAGGTCTGGCCGTCATAAAATGACAAGTGTTTACGCGGTGAGCAGAATGCATTGCCGGCACTTCCTTCAGTCGAGTTTCCTGCATATTTTAGATCGGATCGTGAGCAGTATATTGTGTAAATTTATTTTGCTACTTAAGTAATTTAAGGAAATTTGTAAAGATCCACGAAAGGTAAAAACACAATTTTTAGAACTTCGAAAAAAAAAATAGTTCAGAATTACAAGCCACATCAAAGTCAAAGCCACCTGCAATGCCACAATCGAAGCTAAAAATCTGAAAGTCTTATTAGGCTTTTTTTTTCAAAAAAAAGTTACCAAAAAAAGTCGATCCAGCACCCTAAATCCATATTTTGTCAAAATCAAAAAATATTAAATAAAAAAGGTAAAACTTTCCCCTGGTGTATATCTTTTTTTTTTTAATTTTGCCTACCCCCCCCCCCCCTATTTTCGAGGTCCCTGAACACGAATCTGACCTTAGCTTTTGGCGCTCGGACGTAGTTTCCGAGAAAATTTTCAAATTTCCTTTGACACCTCACTTTACATGGCGATATTTGTGGTTATAATCCGGATGAATTTTTACTATATGCAGCTTAAACTAATCACCACACTATTTTGCACCTTTTGCAACATCGAAACTTCGCGAAAACCCGCGGAAAAACCGAAATTTTGAAAGATTTATGCCGTGTTTCGGCGCGCGCGCGCCGAATGTCGGGCGAAAACAGCGGCCGGGCCGGACGTAAACACGGCATAAATCTTTCAAAATTTCGGTTTTTCCGCGGGTTTTCATGAAGTTTCGATGTTGCAAAAGGTGCAAATTAGTGTGATGATCAGTTTGAGTTTGAGCCATATTCATCTAAATTATAACCACAAATTTCGCCGTGACAAGTGAGATGTCAAAAGGAAATTTGAAAATTCATTTTCTCGGAAACTACGTCCGAGCACCAAAAACTAAGGTCAGATTCGTGTTCAGGGACCTCGAAAATAATGGGGTGCGATGAGGACGTGTAAGGTGTCAGGTTGGGGGGGGCTGCGGGCCTTCATCAAGAAGGCCGGCATGCTGGAAGCCCTTTGATACCGGCCGTGGGGGCACAATGGGCCCATGGAGGCCTACGTGCCGGGCCGATCAGAGGCGGCCACCCCTTAAACTGATGATGATGATTATGAATGGGGTAGCCAAAATTTAAAAAAAATCGGGGGACATACACCACGGGAAACTTTTACCAAAAAAATTAGGTAAGTAAAAATTTAAAGAAAATAAAATTTGTTTTGTAGCTTTTAATTTTATTTTAAAACTATTACTTTTTGAAAACAACTTACCTTCAAAACTTCCATGGCACACTTTTCTAAACACAGGAAATTCTTAAATTGCCATTTTTGGACTTATTTTTTTATTTAATATTATTTTATTTTGACAAAATTTTGGATTTAGGGTTCTGGATCGATTCTGAACAACTTCTTTTAGTACTTTTTTTTTTTGAAAAAAAAATGCCAAATATGATTTTTGGATTTTTAGCTTCGATTGTGGCAGAGCTGGGAAAGATCACGCCAAAAAAGATCTAGATCATAGACCAGATCATTTAAAAAAAAAAAGATCTAAGATCATCTAAAAAGGATCTGTTTAATCTGTTAAGATCTTTTAAACGATCTAAGATCTTCTAAACGATCTAAGATCTTCTAAACGATCTAAGATCCCAGCAAACACAAATAAATGGTACATTCATGGGCATTTATATATTGCCCAGCACAGCCATAATTGGTTCTTTGAAGGCTACCATCAATGCAGTGGCGTATCCAGGATTAACGTCTGGGGGGGAGGGGGGGGCAATCAACTATAAATAACAAAACTGTCGATAATTTAATTGAATATTAATTATTAAATAATTTTAATAAATAAAAACAGAACAAAACCATATTTTCTAAAATAAATAAATTCAGGGTGTCCGGAAATAAATGCACCAACTTGAAAAATTGAAAATATGACGAAAAGTTCATATGAACATGGGTCTGCAGATGTTTGGTTTTCGAGATGCAGGGTGTTGAAATTGAAATTTTATTTTCGATTTTTTTAACTAACTTTTTGAGACGACAAAATGTTTTTGCAAAATTTTGTAGCCGGGGTTTTTTTGGGATGGGAAGTCATAATTTGGTATTATTTTTGGTGCAATCCGTAGAGGCGCTGCATGCCTCACAATACTCCAAACTAGGAGTACCCCAGAAGCAACCACATGCTTGTGCGGGGGAGGGTTGGCAATTACTATTATTTCGTTTTCCTTGCCGTTTGCGGCTAGGGCCGACTTTTTTCCTGATAGAGCTAGGATAGCATTCGCTCAAGTATTACGGAAAACCCTAGAAAACCGTAATAATCCCAGTGAGTGTAGGATAATTAGTAAATCACATGGATAAAGCTATTTAGGAGCAATACCGTGAACCCACATTTGTCCAGCGCTCTCGGCCATAGCGGTTTTTTTCTTTAAAGACATGTGCATGCCCTTGCCTTGACATCGGTTCGAACCAAGGTCGATCGAAGGCAGAAAAACATGCAGTCTAAAAAGTCACCTCAGCCCTACCTTTCTGACAGTAAACTTTTATGACATTTTGTGAATGTATCCTCTTCCCACACGTTTTCTAAGCAAAAAAGGTATACTTGGCGAATAACGCCAAAGGTGACCGTTTTCGAGAAATTTTCAAATTTCTGCATCGATGCAGGTGCATATCTACACTCGTATGCATTTAAATTCAAAATAAAATTTAAATAAACAAGCACATTTATTTTTTGACAGTTTAATTAACTTGTTTTTTTTTGCAAGAAAATTTTGTCGTCTCAAAAAGTTACTTGAAAAAAATCGAAAATAAAATTTCAATTTCAACACCCTGCATCTCGAAAAGCAAACATCTGCGGTCCTATGTTCATATGAACTTTTCGTCATATTTTCCATTTTTCTTTTTAATTTTTTTTAAGTTATTACCGGACACCCTGTATAACATAAAAATAATTCTTCTTCGAACCAGTAAAATCTATATCACAGAATCAAGTATTCTTTTTTTGGCCTTGAGCTTGTGAAATATCTCCTCTGGAGATATGGGTTGGGTGCGGAGGAATCACTCAAACTCCAGGTCGGGAGGCGCGAGGTGACCTTCTACTCCGACAGCAAAGCAGCCCTCCTAGCGCTGCGAGCAAACCGCACCACATCTCCTCTGGTGGAGGAATGTCGAGTGAGTCTGCTTAAACTGGTGGCCGTAGGGAATAAGGTGACTCTGTCCTGGGTGCCTGGGCATTCGGGCATCGAGGGAAATGAGACCGCCGACCTCTTGGCCAGGGAGGGATCCATGAGCAGGCCGATGGGACCGGAACCCCTTTTGGGGATCGCTCCTCGGGTAGCGATTTGAGTCTTGGACGAGTGGCTGCAGAGCAGATTCGTTGAGGAATGGCTCAGAGCTCCAGGGATGAGGCAGACGAGGCTCATGATCCGTGGGCCATCGCCTGCCTTGTCCCGGGAATTGCTGGGTCTGCCAAGAAAATACGTTAAGGGTTTGGTGAGGGTCCTCACTGGGCACTGTCGCCTGGCCCGCCACCTACACCTCATTGGGGTGGAGGAGGAGAGGGAGTGCAGATGGTGCCTGGAAGAAGAGGAGACCCCCCACCACCTAGTAACAGAGTGCCCTGCGTTCGACAGGGTCAGATTCGAGTCCTTCGGCATGGCTAGGCTGTGCGATGAGGATGTGTATGGTGTTAGGTTGGGGGGGCTGCGGGCCTTCATCAAGAAGGCCGGCATGCTGAAAGCCCTGTGATACCGGCCGGGGGGGCACAATGGGCCCATGGAGGCCTACGTGCCGGGCTGATCAGAAGCGGCCACCCCTTAAACTGATGATGATGATGGGTATTTCAGGGTACACATAAAGGAGTGTTAACCCATTAAGTCGGTTTTCGCCTATATTGTTTCTAATATAAACTTTTAAAATTTTTCAGTTTTAAAAATGTTCCTTCTGGCATACTGTAATTGTGCAAAATATGTTTAGTAGGTTGTTTTGCCTAATTTACGGTTACGCACTGCGACCGACGGAGTGTGTGCATAATATACGGCGGCGCGTTCTCAAATCTACTGCACAGGTTTTAATTTCGAGAAGACAAGATGAAACAAATAACAAATTGTAGATGTTTGATGTTCACTGCATTTTCAGATTAGGCCAGGAGTATATATTTTTGATATTATTAATTTTGATATTACAAATCTCGTTTATCTCGACAGCTCTGGGGGGGGGGGGGGCAATTGTCCCCTTTGCCCCCCCCCCCTTCCTGAATACGCCACTGCATCAATGTATCCGTGCTGGGATGTCCAGGTGGCCAGCAGCCGGCCATAGTTAATTTTGCCAACAGTATTCATGAATGGCCCATTGATGGTCCATTGCCGAACCCATCATTGGCACTTTATTTCTATACTATTGCAGGCCCAATAGTGATAAACATAGTGGGCCTATAATGTTCCATGCAATTTCCATAATAGTTCCAGCGATGTACTTTTATTGTATATCCAATGCAGGCCATTCATCAATAGCCACAAATGGACCATTAATGGTTATAGTCTGTATGAATGAATTTGTTTTGTAGTTTTCTGGCTACGAAAAGTTTCCCAGAGACCAGGAAATATCTGCATCTTTCCAAAAATAGATGACAAACAGACAAGCTATTTTTGGCTTGGTATAGATCCCCCATTTTAATCCATTACCAACACTTTGAGTCCACCATTCAACTGTTTTGAGGGGATTCCATGGCATGCTTGACTCACCAGGTGCCTTTAAAATTCCTATTTTTATAAACTTTGACGATAACAGTGATAGGGTAGGGGGGGGGTTAGGTTTTAAACAAAAAAAATCAACTTGGGTTAGGTTTTTTGACCAAAATGGTTTTTTGGCGGCCTTTGGTTTTAAATCCAGCCCAAACCAATTTGAGTTTAAACCTGGTTGGGTTTTTTAAATGTTAAGTTTAGTCATGTCATCTAATCTAAAAATTAGGAATCCCGGCCTTTGTATCTTATCTACTTTGTGTAAAATCAGTGGGAAAAGCTTAAAACTATGTTTAAGGTGGTAAGTGGATAAACTGCAAATACCCTATACTTACAGTAATGTATGGATAATCCAAATAGAAAGTTGGCAGACCCTGTTTGGACCCCCGAACATGTTCGGATGGATTACCCAGACTTTTGGATTATGAAATCTAATATATTATATGTAATATGTTCGGGCTATAGAGACTAAAGCCTGGTTCATGCAGCAACTTTATCTTTTAATTTTACTTTATCTTTAAGAAATAACCAACGGCATTTGTCCCTTGATTTGAACTGACCAATGACATTTAATATTTCTTAAAGATAAGGTAACAGTAAAAGATAAAGTTGCTGCATGAACCAGGCTTAATAAACAAGTATACCTATTTTAATTAAAAAAATAAGGAAAACAAGTATGTATGCCTCAATGTGACATGCTTCTGTTTAGGACCCATGATTTAAATATACAGCTATAATAGTTCAGTCAAACGGTAGTTTAAAGTGGAAAGTTTTGGTGTAATTGTTTTTAGTGGTTTATTTTGGGTTTTTTGGAGCGCTAAACACGAATCTGAAGTTGTCCAACAAAAATTTTCGCTGCAAATATGAGAAATCATCAATAAAACCACTAAAGATAGTGTTTTTAGTGGTTTTCACCTTATAACTGGCAATGCAAGCTATTTACGCAAAAAGAGAAATAAAGAGAAGATTATCTACAATTTAACTCTCTTTACATTTTTTGTAAGTCGTATGGTTTCCACGCAAAAGAGTATTGAAACATGGAGGAACTTCAGTATTTTTTTTTAAAACAGCAAAAAAACACCATTAATTTATAATTTTTATTTCATGTAGGTATTTTTATTTCATGTAGGTATTTTTATTTCATGTAGGTATTGTATAGGCTAATAAAAGACGTGCATTTCTGTACAATTTTTATGTATTTATGTATACGAGCCCTCTTAGACACGGCTTCCATGCAGTGATGTGAGTGGCGAATATTCCAATTCGAACTTTGCAATATATTGAGAATATTTTGGAAATATTCGGTTCTGGAAAAACGAATATTGGTTTATTTTATATTTCCCAGAAATTTTGTGAGAAAGTTCGCAATTTTCAGCCCGAAAATTCATATCGAATATACAGGGTGTCCCAGAGGGCAACAGGTGGTGCTAGATGGCAAAATATACCGTGTGAGCCAAAAATGCCTTAGTAAAAAAATGTTGCTTGTTTAAAAGATACAGGGTATGGAAAATGAAACTTGATTTTCGAAAAATAGCAATAATTTCGAAGGTGAGAAATCCGAATTAATTTATTATTAATTAGGAAAAATTCAACAAGCGACCGATAATATTAAAAATGCTGAAAATACCTTCCCAAATGTGAGGCGTCATTTATCAAAGAGCATAAGAAAGTGACTTGAGGTAAACGGGGGACATTTTCCATACCTGTTGAAGTAAATTTAAAAAAGCATTTTGTATTTTGAATAAATTGCGTTGTATTTTAGAAATTCGGATTTTTTTCGGTGTTTCTACATTCAGAGACGAATATCTCACAAACGGCTTGCGATATCGATATTGACCAAGAGTATATTTTTTACATCGTCAAAACATTCCCAGCTTCACAGGGTAAAATATTATGCAGAATTTAATTCATCACGAAGTTCACACCAAGCGCCCCCTAGGAACTAGGTTCAAATTAGTACCAACGCCCTGTATCTTTTAACCCTTTCGGGACTGCAGCCGCCTGAGGATCTGTGCCCAGTGGACCACAGCAGGAAGCGCATGCGTGTATGTACGGTTCCGGTCCTTAATTGCAAAACAGTCATTACATAACAACAGATTTTTTCACAATATAAGTCATTTTTTGCATGCACCCACATGCAAATGAGGTTGTGTTCGAATTTATTGATGTATTTAAGTGCACAAGTAAGTTTTTTTTACGAGAAGGACCACCCAACTAGATGCCATTACTAGAAAAATCAGCCAATAACATTAATTGGGGGCATGACCAATGTAAAGTAGGCGTTCCAATGTATCCCTAGTCAACGCGTGTCCGTCCGGTTGCAGTCCTTTCTCATGCCTCCCTGCTTGCGTTTATAGTCGGTTCCGGTCCCACTGACCCAACTTTTATATGCGTGTTCGTCCGGGTCCGGTCCCGAAAGGGTTAAACGAGCAATATTTTACCAAAGCATTTTTGGCTCACACGGTATATTTTGACGTCTAGTACCACCTGTTGCCCTCTGGTGGATAAGTTATGGGACACCCTGTATATTCGCCCCTATTCTTAACGTTTTGTGGGTTGTATAGCATATCACAGCGCCTAATGCAGCGCCCCCTAGTATTTCCTTTAGAGGGCACTGCCTGATGTTATGTTTATTGGAATGTTTCTGTCTTCAAAAACTACTTATTTCCCTATTTCTATCATTTCAACACTCTTTTGCGTGGAAACCATACGACGTACAAAAAAAATGTTAAAACAGTAAAATTGTAGATAATTTTCTCCTGTTTATTTTACTATAGGGCCACTTTTTGCGTAAATAGCTTGCTTTGCAAGTTATAAGCTGTAAATCACTAAAAAACATTATTTTTAGTGTTTCTTTAATGATTTCTCATATTTGCCGCAAAAATTTGTGTTGGACAACTTCAGATTCGTGTTCAGCACCTCAAAGAACATGAAATAAACCACTAAAAACAATTACACCAGAACTTTCCACTTCGCACCCTCCTTGTGTACCATTTGACTGAACTATAAAGTGAATGCAAGAAAGAATGCATGCTGCATACATACAGGGTGTTCCAGCGGAAACGTAACAGGCTCTGTAACGGCCGGGAAAATTTTTTCTTGGAAAAACGCAAAAATAGGTAAATTTTGTTTGGCAGGGGGACATCTTTTGGCATAAAATTGATAATCTATCTGCAAACCCCTGAGCAGGGGTTGAACCCCTTCAAAAAATTTAAATGAGAAGGGGGTTCATGTCGCACACCTTTGGAAACATCTCTTAATTCTCTATACATCTGCATCAAATTTTCGAAAATCGATCGACTTTTCAAAAAGATACAGCGAGTAAAATGCAAAACATTCATTTTCAATTATTGATTGGTATTGTTAAACAATTAAGCCGAAAGTGGTGGTCGGGGGCCATAAGTTATAGAAAGCATGTTCAGCAACATTATTTTAACCAAAATTTGATAAACGGGGAGGAAATTGAAACTTTATTGTAATAAATGCTCAAAATGTTGCCCGTTCACTTCGATGCAATAAAGATTTTGTTCAAAACGCTGCCGAACATTGTGCAACATTTCAGGGGTGATTTGTCGACATTCGTTTATAATACGGAGACGCAGATACTCTATTGTTTAACAATACCAGGCCATAATTGAAAATGAATGTTTTGAATTTTACAGGCTGTATCTTTTTGAAAAGTCAATCGATTTTCGAAAATCTGATGCAGGTGTGTAGAGAATTGAGAGACGTTTCCAAAGCTGTGCAACATGTACCCCCTTCCCATTTAAATTGAATTTATTATATAAATTATGTCTATCAATTTTATGCCAAACAAAATTGACCTATTTTTGCGTTTTTCCAAGAAAAAAATTTCCCGGCCGTTATAGAGCCTGTTACGTTTCCCCTGGACCACCCTGTATATAACGTTCAGCGTGGTTTCTCGGGAGATATGCCCGCGCATACAAAGGTTAAAAAAAGTAGTTCGGATTACGGAATTCCGAGAGTTCATATTATGCATAGAATACCATTTTACACAATGCGGGCATTTGGATTATAGAATAGTTCAAATTAGAGGGGGGTTTGGATTATCATTACATTACTGTATTTAGTATCATAAAAATAAGCATTTCACGACAAATTGATCAGTGAGAACATTTAAAAAAAAATAAAAATAAAAATTTTTTAGCAGCAGAATTATTGAACACCCGTTTTTTGACAGGTATTTTTTTTTCAAAATACCCAGTTTAAATCCATCTCTGTTAAATTATAACCCAGTGTGGAGGGGCCGCCTGCCACTGAAGAGCATAATAAATTTTACTTTTTTTTTTGTTTCTAGTTTTACGGAAAAACTGCAAAATCGATTTTATAGAGAATAAGAATCTACACTTTTCGTTGATAACTTTTTTTTGCTTATTGTGTCTAAAAGCCCCATAATAATTTTTTTCGTAGAATCCTCAGAAATAACCAAGGATAGAGGGAGCAACAGCAGCGAAATACATACGTTTGTAGTCAGCCAACATCTTATGCAAATTTACCGAAGTAAACAAACATTAGGCCCGTGTGTACGTTTACCTGAGATAGGTTATATCCTGAGAAATATCAATTTAGCCACATACCACACACTTTCTGCGTCCCATTGAATACAAAATCAGTCACTATATCCTAAATACTGTCACGACTGGAATCGTGACCGGGGGTGAGCATCAGAAGTAGAATCAATAATTGAGACGTATTTAAAAAACTAAAAATATTTGTTTAATCTTGTACGGACAAAGAATCATTTCCCACAAGGGAGAAATATGAAACACTTACATTATAGGATAATGCTTGTTACTGGTGGGTCCAACATCTCGCTCGCCGACCAGGGGGAAGTCACCGGCTGTCAACCAGAGTATCTCGTCGTCATCCCGAAGAGTATTCTATCGTCGTTCTGTAGGGTTGAGTAGAGTTGAGGTGTTGAGGTGTACGTTGAGTAGTGTAGCACGAACCGGGGCGCCTGGAACCAATCGTCGATCACTGATCCCCCGAAATGCGGACCACCGGTATTTAAACCTTTAGTGGAAATCGAGTCAGCACTTCGCGGGCAATCGCCCGATATGGTTCAATTTGCCATTAACGGAAAAGTTGGATTTGCAATTTAGCAATTTAGCAATAATTTTGAGGTTTATGAACTTTCCGAATTTGTCTAAAAATATGTTAAGACCCGATCTTATTTTCTCTGGTTCGGAAAACTTGACTTGCTGGGCGTACACAAAACAAATACCGCCGAGTTAACGAACACGGCAGCACCGGCAGCGTTGCCATGTCGGTATTTGTGACGATTTTATTAAAGTGATAATTAGATACTATAATTACAGCGCAATTTAGTTTTAGTGTAAAATTGTTACATACAAGAAATTAATAACTACATTTGGTAATTTAGCATTATGGGAGGTGTGCCTTCATTTAATCCCATTATTAAACCCTGCTATTTTGAAATGAAATGCTGTAAACAGTGGAGTACGTGGCAAAAAGATGTAAGGTTACTTTTTGTTCTTACATCCTCTATCCTTGGTTATTTCTCTGAGGTAGAATCTAAATAGCTTAACTAAGTAGTTATATTTTAGGGGATTGGAGGCATGTGTAATTGACTACATTAGGCCCATCATATTTGGAGGATTTATTCCAAAACTGGCTCTGGGTTTGTTGTACCTGGTTTCAGCCACAACGCTAGGTGGACTTCTATATTACAACCACAGCAGTATTGGTATTGGAAAAACCGTAAGAAAGCTGTGGGCTATCAAAGAATAATATTCCTTTTTGTCAAATTAGTACATTTGACTTGAACATAAATTATTATAAACATTATTGTTATTTATTTGTCAATAAATTTATTGTATTGAAATATTGTTAAAAAATGTTTATTATAATAATTTTAAAAACTGAACAGCAACAGGTATCTTACAATTATTAATTGTTTTTGCATTTGCTTTGATTTTAAGTATCAAACAATTGTTTTTTTAATTTGGTTTGTTTTGTAAGTGGGGGATGTCATTGTATTTTCAAAATTGCCCTTTGCATTAGGGAAATTCATTTAGAATAAACGCTTGTCATTTTGCATTGGTTGCTGTATGTGTATAAATTTGCATTAACACTTCAGAGAATTTTTTATGGCAGTATTTACCTGGATTTATTGCAACCAACCAGAAAATTTCTTTTTTTTTAACGATAATGTTATTGCAGTTAACAGTTCAATTCAATCAAAGAAGTCAATGAGGTTTCCAGCAACTTAATGTGAATTCAGAGGGCTTACAATTTTTTTCTTTCGTTCCCAATTAACATCGTAGAATATGGGCACATTATTCCTTGCAGTACATATCAAGTGCAAAAGTGAATGTTAACATTGTAGAGATGCCGTAGGTGCATCTTAGAATGTTAACTGTCAGATTTGACAACCGATAGCCTCTCTTTTCAGTAAATATTTTTTTCCTATGACTAAACAAATGGCATAATTGTATTTAGTTGGTAAATGTACCATATTGTATACCCTTTTTTGCAACCGGTGTGGGAATGTCATTGTGCATGGGTTTGCCGTAGCAAACGGTGCGGGCATATCATTCTGCATGGTTCCGCTACACAAACGTGACTATACATGGGCTCTGATGAATGACAATTCAGCGTTATTAATTTATGTCTGTTTACATACATTTTTTAAAGTGAAAAAATCAATTAATTACTGTAACTTTATAAAACAAATGTTCCAGCAGCAATAAGATAGAATTGATACTCTCATATTTTGGAAGCTGCAAATGTGGCAGCAGAAAATTTATTTACAGAAAATTTTTCAAAGATTTTTTTATAACTGCAAGTACTAATATATCATTTTAATATTGTAAATAAGTGTAGTTAAGCAATATTTTGTTAAAATTTGTCTTAAATTTAATACCTACTTGTTCAAGTTCAAAATAATCAAATGATAAAAAAAAACTAATTTGAACTCAAACAGTCCTAGAAAAAGTATAGTGTATAACTCGCACGGAATGTTCATTTCCCATTCATATGACATGCGGCACGAGCCGCGTTATGAGGATTTGGAATTAACTCTAGGCGTGAACTAAATTGTACACAACATCCTGTCCTGATTTACGCTGTGGTGTCATATTTTAAATAAAAAATCGCTAAATGATTTTCGTCTTTTTTTACTAGAAAAAAATTCGTAGTAGGCCTTGAAAATTGAGATTAAGACCTAAAACTTCGCGCCAAAATAGAGTTTTTTGTGACCTACCCTTAGAAAAAAAAACGTCTGAATTCGGATAAAAAATAAAAATTTTACAGAGGTGTCTCCATTCCAAACGGGCCACACTGTATATATCTTCTCAGTACCAAATCAAATATGCTATATCGTCATAAGAGTAAAGCTTGTTGACAAAGCTGAGTAACAACTAAACTAAAACATAAAAAAAACGAGAGTAAAAAACTAAAACATAAAAACAGTAAGTCCAAAGTATGTCAATATTCAAATTAAAATGAATCTTGGAAGTACTCTGCTAATGTATTTTTTACAATTATTCTCTTAAATAATACTGTCGCGTTTTATTTCCCACTTGGTGTTAACACCATTACTTTCGAACTGTCCACTGTAGTACAATTGGTGCGTGCACAGTATGCCCCGGACTTGGCGGTGGGCCACGCAGGGAAAATATTTTGGCACATGCACATTTTTTCAATTTTTATCAGTATTTAACTATTTTGTTATTTTTGATCAACGTTTTATGAAAAAAGGATTTATATTCGGGTTTTTTAAGTCCACAAGCTCCAGAAAATATCTCTTCCGTCGAGCGTGTATTAACTAGTTATCTTAACGAATGCAAAATCGTTTATTAATAACGCCCATTAAGGCTGAGCAACCTCAGTGAATTCGCCAAATCAAATATTTACTGGAAACTGCTTAACAAATCTGTTGTCCCTGCCTTTGTTTAAACATAAATTGAAAATATAGCTCACAAGAAAGTATTTTGAATGTACTGGGATATGAGAAATAAAACGTAAATAAGAAAATATGTTGCGCTACTCCGCAAAATTAATAATAAAACCACTCAAAATAGGCCGGATTCCAATTTTAAATCTGAAGCAAAAAGGTTTTTTTTTCAAAAAGTAGGTAGATTTGAAATTGTTAGGAGCTGACTCTGCCTTATGAGAATGGTGCTCTCTCTCTCTCAAAACACTGATCAGTAGCGTATACATTAATTAGTATTTGATAATAAAATAAATTTTAACCCTGCAGACACTTTCTTAAGTTGTATAATTATTTAATATTTAAAAATGGCTATTTCTTGAAATCGGCTGAGAAGTGTCTCAAAATCATCATGAAAAGCAATAAGTATGCCTTGGTGAGATGTATACATCAAACGACAGACGCAGTGCCATCGCCCGTCAAAAGTGATCAAATATTCAAAACCCGGCCAATAAAGGCCCATTTAAGTTTTCGTACGCATTGCGAAATTGTTACCTATAGCAGCACAATCTTTTAGTAGGTTTGAATATGAATCTATTTTCCATGGAGGCTGGACAACAGGCAGCAGATTGGATTTTCTCTTGGAGAGCGCTGTGTCTCGTCATACTTGACCTAGGTAGAGCAATCGTCAAAGTCAAGCAACGCCGCGCGCAGTCGGTTCATGGACGGGTGATCCCTTATGATTATTTTTTTACCTAATACATTTTCTCCAATTAAAAAAATATTTAATATGTACCTCGCCACTGAAGTTCTTTTTATGACTCATGTGGTTTATTTGCCTCGGCCAGAAACCTCGGCAACTAAATTCCACGAGTCATAAAAAGTTGAACTTCAGTGCCTTGGTACATAAATAACTATTTTGTAACTGAAGTCTAGGGGTAGGTATATTTTATTAATTTTGATTGAGTCGTGTTCGAATGGTGAAGGTGCATTCAGCATGTATCAGAAAAGCCTGGCAATATATAGATCATTTCTTGTTACTTGCAAAACTGGGGGTGTTCGGGGCAACGAGCAGCATTATATCACTTTTCTCTTCATACCTTATCAACCGACAACAATATGTTGAGGTGGACGGCTTTAGGTCACCTTTATTTACATCTACATCAGGCGTCCCCCAGGGCTCGAATCTAGGTCCACTACTATTTTTGATCTTTATTAATGACCTGATAGATGAGATCCACTGTGAAAAATTAGTTTGTGCCCATGACCTCAAACTGTTTATCCCCATAACATCCGTTGTTGACTGTATTTCATTGCAGCTGAGGGTCAATACTGTGGTTGAGTGGTGTGACCGAAACAGGCTGTTTCTTAATGCAAGTAAATGCAATGTTGTGAGTTTCACAAGAAAAAAGAGCCAATTATTTTTGAATATAAAATTGGGGATACTCCTCTTAACCGACTCGATCGCGTAAAAGACTTGGGAGTTTACTTTGACTCAAAGCTAACTTTTCTACAGGGTGTTCCCGTATATTTTGACCCACCCCTAGAGCCTATATTTTTCGAGTTAGAAAAAATTACTTAAATGAAAGTTGTAGGGTTTTTTCTGAACCGCTAGGATCTGTTACTAGATAAAACAAATGAGCGTCGCAAATTAATGAAAAAATATAACTTACTTTTTTTAATGGAACACCCTGTATATTTGTGGATTTTTGAATTGCACGCATTTTTCCGATTCCAACAATATAAATATGTTATATGTTTGCTCTAAGCATTCGCATGATATTCTAAATTGCAGATAAATATGATCTTTATATTTAATCAAGGTTACCATGGAAAAACATTTCAACTTAGGCAAGGGCATTCCTGTCAATCCATTATTTTTGGGACAATACACCTTGGTACCCTACAACTTTCATTTAAGTAATTATTTTCTAACTCTAAAAATAAAGGCTCTTGGGGTGGGTCAAAATATACGGGAACAGACTGTACACCACCTGGAATACATTGTTTCATCTGCAACTAGAGCATTGGGCTTTGTTATAAGGAACAGTAGATGTTTTGTGAACACTCAATCAAGTTTCTGTATTTCACCTTTTTCCGCCCTAAATTGGAAACAAGTGCATTGGTTTGGTCGCCTATATGAGGGGTTCAGAAGTGAACTGGATCAAGTCCTAAAAGCAAATTATGGAGAAAATGAAGGTTAAACATTTTTAATGTTTATTAACTAAAAAGCAATAAATCTGAAAGGAAAAATAAACAAAATGCTTCTTTACACTTTATATTGTACAGCTGTAAACTAAAATAAGTGAAAGTACCACTGTAGTAATTTTTAAAATCAATTGTTTACAATTTTTTGGACTTGAACCATTTTATAACTGAAAATATTTTCAATTTTAAACATAAACAGGTTCATCGGTAAATTCTTCTTCGTCACCAGTGGATTTGTTACCTTGGCTTTTTCTAGTGTTTCCTTCAACAGGTAAATTTTTATAAAAATTGTGGTATATGGGCGGGATAAAAGGAAGAAGATCTTTCATGTGTTGCTTTTTAGACTCGGTTACATTACGTCTAACTGGATATAGTTGATCCTGTTGGATTTTTAATGATTAGATTTTTCTTCCTCGTGCAATTTTGTTTAAATCAACTGTTTCAAATGCAATGTCTTCATTGAGAGTTTCCTTAAACTTTAGGGATATTGGCGATGCTCTTTCAAAACGCAACCACCTGATTTTTAACCACGAAAATGCATGGCCTGTTACAGTTTTCTTTCTATTTTGTATTGCTGATTCTAAAGTTTTGGTTGATTTAAATTCATCCCTTTTAATTTCAATAACTCTAAATCTTGGAACTTTCTTCTTTGCTTCTCGTGCTATGTTCATCCAGTCTTGTGCGGAAAAAATATGAGGGCATTTGCGACTAAACTTTTCAATTACGCCGAAGTCGGCATCGTTCGGCAAAAACGAATGACCCAACACCAAAAATTTAAGGTCTATAGTGTCCACAGCCATATTTGAATCTTGTACTAATTTCAGCAGGGAGAGAGACATCTTTATATTTCTATTCTGACCTGTGCATGAGTCAGAATACAATATAATGTGTTTTTGATTTGCTGCAAATTCTTTCAAATGTTTCACCAAACACGATGCGACATCTTGAGATCCGCGGCCTCCTTCTGTCTCATCGTACATGTACATAAATCCTGTTCCTATATTAAATGAATGTACCCCAAGGTTGTAGACATATAATTTTTTCTTGTAATAGGCTATTGATGTGGCAACTTTAGGAAATGGTAGGGCTTTTTGAAGATCAAAAGTTAATACATAGTTGATGTCTGAGGCCCTTTTTTGGTCAGATTTCAAAGCATTGCGTGCTTGATCAGCTTTGGCAAGATGTAGCTGTTTATCTATTTTAAGTTTATGTTTTGTGTGTTCATTATCTTCAACTTCAATTTGCATTTTAAAGCTCAAATTGAACTTTGTATTAAACACATGGTAGTAAAACTTTTTTTTGCAAGGAAGAACATTTTCTGAGATACATTTTTCTTTGTATAACTCATACATTTTGCTGATCGTTAATTCTTCGTTTAAATATTTCTTGCCAGGGTTATCTTTTCTGGTGTAATGACTTTGGTACGCTGGGAAAGAATCGATATGTTCAATAATTTTGGAATCGTCTAATTTCTTTCTTGGATTCATGCCCCGTGAATCTATTACTGAACATACTTCATCTTGTGAAATACAGCGGTATAATCTACCGACACTAATTTGTAAAGTATCTACAAAATATTTCTTACATACAAACATGCTGTGATTTTCTACCCGAAAGCTGTACTTGAAAGATGTTTGCTTTGCTGCACCTGAACCATTTCTAATTCGTTTTCTAGCAACTTTTTGCGCTGTTACCAAGCCTCGTATAAAAACATTTTGACGGGAACAGCCAGGTAGTTTCCAAAAAGATTCAAAAATTTGGTTGCGCTGATCTTTTATTTTAGCGGCGCAATTTTGTTTGCAGTTGCATGCTATGTTCTGGAATGTTTTCGAAGGTACGATTTTTCCCGATGAAGAAATGTATTGCTTGCCGCAATTTCGTCTGCTTTTTTTCACATTAGCCTTCCAAATACTTTTATTCACACTTCGCTTTCTAGTTTTAGAAATACCTGTCGCAACATTATCTTCAGTTGTTATGGTGTCTGAAACATCCGCCAAAGTTGATCTGGGATCATTGTTTTGTGTGGATACAACTTCATAAAAAAAAGGAAAGTAATAGTTTTGATCAAACCCCGTATAGGCACACCGTCGGCGCCGTCGCCATCAGATCAACACGTTTCATAACCTAACTTATAGGAAGTAATGGTGCATATACTAAATAATTAAATCATACCCTCAGAATCGCTAGAATCAGACCTCGGAAGGCTGATAATCTGATGGTGGAAATGGTTCAGACTCTGGTTCACTGTCACTCATTTTATCAAAACAAGGATTTTACTTCTATAAAATTTAACACCGTGAGACCCGCTTCAAGAACACGAGGCTTACTTGTTTATACTACAAAATCACGAGCAACAGCAAATTTTATGGACTTGATTCATTTCACTTCTGAAACGAAAATTGTATGGACTTGATTCAGTTCACTTCTGAAGCAAATAAACAAAGTTTTCAGAAACCAAATGAAAACCGACTCTAGCCGATTAATACGTGAAGTGTGACTTGATTCCTTTCTCAACTGAAATAAACAATGTTTTATATACCTTTAAAGACGATTATATTAAAACCGTAAAAATTTGGACTTGATCCATTTCGTTTCTGACACCCTCATGTGTAACTGTCATATAAGAAGTGTCGAGTCGGTTCAGAGACGATTTCTCAAGTACGTATCATATAGGGAAGATCGGCAATATCCGCCAAGAGGCTACGGTCAAAGTCAGTTGTTATCTCGATTTAAAGAATTGTCACTAAATAACAGGAGAAAAATTATTGCAATTCAATTCTTGTATAATTTATTAAATTATAAAATAGATTGCAGTGTTCTGTTGCAGCGGATCAAGTTATTAGTTCCTCGACTTGAGGTCAGGCATCCGCAAGTTTTTTATAATGATGCAATCAGAACCAACGTTATGTTGATGTGCCCAGCTTATAATATGTGCAAGCTGTATAACTCGTTATGTAGTAACTGTGACATTTTTTATAATTCTTTGTGAATAGTATAGAATTCTGAGTGGATAATTGTAAGATTTTTCTTTTTTTTTCTATTTTTGTGCAGGGCGTTCAATGTTTGTTGAACGCCTTTATAATCGCCATATAGCATGTATACTAATTAAAGCTTATTTCTCTAATTGAGCAAAAAAATGATTTGCTAGCATGTATGTTTCCTGTAACTGGGTGTTTATCCTGTAGGAAATAATACACCTAGGTTGAGAAGTGAGCCATTATTTACCGAGCATTTTTATATCCTGAGGGCAACTTAGATTTTGTTTATATTGTAATAAGATATTTTTTATGATTTTCTGCGACTTTTGTTTTACCATTTTTTTTCTAGCTTAAAAAATAAAAAAGTTATGGGGTGGCTCGTTTTCACGTGAAAACACATAAAACGTTAGGAATATAATTTTGGGTAACTCGCTTGATCTTGCGGGAATTCGCTTTACTTGTGTCCCAAATATGCCACTCGTTATATGTAAAATCAAAACTACTTGTAATTACGTGAATAAGCTATTCACGTTGCGTGCGTAAAAGATACTCATTTCATAACTTTTTATTTAAATAGTTATTTTGCGATTAAGCGACTTTTAGCGAACGAAACGATAATAATTATTGTTAGTAGAAAATATTTTTGACATTGTTTATACAAAGGAGGTGGTTAAGAGTGGAGCAACTGCGATGGATGAATTTGAAATAGCGAGTACCTAATCTGTTTTTTGATGGCGGTATTGTTGCATTTTTCAATAAACTATACAGGGTGAGTCACATCTAAAGGCAGAGCCGAAAACACAAGGTAGAATTCACTAAAATAAGCACATATGCTTAATAAACATTAGCTCAAAAACGCTTGTTCTCCCTATATAGAGTGTTGAAATTTTTACAAAAATAACATTGTTTCAGAAAGGTGAGTTTTTTTATACAGTGTAGTGCTTCGTGTGTATAAGAATAGCCTGCCGTCAGTAGCCAGTTTGAAATAGCGAGTACCTAATCTGTTTTTTGATGGCGGTATTGTTGCATTTTTCAATAAACTATACAGGGTGAGTCACATCTAAAGGCAGAGCCGAAAACACAAGGTAGAATTCACTAAAATAAGCACATATGCTTAATAAACATTAGCTCAAAAACGCTTGTTCTCCCTATATAGCGTGTTGAAATTTTTACAAAAATAACATTTTTTCAGAAAGGTGAGTTTTTTTATACAGTGTAGTGCTTCGTGTGTATAAGAATAGCCTGCCGTCAGTAGCCAGTTTGAAATAGCGAGTACCTAATCTGTTTTTTGATGGCGGTATTGTTGCATTTTTCAATAAACTATACAGGGTGAGTTACATCTAAAGGCAGAGCCGAAAACACAAGGTAGAATTCACTAAAATAAGCACATATGCTTAATAAACATTAGCTCAAAAACGCTTGTTCTCCCTATATAGCGTGTTGAAATTTTTACAAAAATAACATTTTTTCAGAAAGGTGAGTTTTTTTATACAGTGTAGTGCTTCGTGTGTATAAGAATAGCCTGCCGTCAGTAGCCAGTTTGGTTAGCGTTTGGCGCGGAGGCGACCTCAAGGTTGTAAAAAAAACAAGTATGTCACAACTGTTTTAGAAAATCTTAAACTTGGTTTATTTAGTAGTAAAATGACTAAACAACTTTGAAAATAATGTAACGAGTCCAGTCAGCAGCGCGTCAAACTCATAAAAAATATGTATATAGTTGGTGAAACTGTTTATATGAAAATCTGAAATTCGGTCTACTTATAGGCGATAAGGTAAAAAATCAAAAAGACATTGTCAGACCCAGTTTTATTTAAGACACGCCGTCAGTTGTTGATATAAGAGCGCACGCCGCGAGCCTCATTTGACTAGCAGTCAAGCGCGCTGTATAAAAGAGGGGCGTGGCGCGCGCCGCTCTTATATATCAACAACTGGCGGCGTTTGTTAAATAAAAATTTGGGCTGACCTTGTTTTTCTGATTTTTTACATTATTTTCAAAGCCGACTACATCCACATCGATGTTTAGTCATTTTATTACTAAGTAAACCCAGTTTTAGATTTTCTAAAACAGTTGCATTTTTTTGTCACTCTGCTCTCCGACTATAAGAACGCCAACCAAATTTGGTACACATTATGCATTGGTTCAAATGACCAGCGGCGTAGATACAAATAGTTACTCAAAATAATTGTAAAAAAAAGGAATACGGTCCTGTGCAAAACTAAATTTTGCCTTTTTTAGATAGCCCATTCAATTTGGAACAAAAAGCGCCTCTTGGTAATTTTTTATATCCGGTAATTTTTTTGTAATTTCGGATTTTTAAACTAGTGCGAAGGCGATTATGCTGGAATTTAAAATAAAGTAAATAACATTTCATTGTTTAAAGTGGCAATCGAACATTGCTTATTGCATTTTCTAATTTGACCGTAAACTTTCCTTTCTTTAAAAGTTTTTCTAAAAACATTTTTCGTTTATTTTGCTATTTATTATTTATAAACAAGCGAACTGGAATGAGTACTGATTATTTTTTTAAGTGTAAAATTAGTTTATTCTTGTGTACTAAGTTTGCAAATATACCTTATAAATTTAGCAACATGAAATATGGCGATATAATATTTAGTTATGGGTTTTGTGACGGAAATGCTGGGGCTGCTGCAAGGGAATACCAAAGAGATACTATTCTGCTTACAGTTTTCGGGGGAACAATGGGAATATAAGTTTGCTGTACCAGATATAAAAAAAAAACACCAAGAGGCGCTTTTTGTCCCAAATTGAATAGGCTATCAAAAAAGGCAAAATTTTTCGTTTTCTACAGGACCGTACTACTTTTTTTACAATTATTTAGAGTAACTATTTGTATCTACGCCACTGGTCATCTGAATGGGGCCAAATTATTGCGCCAAATGGCAACCTACCAATGCATAATGTGTACCAAATTTGGTTGGAATTCCTAAACGGGCTCGAAATAAATTTAAAAAATGTTATTTTTGGAAAAATTTCGACACTGTATATGGAGAATCAAGCGTTTTTGAGCTAATGTTTATTAAGCATATGTGCTTATTTTAGCGAATTCTACCTTGTGTTTTCGGCTTTGCCTTTAGATGTGACTCACCCTGTATAGTGAAATTAAACAAATCTGAACCGCACACATGAATATCACTTCGGGATTAGCTGACATCAATTATTTATCTTAAAAATTATGGAGATAATCATTCGTAACGGCTTAGCCGGGACACCCTGTACACTAAGATCGCACTTGATTTTGAAAAATTATTTTGAAGGTACAAGGTGGTTGAGAATGATTACATGTCAATTTGTCGGTTTCTTTAGAATTTGTGTGAAATATCTTATTTTTAGTGAAATGAAATATAAAACAGATTTAAAAACAGTGACATAGATTTCATTGTGAACGTTTTAAACCTGTTAAGGAAGAAATATACAAATTATTTCAAAATTTTATTTAAAAGAAGAGATTCCTTATTCTCTTAAGTTATCATTCCCTAACATTGAAATTCCCGGATACCTCCATACACCTCTTTTCTTGCGATTAGGTCCCGCCCACTGCAATGTATTGAACCTCTTCGATTGTGTTATTAGAAAGTCTTGGCAACGGGTAAAGTTGCATTTATACCTAGCCCTTTTCTACTTATTTAATTTCTCATTATGGATATATTCTTGCACATTGAAGGCCATAGAGCTGAGTATATGGGTTGAAACTGAATAAAAAATCATTATTCAAAGGGTTGAAACAATTATTAACCTAAAATTTAAAGCCTAATTTGACATTATAACGTATTTTAACTCATTATTTTTTTGTTAAATTTTCTTTATCATTACAATCTAATATATTATTCTTCTAAGGTAGGTACTGTCATTTCCATACCTCTATCAGTTCTACTGTGTAGTGTACTAATTCTGGTAGCAAGCAATTCTTCTTAGGCGAGGAAATATTTTCAAAGTGGTTATTTATACGTCCGACGTATATGAAAGTCGGTATACGTCTTGCGCTCTCATTGGCGAGTTGCGTCACGTGACTTCTTTGGACGGACATTTAACTCCATACACGTCCTAAGTAAACTTATTTAGATACGTCGGAAGTGCATTTTTCTCAAGCATCGTTGCAATAAAGAGCGTATGCCCTCCTTTTTCGGGGATGGGCGCTGCAATATGAAAAAATAAGTGGTAATTATTTCCAATGTTGTAACCCGCGCCGAATCTCGTTCAAAAATAGGGGGTTAGCCAAAATTTCAAGAAAATCGGGGGTGGGTTACAGTGCCGAACGTCGGGCGAAAATAGGGGGTACCTAGCCAACATTTCAAGAAAATCGGGGGTGGGTTACACTATTGGAAATAATTACACCACTTCTTTTTTCATACAGCAGCGCGTCACTGCCGACTGCCACGTATTTTAAGTTGGGAGAAGAAATATAAATTGAAAGGAAATGTCAGGAAACTTCCAAAAAACTAATATTCCAGCCAGAGCTGGGAAAGATCACGCCAAAAAAGATCTAGATCATAGATCAGATCGTTTTTCAAAAAAAGATCTAAGATCGTTTAAAAATAGATCTTTTCATGCAAAAACGATCTTAGATCAAAGATCGTCTAAAAATAATATGTTTAAAAAAGATCAATCGATCTATAAGATCTTTTGAATGATCTGAGATCTTCTAAACAATCTAAGATCTTCGCTAAACAATCTAAGATCTTCTAAACGATCTAAGATCATCTAAACGATCTAAGATCTTCTAAACGATCTAAGATCATCTAAACGATCTAAGATCTTCTAAATAGATATAGATGTTTATAAATTAAGAGGAGGGGTAGTCGTGGCTTGACTAGTTAAACAACAAGAACCAAATTTAGTCACTCTTAGAGTGACTGAAGAAGCAGTTAAACAACTGCGAAAGCTTTCACCAATAAAAAGAGTCTTCACACTTAAAAATTGGCTTATTTCCCACTAAATTTGGTTCTTGATGTTTATAAATATACTTTTCCTAATTTTGACATAGTATAAAGTGACATCTTTCAAAACTGGAGCAAGTGATGATACGTCCACTTTTACGTAACTTATAGTCGTGTAAAGTAAAATTTTACTTAACTAGTTACGTAAAGTTACTACTCATCTAACTAAACTGGTTACGTAATCCATCAGTTGATATACCTATGATGGAGAATTAGACTTTTCTTGTAAAAACGTGTTCACCGATTATTTATGCAATTTATAATGTTACAACTTAAGTTATAAAATTTGAGAAATAGATAATTGAAAATAAAATACAAATTAACATAAAGCATTTATTTAAATTTTTCCTCAAAATAGGTTTTTGTAGTTGTAGGTAAAACGTACGTGAGTTTGTTTATATTGACATTTTTCGCGAATTCTGACAATTTTCACTTTAGCTGAGACCTAGAGATCTCCTGAGGTAAACTGCTTTAAATGAACGCTCGTTAGTAACGTAAGTAACTGAATTCATAATACATATATTTTAGAAATAATATGTAGATTATATGTATAAAAAGAAAAATCCTTGTTTGTACAAAACTATTCATTCTTCTAAAAAATATATACCTACCTTTCTACTTACATTATTTTGTATAAAAAAAACGGAACGTTTCAAAAACGAACTACAATTGAGGTCAAAATGAGAACATATTTTACAAATATGTAGATATAAAAACACAAAACTCTTATTCCTACAACAACAACCTAAAGCACTATTTATTCTTCAAAAATAAAACATTATTTTATATAAAAAATACCAGAAACGTTTCAAAAGTGAACGAAAACAAATGAGGAAAAGATCTTAGATCGTTATATAACGATCTTAGATCCTTTTAAAGATCTTAGATATTTAAAACGATCTTAGATCTTTAAAATGATCTAAGATCGTCAAATTAAGATCAAAGATCAGATCTTTTTTGAAACGATCTTTTTCAAAAAGATTTCTTTTGTGAAACAAAAAGATCTAGATCTAAGATCACGATCATAGATCTTTAAAACGATCTTTTTTAAATAGATCTGCCCAGCTCTGATTCCAGCAATAAATACCTACTTTCTATTTACACAAATGTTTGTAGAAACAGGTATGTTTTAACTTTTAACAATTCATCTACTGTGATTACCTAATTATCATATACCTATAGCAACTACAGGTATATATGGGTAACATTCATATGCATTTATATATTATTCTTATTGGATACCTATATTATACTATCCACTTTTTCGAATATAACTAATTTAGTATAAAAAGGTCATATACCTATTTCAAGTAGTGTAGTATCTTTGTCTATGGGTAGTAGAGGTACTCTGGAAACAAACGTATTTATAACTTACTTCATAATTGGGATTATGATTCATTCTAAGATATAAAATATTGGATAGGATCCTAATTCATAAATAAATGCAAATATACAACATACATAATAATTTATTAATGAAGTTAAGGAGGTATGCGTTGACTGACGTATTAATAAAGACTGCTCACGGCTGTCATGTTTGACAGTTCTCTGGCTCACTATGCGCTTCCCGGAGACAAAATACAATGCAAAATACATTGTTGACCATAGGCGCTAACTTTCCAGGACATGAAACTATAGCCGTGAGAAGTCTTATTAATACGTCAGTCAACGGTATAATACTTACAAGTTTATTCGATATAGTTATATCCACTATATTTAAACTTAGGCCCAAACTATGACGCGTTCGCGCGCTCGACCGTGATTGGTTGATATACCTCAATTGCTGTAAGAAGTCCCGATTTTGTCAGATGACAATTCTTCACAAAATCCCTAGGAATTTTCTGTTATCCATGGATATGTCATTGGTATACGAGTATATGCGTCGCAACGAGTTAATGGCGTCACTCATTGATTTATGGTGGCAAAATTTTTACAAGCGATACTAGAAGAGCATAATAAGATAAAAACCCTATTGCAACCACGATTATCCCTCTACAAATAACAATAATAATTATAACTACAACTCATACTTGAATAATAATTTAAAACCTCATGTAAACTAGGGATGTACCGGAATTCCGGCGGTACCACTAAAATCTGGCCAATCGGCCGGAACTATCGTTTTCGAAAATTCTGAAATAGGTTAAAACATAAGTAAAAAGCAAGAAAAACATTTTTAACTTTATCAAATAATATTTTCTTACTCTGGTAACATTTTACATTTTACCTATACCTAGGTAAAAAAAAAACAGCACGTTTTCTAAACCGAGGTAGGTACATATAAAAAATAAAAATCCTGTAAAATAAATAAGAGCTTTCCTGCATTTTCAGAATTAAGCCTACACCTATTGTCAAAATATACCTAACATATATGTTATAGTATTTCTAAAGTAACTTGAAACAGCATAAAAAAACTAATTGGCGTCACAAAAAGAATATACAGGATGATTTTTTTAGGTCTACCACCGCGATTTTCTCGCTTATTTTGCGCCCTACAAAAAAAGCGAAAAAAACAAAAATGTTGCAATTTTGGACAGCTAAGTGGTGCTGCAAAAGGAATCGGCATCCATGGCCAACTTGTCGCGCAATATTAAAAAAACCTCAAATTGAGCAAAACTATTAATAGCCGTGGAATGTTTACTTTAAGAGACAGAGGAAAACTTTTATATTGAAAATTGATGGCACTGAGAAGCTTTATCCATCCACGTAGTCAGATAGTTTCAGCAAATTACACAGGGTGTTCGGCTCTCTTGAGACCATGAAAATTTTTGTCGTTTTCTTAGTACAGAGCGAAAAGTTGGGCATGGAGGATCATTCCTTTTTTAAAGTCGCCTCGCTGACCAAAGTTGCCATATTTTGTTTTCTTACGTATTTTCTGTGCGGCCTAATATAAGCGAGAAAATCGCTTAATAAGAAATAAAAAAAAATTTCATAGCCTCAAGAGAGCCGAAGACCCTGTGTAATTTGCTGAAACTATCTGACTACGTGGATGGATAAAGCTTCTCAGTGCCATCAATTTTCAATATAAAAGTTTTCCTCTGTCCCTTAAAATAAACATTCCATGGCTATTAATAGTTTTGCTCAATTTGAGGTTTTTTTAATATTGCGCGACAAGTTGGCCATGGATGCCGATTTCTTTTGCAGCACCACTTAGCTGTCAAAAATTGCAACATTTTTGTTTCTTACGCTTTTTTGTAGGGCGTAAAATAAGCGAGAAAATGGCGGTGGTAGACCTAAAAAATCTGTATAGGACATAAGCGTCACGCAGTTTTCAAAAATGTACATATTCTACAAGCAACATAATATTTTACTTTTAAGGTTTTTTTAAGGTTGTCGTCAAACACAACGTAAAGGTTAATGCACCATATAATATTGTCAAAAGGTCTCTAAAAAGCTATATCGATTATAACTATTTACGCAAGTATATCCTAAGATCATAGAAATTATGGCACGCCTATCCACCGCATTTCGCTGAACAAGTGGCCAGCCATCGAACAGTGTAGCCCATGCAAGTATTGGTGATATTATATTAGGCGAGCATGCAGTCACTTGTTTTTACTACAATATCTATCTTCTCTGCCTCCTTCATCTCTTTTTACTGCTAATACCAGGTGCGGTTCTATATGGTTAAAAAAATGTTTAGTATCGTATTTTATTGCCGAGACGCCTGTTCTCGAGCTACCCTGGTAAAATATCAATGAACTCACTTGGAACACAGTGATATACGGGGCGCGATCTATTTCATAGCATTTGCCACGCTCTGCTACTGGTAAAAATACCAGACTTATCAGCAGAAATCACCCGTATAAAATTCAAAGGTTTTTTATGCGGTCAACGTCGACTTAATTCACCGAGCAGGTGTCGACGTGGGCCAGTTAAGCTAGTATAATCAGTGCCGTGCACGGAAATAAGGATTGCGCTTTATTTTAAGGATTTTGCTTTTGTGTATAGATTTTTGTGTGGTGTTGTTTTGTGTGAAACAAAATTATTGGTTTGCTTTGGTTTGAATTATTTCAAAGTTTATTTTATTCTTTTTTAGAGTATTTAAATAAAATTTTTATAATATTATTAAGTGCCGCGCGCCGCCTAAGACTCGGTTTTGTTTTACAAAGAAAACGCCGCCCAAACTTTTTATGCTGTTCCAAGTGACTTTAGAAATACTATACCAATTTCCGAAAATAGCAGTGGCGCACCCAGAAAATATGATTAAGTGGGGCGTGGGGCCCAACTTAAAAAGTTTGACGTATTACATACAAAATATTTTATGATTAAAAGAATCCAGGCCAGGTCTCGGATTGGGAAAATAATTACCGAGAGTCGCACAGAGGATAGTACATCTACGATACCACCACCCTCGAGAATTTTTTAAAATATGATAGGTCTGGGGGGGGCCGAGGCCCCCAGCTGCCCCCCCTCCCGGGTGCGCCAGTATTCGTATGTTATAAATATTTTGGTAGATATATATAGAACTCCAAAATTTTCAAAGTTTTTTGAAATTTGAATAAACTTGTTCAAAAATTTTAAAATAACGTTAAGTTTTTGAAATTTCAAATACTTCTATATAGGTCCCGGTCCGGCCGGAATTTCGGTTCCGGCCGGATCGGCCAAATACCCAATCCGGTACATCCCTAATGTACATTTTGGTATAATAAGCTGCTTTCGGCAGCGTATATGTGCGGACTCGGTCAAATTTAGCTTCGGTGTGTCAAAGTGACAGGGAAAGTTTTCCGGATCGTTCAAACATTAGGCAGTGAAAATATTCGCGGGTTTTGTACGTTTCCTGAGTTTTACCCCAGAAAAGGACGAATCAGAAGTGGCACTTGGCTAATTTAAGAGGGCAGAGGGGTATTTTTATGAGGTGGTGGGGACGGAGAGTATTGCTAGGCCGCCAGATCCTTAGAAAGGTTAAAACATGTCAACATATTTTTCACTATCATTTATTCATTTTGGGTAGGTATACCAATAAAATAAATATGAAAGCAATTAATATTATCTAATGTGTGCCGGTAGTAAAATTATAATGTTTTACGAACCATTTATTCTATTTATCTGAGCCCAGAAAACCCACAACCTGACCCGTTTTCTGGGACTTGATTATGAAAGCGGAATGCTTGACAACAGCGCGGCGCGGCGCCACAGATTCCGTTCTTGCGGTACTGCCAGATCGTCCAGTCGGGAGCCGGTAACCAAGGCAACCCACAAAAATATAATGCAAATTAACTTAGTATAAAATGAAATCGATGATAATTTACTTATAAAAATGTTAGTCCTTGACGCGCCACCTAACGCCAGACGCCAGACAGCGTCAGCATGTATGTTCAATTGAGGTTAAACCCCTTATAAAACGTAAACAATAAAACGAAAAACGATTACCAATTTCTAAGTAAAAAGGCCCAGTATTATTATCATGACTGTGATAAATTTAGCCAAAACAGGGACCAGATAAGGTGTACAATATGTATTCAGCTCAACTTGACTGCTTGTGTTGTTACTTTGAATACTTCGTTGCTGTATTTACACTAGTGCATTGTGCCCCAGAAAACCCACTTTGTGCTTAGGTTTTGTGACGAAATGGCCCCGCAATATTGCTGTGTTCGTGGATGTTCTAACAACGCGAGAAATGTTGGGATAAGTTTTTTCAAAATACCTGGTGATGAAAACAGGTAGGTACCTATGTGTAGTTTGTCCCTACCTTGTTACCACAATATTATAAGTATCCTTATTATAAATTTTATGTCCTATGTACTACCCCTTTTACTGGGGTATTACCTACCCCAGAAAACCCACAAATGGTTTCCTACTGATAATAGCTACCTAACTATTGTTTTTAATTTTTTTCAAGGTGTTATGCATGGATGAGATAGTGTGGAAGGCAGGATTTGTTAGAAAAAACACCCACACAGCTTTTTATTAATTATAAAGTTTGTTCAATGCACCTTGAAAATAGTATGTTTGCAAACCAGTCGAAGTCTGGGCTAAAGAAAACAGCAATACCAACTGTGTTCTCATCAAGTACCTTCATTGGTAATTATGGAAATTAGTGTATGCACCGCCCGATTTTCTTGACATTTTGGCTACCCCCCCTATTTTCAAGGGCCCTGAACACGAATCTGACCTCGGTGTTTTGAGGTCGGACATAGTTTCCGAGAAAGTGAATTTTCAAATTTCCTTTTGACACCCCACTTTCACGGCGATATTTATGGTTATAATCCGTATAAATTTTTAGTGTACGCGGCTCAAATTGATCACCACCCTATAGTGCGCCTTCTGCAACTTCGAAACTTCGCAAAAACCCGCGGAAAGACCGAAATTTTGAAAGATTTATGCCGTGTTTAGGTACGTCCGGCCCGGCCGCTGTTTTCGTAAAGTTTCGATGTTGCAGAAGGTGCAAAATAGGGTGGTGATCAGTTTGAGGTAAATTCATCTCGATTATAACCGAGATTACAACCAAATATCATCGTGAAAAAGTGGGGTGTCAAAAGGAAATTTGAAAATTCACTTTTTCGGAAACTATGTCCGACCTCAAAACACCGAGGTCAGATTCGTGTTCAGGGACCTCGAAAATAGGGGGGTAGCCAAAATTTCAAGAAAATCGGACGGTGCATACACTAATTTCCATAATTACCCCTTCATTATTAGATAATAATATGTATTTTTTGCTGATACTTGTAATTTTGCTGCATTTAATTTTTTTTACTAGGTTATATCGATGAGGCTTCTTCACAGAGTCCTTCTGTGTCTGTATGCAGCAATTTGACTTTGTTAGAACCTCAACGAGAACTTGATCAACCAGTCTCGATCGCTCACCTTTGGATCAACCAAGTACACCCCATCTGTCACAGTCACCTATAGGCGATCTCCACAGCATTACCGAATTTTCAGTTGCATCAAAAGGTAATGATCTATATTCACAAACTGTTATTATAGTATACACACCCAAACTTATATGGCATCACGCATTATTTGCGATATTTTTTTTTGTCAAAAAAATTATATGTCGTGGAAAGTCAAAAGTGTTTACTAACAAAAACAGTTAAATGTGAAAAACCCGACAATATAAATTGTAATAAATATTAAGTGATTCCATATTATAAGTTTGGGTGTGTGTATAGTGTAATTTTTTGTATTACTTATTTTGTTATTGAATAATTCTATTTTTAGATGCTAGTCAACAAACTCCTCTTAGTTTGAGTGCACATAGTCCGAGAAAGCATTCATTAAAGTTACAAATAAAAAACTCCAAAGAAAGTTTCATCCAAAGTTGGAGCAAGCTGTCGACAGTGCCGACACTGAAATAAATGACGAACAATTTCTTGCCATTTGTGAGAAAAAACTGTCTGCTTCAATGCTACTATTTGTAAGGCATTATTTAGAAAATTCCAAAAAAGGTCCACAGGGATATCGTTACTCGTCAGATATGAAACAATTTTCCTTAACAATTTATTTTCTAAGCCCAAATGCTTATAGATTTTTAATGAAACCACTTTATTTGCCATCTAAAAGCACTGTTCAAAGAATAACTAGCAAATGGCATATAACTGCAGGTCTTAACAGTTTCATTTTTGAGGTTATTAAATCAAAATCTACAAATTTAGAGGGTTCTTCAAAACAGTGCATTCTTTGTATTGACGAAATGTTATTAATTTTTTTTATTTTACAATAGATCTTCCGATATACCATTGTTGGCTTTCATAATACATTGAAGGAAAAAAGATATGCTCCTGATAAATATGTTTTAGCTATTATGGCTAGAGCAATATTTGCTAAGTGGAAGCAACCAGTTGCTTATTTCTTTATTGATACTTGTTCAGGGGAGGAATTAAAATTTATTATTTTTGAAGCAATAAGGAAACTTAAATCTGTAGGATTACTAGTAAGTGCGTTAGTGTCTGATCAAGGATCAAATTTTGTACAATTTTCAAAATCAGTTGGTATCTCTCCAAACTCTTCACATTTTTATGTCGATAGCGAAAAAATATTTTATATTTTTGATGTGCCGCTTCTCTTAAAATCAACACAAAATAATTTTTTCAATTACACATTCGAAACCTCTGAAGGATGTACAAATAAAACGTATATTGACCAAATTTATAATAAACAAAAACATAAGCCTTTGGCTCTTCGGCTGTGTCCAAAATTTACAGATGAACACATTAATTCGAGTCCTTTTAAAAAAATTGAAGGTTAGTTTAGCCGTCCAAGTTTTCAGCGCAATGTTAGCTGCGGCACTTAATTCCTTTATTGATTTCGGACAATTCCCCCCTTCGGCAAACGCTACAGTGTCATTTGTAGAAAAAATTGATAAGTTATTTAATATCTTAAATTCCTCAAAAATATCAGGCAGTAAGAAATACAATAGACCTTTCAAAGGAGCAGATTACCAAGTCGATTTTTTTAAAGGAAATGTTTACATATTTTGAGAATATTAAAATTTTAAAACAAAATATAGAGGTTACCAATAAAGTTAAATTTTTGAAAGGGTGGCAAATCACAATAAATTCATTTTTAGGTCTTTGGGAAAAATTTCATTGTTTAGAGTTTAGTTCCTTATACACTCGACACTATTAGGCACTATTAGGCAGCAAGGGGGAAATTGCTTGAATCCAACCCCCATCCAATGCGAAAGGGCTTTCAAAAAATTATTTTGTTTAAATTATTTCCAACACGCGGATGGGGCTATTGTATTGAGGATTTTGATTCATTATTGTGATATGTAACCACACACAAATTTACAACAAAGTTGTTGTGGGAAATGCAAGATCTAATTTTTCTGATTTAAGTGCGGTGGCATCAGATTATATTGATTTCGAACTACATGAATCAAATAGTATATCATATGTTTGTGGATATTTATTAAGAAAGTGCTTGGAACAACATTCATGTGAAGTTTGTATTAAATATTGTAAACGTCATACATTAGGGGATACTGATTTGTTTACTTATTTTAAAGCATACAAATCAAGTGGTAACGAAACCTTTGGACATTTATTTTCACCTCCTGATAATTTCCTCAATTATATTAAAACTCTCAAAGTTAATTTTTGTACCCTCTTTCCAAAGTTTGCTTTAGAAGAAAATGTTGGTGTGAAATTAAAAAATAAGCTGCAAAACATTTCATATCAACATCCATGCCCTAGTTTTAATCATGCCTATTTATTATCCCTTTATGTAAGATTTAGAATCTATTCTTAAAATTTTTAAATCGTGATATTGTTTCTAATAAAACTAATAAAAATTATAAACTTCGAAATTTACAACATTTGTAAGTGCTGCCAGGGGTCATTATTTTTAAAAATTAGGCTAAGTTGATAATGTATGTATAAACATGTAGATATGCCTGTAGTGTGCATGTGCATAATATGTACGTAAGTATTGTATTTATAGATATTATATTTTATATGTGCTATTGTTTTTGAATTTTTTTTATAGATTTTAGTAATAAACATTTTTGATAAATAACGTTTTTTACTACCAGTGATACGAAGGTCAACCAATTTTGCAAATAATAATTGTTATGGATCTATATAAAAAAATAGTATTAGTAATTAATTGCCAAGCTATGAGTTTTGACGCAAGTCGATTGCAATATTGTAATATTTCAACCACCCAAGTCCAATAGTTCACTTGATCCTAAATCATAGTTGTTTCTAATTAATATAGGTAAGTATAAAATAATAAAGAGGAAATATTGTGAAATTTCCATGTACAATAAATAAAATGTATTTTTCTCATTAGTAAAATATTAATATTTATATTTTTTTCATTAGTAAAATACCTACTTAAAATCACTTCTGGAGATCCAAATTTAACTAGATCTAATCCCAGAAAAACTTTACTATTCTAAAAATTAATTTTGCTATATAAAACACAAAATTTTCTATAGCCCGGACCTGGCCGTGCAATGGGCAAGTTCTACTCTGTCCAAAATAAGGTGGGCGTGGCCAATGCGCAGATGTCAACGGCGGAGACTTCATTTCCTATGCGCGAGAGAGGAAATTGGAACCGCGACATCAAAGGCGCCGAAAGCAAGTGCCACTTCTGATTCGTCCTTTTCTGGGGTTTTACCCAGAGATATGGAGTAGGACAATGCGCTTTGACCTACTGCGCATCCGATGTTTTGGCTACACAGAGGGCGCTTCGAAGGCCGCCATGTTAACGTTAACCCATAGTCTTGTCTTGTAGTTTGTTTACGTTTTGACGTGCTTACTTCTTAATTGCTTTTTTAAGGTCTTTTTCGTGTGTTTAGCGTTTTTTGCTGGCGTGTTTTTGTAATCGAGTTGTGTTTTGTGTTCATTAACATGTCTTGCTCTGTAAGAACATGCACAAATTGCAAAAGATTTAGACCTGAAGGTATGTAATATCCTTCCATTGGTATGTTATTATTCTAGAAATTCTCGGTTTCCCAAAGACCGGAACCTCTATTTGGAATGGTTAAAAGCTTTAAATTCGCCCAGCAATGTACTATGGTCGAAGAACAAATTCGTTTGTTCAACACATTTTAAATCTGATGATTTTTTGTTGGTGGGCATGGGCAATAATAAGAAATGCCTCCAGTCAACTTCTATACCGTCGGAAAATTTATCTGACCAACCACTGACCAACAACAGAGTGGTCTGAGCCCAAGAACGGTAGACGCACAGGATTGCTCGATCTCGTAAGCGTAATGTTCGCCAGTCGGCAGATGGGTGTGACGTCAGCGCTAGACTAACGGTGTTATTTGTACATGAGCGGTGCGGGTTTTGACGCGGGTTTTGACTGTGTTTTCTTTATTTTATGTAACCTGTTTTTAGTTTTCAATCTTATATTGAATATTTATACTAAATTAGTACATCTTGCTTAGTATTAAAAACGTAAGAACTAACATATTTTGTCAAATTATCTCTCTAATATCGAATGTTTTGTGCCATTATAGGTTAGAAGTTAGATTCGAGATCTCCTCGTCATTGTCTTCGATTTTTTTGTAGGTACTGGGTTATTTAATAGGTAGGTACTTATATTTTATCATTTTAAATACACTTTACCCTATAGTTTATTTTTATTATTTATTTAGAATACATTATGACACGAACGAGGTATGCTGTTGATGGTTGTAATACAACTTACGCTTTAAAAAAAGCAGGCGAAAATATTATGTTCCATACCTTCCCCAAGTCAAAAGATATGGTTTCACAAACGATTAGGAGAGCATGGGTGGCAAGATGTAAAAGAATTGACAGTTTCAACCCTAATAACAGTCATATTTGTTCTTGTCATTTTACGGAAAATGACTATGAAAGAGATTTACAGAGTGAACTGCTAGGTAAAAGAGTTTAACCTATATATCGACTTTATTGTGGTATACATAGGTATAACTTATTTTTATTATTTATTTTTATTTTACCATCCAAACAATGGCTACAAAAAATAAAAAATGGAACAGATACTTTGAAGTTCACCATGGTCATTCTTATAGAAAAGGAGCCGGCATTGTGAACAATTTGTCTATTAAAATTTTTAAGAAGGATAACACTATGGGGTTAAATATTATAAAAAGTTTTTGTAAAGTAAGGACAACTGTAAGGATGAATTACAGAAACTTATTATCGAAACAAGGGCAAATTAAATCAAGAAAGAAAAGAAATCCTGCCGGAAACCAAGAATATGCAGATAATGATGAAAATAGAAAAAAAAGAGGAAGTTAAATAAAACAATAAGTTGAGGATAAATGTACCTAATGACAGCCGCGTAAGGCCACCTTTACTTAATACATCATTGTTTGTCTTGTTTGTTATATACATAATAGTTATTTATGTACCAAGGCACTGAATTTCAACTTTTTATGACTCGTGTGGAGTTTAGTTGCTGAGGCCTCTGGCCGAGGCAAATAAACCACATGAGTCATAAAAAGAACTTCGGTGCCGAGGTACATATTATATTTTTTTTGAAATCGGAAAAAAAATGTTTTATTAGGCAAGAAAATAATAATAAGGGAAGACCCGTCCATGAACCGACTACGCGCGGCGTTGCTTGACTTTGACGATCGCTCTACCTAGGACAAGTATGATGAGACACGGCACCTTCTGACAGAAAAACCAAACTGCTGCTTCTTGTGCAGCCTACGCAACAAATCTATTGATATTCAAACTTACTAAAATATGTGTACTGAAGGATTGCGCTTCTATAGGAAACAATTTCGCAATGTGTACGAAAAGTTAACTGAGCCTTTATCGGCCGGGTTTTGAATATTTGGTCACTTTTGACGGGCGATTTCTCCGCGTCTGACGTTTGATGTTTACATCTCGCCAAGACCTACTTATTGAAAAAATCGTACAATAATGGGCTACATTATTGTACGATTTCTGTGCTTTTAATGACGATTTTGGGACATTTTAATGCCGATTTCAAGAAAATAACTATTTTCGAAATTTTCTTCAGTATGCAAGTATTCCATATAGTGGCAATTTTATAAATTAATCCCTTAGTCTTGATACATTCTAAGTAAAAAATAAAAGTTCTCTATACTCTTAATAGTGTATAAAAATCAAAGGATTGGCAAAAGTAGCTCAAAAACACAGAACATCCACAGAAAACCCACCCTTTCTATATTTCAAACGGTAGCGCCCGGCGCGCTTAGCAGATAGCAGTCTAGCGGTGACGTCACGCCGGCGGAGAGATTTGCCCGATCGAGCAATCCTGTGCGTCTACCGTTCTTGGTCTGAGCCTACCACAAGCTTTAACTTCAACCACAGAAAATATAGTTCTACAACCGAAAGCTCCTTAGCAATACCTGTCAAATGGACTCCAACTATAGACTCCAAAAACAAGCAGATTGCATATCTTATGAAATGATATTTTCCCAAAATATAATCTTCCCAATTTTAATAGTGAACCTCAATGGTTGCGTTTAAGACTCCCAATCATACCAAGCGCTTTGATTGCAGCGCTTTCTACTTTCGTTTGCTAGCGCTAGCATTTCGTTAAACGGCTATTTTATGACAGTAAAGCTAGCGCCCGAAATATCGAGATATAAGAATAAATTAAGCTCAAACGCAGCCCCAAAAAAGTAAATCACGAAATCGAAATTTTACAATGGCTTTCACCACACCAAAATAACATAAATAAAGTCAATAAAGGGAACTGACAGAACAAAGTAAGGTTAGAATAAACCGCTTATAGCAATCGCAAGCGACCAAGCGCAAAATTTTTATGCTCACTAATTTTGCAATCCGCTGAAATCTAGCGAAACCGTTTAAAGCGCGCAAGCATAAAACCGCTTGCAAGCGATTGCAATCGCTTTGTCGTCTTAAACGCACCCAATATCATTGCATTTGGAAAATATTAAGCTTCAAAGTTGGAGTCCATTTGACAGCTGTCATTACGGAGCTCTCTGTTATGAATATATTTTCTGTGCTTCAACAGATTCAATGATTTCTCCTAATGAGGCACCAAGGCAGGTTCGCCGAAAACGGTCCAGGTAAAAATAAACTTTTTTAACTAAAGTTGTTTCCATATCAATATAAAATTATACCTAAACGTAAATAAATGAAACAAAAAAAGCAAATTATTTTAAATTTGTCGCACTTTCATGAGTTAAAATGGCGGGAAAAAAATTAGCAATCTTGCGCACGTTGACAAGCATTCTCCCTACTCCCTATCTCTGGTTTTACCGTTATCTGTGTTGTTCTTGTACTTCTTACTTTTCGTGTAATTAGTAGTTATTCATTGTGCAAATGGCTCGTTACTGACCTGAACTTATGACTTATGACCCGGTTGCATTTTTTGCTGCATTGATGCCAACTTAGGATGTCGAAATTACCAATTGAGGACAGAGAACAGGGAAGGGGGGAATTTAAACTGAAGTGGGCGGAGCTAGCCTACGCATCTGGGCGGCGCAGCCTATATCAGCCATGTTTTCAGTTTAGAGTGAGGTGTCGTCACTTTCAGTTTAGCGTTTCGAGCGAACAGATTTTCAGTGGCGGCGTTAATTTGAAGTTTTCTTTATTGCGAGTATGTTATTTTGTTCAGTGTTTTGTCTTATGATCATGAGTAAGACAAAAGCGGGCGTTGTGTGCGCAGCGAAAAGCTGCGTGAACAAAAGTTACAACTGTAGGTTATCGTTATTCTCTTTTCGAGGATGCAAAGTAATTATTTTTGGTAGATAATTATTTGTGAAATCTCTGGGGATTAGTTGCTGTTCAGTGCAATTTACTGTATTATCATAACCTTCCACCTAAGTATCTAAAGGCAGACTTAATTTAAGGATTTAATTTAAAAATCTTAAGTTAAAACACTGAAAATGCATGGTGTATTCACGCGATTTCACTTAAGAATAATTTAATATTATTATAATATTTAAGTCATTCGTAAATAAAATTATGGAACTTACATGTAATTTATTAAGACAAAAATGCACAAAAACAACAAAAACGTTTCAAAAGAAAAATATGTTTTCTGGGCTAAATTTTAATCATGAAGCAAATGTGGATAAATAGAATAACTAATTTTATTTAAAGGGTTAAATTAAATCATAAATCCTGTCCTTAAATTAAGTCTGCATAAACAGGCCATAAGTTAATTGTTACCTGTGTGGGTTTACTCCGTTTACCTGTTTTTATCAAGAAGTTAGGCACCCTTCTAAAGTAATAGAGACAAACACGCACCTTTTTAACTTATTATGATAACCAAAAGAACTAAACGAAACTAAACAATATTCTAATACATATACCTATGTTTTGTTTTTGATTTGTATTCTACAAAATGATTGTTTAAAAAATATTGCTCAGGCAGTTATCTAATTTTAAGATCAATAAAATATTAAATTTTTGGAATAAGATAAGAAAAATCGCCTTTCCATACCTACTAAATATTTCATCTAACTACCTTAAATTAAAAATATTCCTTCAAAATCCAATTAAGATTTTTGCCTGTTCCGCAATCATCATTTCGGTATGTGTGATTTGTGTTTATAAATGAATGATTTAAAATATCTGAGTACAGACCTAAATTATCCCTTCACTAAATTCTAAATACGGCCCTGTCTTCTAAACGGAGAACATGGCCGCCAACAGCTGCAAAACATCAAAGGCGCCGCCGTCGAGTTTATATTCTCCCCTTCCTTGTTCTCTGGTATAATAAGGACATCTTAAAAAAATTGACTCTACGAGACAACCTGGCCTCTACCCTCTACTCAAGACTCAAGGAATAACCTTGGGGGGGGGAGTAACCCAAGATCAAGATTAATATGCCTCTACCAGAGGATATAAAACAACCAGCAGTATAACTTACTCTTGAGATATCATCCGCAAATTCGATGACCTTGAGTCATATTGGGGGAATAGAAGTCAGTGCTGTATACGGGAAAACCAATTCAGAAATACAGAGTAGTATAGTATATAGTGTGTGGCAAGCACAAGAAGCTTTGACTCCTTCCTGGGATTCTTTATTTAAAGATACTAGCACAAAGCACAATTTACAAAAAAAGCACACTCCACGGCAAGGTAACATCTCTCATACAGCCAAAAAAGAACTGCCCAATCTCCCCGACACTGCACCCATTTGACAGAATCTATTCCCAAATGGCGGCTGCGCGAACAGGTGCGCAGAATTTTCCCGCCATGGGGAGAATTACTGCTGGTTTTTTTATATGCTCTTCCTCTACTAACAGTACTAACCTTGCTTTCCTCTAGGAATTTTTTTTACAGCAGAATCACAAATTTTACAATGCGAAATCTGATGATAACAATTGATTGCAACAACTCTCCTAATAAAGGCTAAAGGAACCCGAAACCTTACTCTTCTCTAGAGCATATCCTTGGGAGTAACCTTTGATTCCCATCAAGTTTAGTTTTAGTATCAGCTATTATTAGCTAACTTAACATTTTTAATCTGTGCTAACATTTATATTTTGTGACGGAGAAATATATATTTTGTGGGGAGGGTGGACGATGATGAATTTGCAAAACTGATCAATGATCATTCAAAAATCTGTTATCTGTTAGGTATTAGCACAGTTGAGGATTGTTTATCCTGTGTTATTAGTTATTACAGTTCGATGGTGATGTAGGTACCTTTCAGTCTATTGTCTCTGCCTGATTTAAATTGATATAAAATAATTATTCAAACTAAAAAGAAGAAATAATGGCTACATTAGAAGATAAATCAATATGGTCGGAGGGTGAGGAAGTTTTGGGTGAAGAAGTCCTAAGAATGTCGACGGACGAAATTGTAAGCCGGACTCGATTATTGGATAATGAAATAAAGATTATGAAAAGCGAAGTGATGAGAATAAATCACGAGCTTCAGGCACAAAATGAAAAAATTAAAGAAAACACAGAGAAGATTAAAGTTAATAAGACACTTCCCTATCTTGTTTCTAATGTTATTGAACTTCTTGATGTAGACCCTCAAGAAGAAGAGGAGGACGGGGCAGTTGTAGATCTTGATTCTCAGCGGAAAGGAAAATGCGCTGTTGTAAAAACTTCTACCCGTCAGACATATTTTTTGCCAGTAATTGGCTTAGTTGATGAAGAGAAACTTAAACCTGGTGATCTTGTTGGAGTAAATAAAGATTCATATCTTATATTAGAAACTCTGCCAGCTGAATATGATGCAAGAGTTAAAGCTATGGAAGTTGATGAGAGACCCACGGAACAGTATTCCGATATCGGAGGTCTTGACAAACAGATTCAAGAATTAATTGAAGCTGTTGTATTGCCAATGACTCATAAAGATAAATTTGTGAACCTTGGGATACATCCTCCCAAAGGAGTGTTATTGTATGGGCCTCCTGGCACAGGCAAAACATTATTAGCTAGAGCATGTGCCGCACAAACAAAGTCAACTTTTTTGAAACTGGCAGGTCCACAGCTTGTGCAAATGTTTATTGGTGATGGTGCCAAGCTCGTTAGAGATGCCTTTGCATTGGCAAAAGAAAAATCTCCTGCTATCATTTTCATCGATGAACTAGATGCTATTGGTACCAAACGTTTTGACTCTGAGAAAGCAGGTGACAGAGAGGTTCAACGAACTATGTTGGAATTATTGAATCAACTTGATGGTTTCAGTTCTACTGCAGATATTAAGGTAACAGCAAAATTATCACTTATATTGACTTGTGTGAGCTTCCCTTTTCACTCTTGTGTCAGCAGGGTTTAGGTTTAGGAAAGTTTTATTCGGTCTCACGTCATGAAAATATTCCTCCCCTCCCAACAGGGCCGCCGCCAGAATAAAAGATAGGGGGAGGTTAAGTTAGTAACTATTAATAATTTAGAATTAAAGTAAAAAGAGAAAAAACGTACTTATACAAATTTTATTTCAAAAATACATACACAAAAAGCTATTCATTAAATATAGGAAGTGGCTATTTATACGTCCGACGGATACAAATGTCAATATACGTCTTGCGCTCTCATTGGCGGGCTGAGTCACGTGACTTCTTTGGACGTGCATTTAACTCCATACACGTCCGAAGCCGAAGTAAACTAATATTTAGATAAGTTGGAAGTGCATTTTTCTCAAGCATCTTTGCAATAAGGAGCGTATGCACTGCTCCTTTTTGGGGGATAGACGCTGCCGTATGAAAAAAGTAGTGGTAATAATTTCCAATGGTGTAACTCACCCCCGATTTTCTTGAAATTTTGGCTAGGTAGGTACCCCGTATTTTAACCCGATGCGACGTTCGGCGTTGTAACCCACCCCCGATTTTCTTGAAATTTTGGCTACCCCCCGACATTCGCCACCTGCGATGCCCCCGACATTGTCGGGGAGTAGCCAAAATTTCAAGAAAATTGAGCCACGTGACACATAACCTTACTTCTACCGTCCGATGGATTATGAATCGGCTTGTTTACTAAGTCGATTGGATGATGTCCGAGATTATTCAGACCTATCTTGTCTCATTTCATATTGCGAATGAAAAATGGAGTGGTTATTTTATTATTTACAATGATGTAACCCACCCCCGATTTTCTTGAAATTTTGGCTACCCCCCGACATTCGCCACCTGCGATGCCCCCGACATTGTCGGGGAGTAGCCAAAATTTCAAGAAAATCGGGGGTGGGTTACATCATTGTAAATAATAAAATAACCACTCCATTTTTCATTCGCAATATGAAATGAGACAAGATAGGTCTGAATAATCTCGGACATCATCCAATCGACTTAGTAAACAAGCCGATTCATAATCCATCGGACGGTAGAAGTAAGGTTATGTGTCACGTGGCTCAATCGACCAATGAGAGCGCAAGACGTATACTGACGTTTGTATCCGTCGGACGTATAAACAGCCACTTCCTTAAATATAACAAAGTGGCTATTTATACGTCCGACGTATATGAAAGTCGGTATTCGTCTTGCGCTCTCATTGGCGAGTTGACTTCTTTGGACGTACATTTAATTCCATACACGTCCTAAGTAAACTTATTGTACTGAATCTCAACAATCACTGTCCAAACTCGTTGCCTTGGTTACCACCTTTATTGTTTAGGAAGTGGCTATTTATACGTCCGACGTATATGAAAGTCGGTATACGTCTTTCGCTCTGATTGGCGAGATGATGAGTCACATGACTTTTTTGGACGTACATTTAGCTCCATCTCCATACACGTCCGAAGTAAACTGATTTATATACGTCGAAAGTGCATTTTTCTCAAGCATCGTTGCAATAAGGAGCGAATGCTCTACTTTTTCGGCGATGGGCGCTGCGGTATGATAAAAGAAGTGGTAATTATTTCCAATTTTCTTGAAATTTTGGCTACCCGCCTATTTTCGTCCGACATTCGGCGCACACGTTGCCGTTTGAAGTTTGACGGTTCCGTTTGACGTTTGAAAGTTAGACATCCAAGATTAATTATTATAAACACAAATTCCGTGCAGTTTCCCGTTCCGTCAGGGATAACCAACATTTATCTTTTTCCGTTTGCCATTGCCTCTCCGGCCAATGAAGTGCCTTCTTAAGGGAGACGAATACTGAAATCGAACGACTTCGCTTCGATGACGATTTTTTTTTATTTTTCTGTCGTTGCGACACACGCGTACAGAAAATTCTAAACGGAACGGAAAAAGTTTATAAACGATTTGGAAACAGCAGCTGCGTCAACGTCAAACGGAAACTTCAAAGTTTATAAATCCGGCTTTTTGACAGTGCCGAACGTCGGGGGAAAATAGGGGGTCCCCATACCTAGCCAAAATTTCAAGAAAATTGGGGGTGGGTAACACCATTGGAAATAATTACCACTTAGTTTTTCATACCGCAGCGCCCATCGCCGAAAAAGGAGGGCATACACGATTGCAACTATTAACGATGCTTGCAAAAATGTACGTCCAAAGAAGTCACGTGACTCAACTCGCCAATGGGAGCGGAAGACGTATACTGATTTTTATATATGTTGGACGTATAAATAGCCACTTCCTATTGTTTAGCCTTCAAAAATCACAAATAAACTTGCCAGATTACTGTCACTGTCCAAGAATATTCTTTCAGCTCTAAAATCTGCACAAAATTGCTTTCTAACCTTTCACTTCCCCCAGGCCCAATTCCCATGGCTTATATATTCAAAAGGAAGACTGGAGAATACTCTAGAATATTCCTGGCCAATGATAGTTCACAAATCATAAAGTTCTAGCAAACTTTCTAGAAAGTTATGGAAGCTCTACAGGGAAAACAATGAAAACTAAAGGAAAATGGGGACCTGGGGCCTCAGGCCAACAAAGATGTGACGGAAAATGCCTCTAAATTAATTACAAAAATTATAAAACTGTAAGCAGAATACCCAAACTTAAAATTTATCTGCTAAATCTTTGAGTAGGTTAGAAAACCATGCAGATATATTCATTGAAAGCTGATACAACAACTTTAGAGGCATTTTTCGTTACATTATTTAGATACGTCGGAAGTAGGGTTTCCAGTCCGGGATCCCGGGATCTCGAAATCCCGGGATCCCGGAGGGGTTTCTGATGGGATCCCGGGATTTCGAGATCCTGGGATGCCGATGGGGTTTTGTAAAATGCATTTTTTTTGTACTTTATCGGCGTTTTATTTATTTTACCCAAGTTATTTAAGTATTTATTATGATACAACTGGGGGTTCACTTTTTCATTTCACTTAGATTTGGGTTTTGGATCCCGGGATCCAAAATGGGATCCCGGGATTTGGATTTTCATCCCGGGATTTCAAAACGGGATCCCGATCCCGAAAATTGGAAACCCTAGTCGGAAGTGCATTTTTCTCAAGCATCATTGCAATAAGGAGCGTATGTCCTCCTTTTTCGGCGATGGGCGCTGCAGTGTGAAAAAATAAGTGGTAATGGGCTCGTATACCACATTTTTTTATTTTTGCAATGGATAGATATCGCCTTTAAACGTCCGGAAACGCTAAAGAAAAAATTTTGTTCGCGCTAGTTTAGTTGCAAAATTGAGTTGAATACGTAATGAATGGCTGTGACGTAGTTACCATTAATTTAAGAACCGGCAACGTCGCCTTCTCCCCTCTTTGTCTTCCATCAAATAAAATGACCTGGGTAGAGATGGGTAATTCGTTACTATGACTGAATCGATCAGTGACCGATTTAAAAAAAGATGGAATTTCAATCAATCGTTCATTTCAATCACTTCAGTCATAGTTGTCAGAAGCATGCCTGTAAACTCGTACGGTATTGGCTTAATTCAATCTTGAGGTTTTAAATCAGGCATTTCTGTTTTACAATTCACGAGACGAATCGTTCGTTTGGTCTTAGTGTGGGCTGTGGAGTGTCGGTAATAACCGACTCCTTCATGATTGTATCGTTTCGATATGTTGAGATTCGGCCAATCAATACTTTCAAGTGATCGAATCACAGTGACCGAATCATTCACGAGTGACACATCTCTAGACCTGGGCCTCAGACCTGGCCTGTTAACCTTCATAAATATAACCACTGTCAAACTATCAATAGTTGTTTTCTGAAAATGTTTCTACCTGATTATCAGCCCTTTGCCCAATGCGTTAGCAGAAAATAAGCAAGTGATCTTACTAGTTATTTACTAGTTTGTGCGTCGTTATAATAGTCATTGAGGTTGTTCGTTCCCTCTTGTGAAAACACCAGCAGAAACTGTGTAAAATTGTTTTTATCGGTGCCTACCGACGAAATTCGCCGAAAACGGTGGTTGAAAACAGTTGGCCTTCCAATGAAGAAAACGTTTTTGCATTGTTGCGAAGACCATTTCAATTCAACGTAAGTACAAGTTTGAAGCACTTTTACTTCTTTTTTTTAATACTTACTGTCTTGGGGATATTACTTAAGACTACATCTACCTGAATGTAATAAACCACAAAATAACCCCTGTTAATAATTTTTATTACATATAGAGATTAAAAATTTATACTAATATTAAGTATTTATAGTTTATATTATTGTACTCCTAAATCAATTCTTTTCATTATAAATTCAAATTTCATATTTAAGTTCTTACTTACTCTTTAAACGAGCAACTTTTATTGCAATAATTTTTGTATAAGAATAGTAAGATACATTTTTCTTTTTTTTAGCTTGAGCGTGAAGCTAAGAATTGGATGTTCTTCAAAACTGTGGGAAGCAAGATTATCTTGAAAAAGGAAGTTGTGCCTCAGCGCTATATAAAAAGCAAACGAATTGCTTCCCTTCCAATTCATGTAGAGAGGATAATAAGACGAATTCGAGAATTTGCAATGCTCAATATACATTCGAGGGTAAATCATCAATTAATATACCTTTTAGATCACATAATGGTTATTGTGCGAGTCCTTTAATTTTATGAAATATATTAAAGTTAAATAGTTAATTGGTTACCTTTTTATAGTAAAGTTTCTTTTTGATAATGACATATTCAGAACCTAAAAAGAAGAAACGTTCTACAATCATAGCAGAGAGGCGGGCAGAGACGTAAACCCACGTAAACATCGCGGCGGCAAAGCCGCAGCATGGCCGATCCTCCGAGGTCCCACCGAGTTTAATAAACGAACACACCGTTTCCAATTCCACATAATATGGCAGATTGTCCGATGTCGCCTTCACAAATCCTTGCTCCATACTTTGAAAAGTTCGATTTGTTATGTAAAAGACTATTCAAATAATAACACAAACTTGCAGTGCAAATTTGAACTATATAACCTAAACCTAAGTTCACACATCAAACGTTGAGTGTCAAATGAATCGTCGTAAATAAAAGTTGACCATTTATTTGACGGGGCTAAGCAGTATTGCCAAACTTGCATGGTCGTTTACCTGGCGATCGGGGTCATATAGAATGTTTTAATATAATGATAATATTTTTGTTAATTACCATGATCTGCATTGAAATTATATTGAAAGATATTAACAATAATAAATTATTTTAATAAAAGTTACATCAGGTATTTAATAATACCATAATATGCTAACAAACTATATCAGAATTCCAGTAAAATTTATGAAATACCCCTTGTTTAAGGAAGGGCAACTACGTCACAACCTTTGGCGGGAAAGTATTATTTATGAAATTAAAGCAAATCTAAAGCAAATGTGAAAAAATGGAAGACACGGGTCGATTTTTTTGTCATTTTCTACCGATAGGTAAAAAAAATATATATTTTTGTCCGAAGTATACGAGCCCATTATATCCAATGCTTTAACCCACCCCCGATTTTCTTGAAATTTTGCCTACATCCCTATTTTCGCCCGACATTTGGCGCGCGCCGAATGTCCGGCGAAAATAGGGGGTAGGCAACATTTAAGAAAATCGGGGGTGGGTTACAGTGCCGAATATCGGGCGAAAATACGGGGTACGTAGCCAAAATTTCAAGAAAATCGGGGGTGAGTTACCCCATTGGAAATAATTACCACTTCTTTTTCATACGGCAGCGACTGCCACAATATGGTGCTAATGTCCCCTTCTTTTTTATACGGCAGCGCCTATCCCCCAAAAAGGAGGGCATATGCTCTTTACTGCAAAGATGCTTGAGAAAAATGCACTTCCGACGTACCTAAATAAGTTTACTTTGGACGTGTATGGAGTTAAATGTACGTCCAAAGAAGTCACGTGACTCAACTCGCCACTGAGAGCACAAGACGTATTCCGACTTTTATATACGTTGGACGTATAAATAGCCACTGCCTAAATAAAAATTGTAACCAGCTCATACCATCTTGACCAGAACTATCTATGACATTGTTTACAAAACTTTCTTTATTCTTGAGATCAATCCTAATAATATTTTTATTAAAATGTGTAATATTAGCAATAGCAAATAAAAATGCAGACATACGGAAAAAAATTATTAAAAAACACATAAATAAAAAACATTTTTATATATTTACCAGCTTAACATTGTATTAGGTAGGTAAGTGAAATGAAAAAGGGAATCCCCAGTTGTATCCTAATAAATACGTAAATAACTTGGGTAATACTAAAAACGCCAATAAAGTACAAAAAAATGCATTTTACACAAAAACCGTCGAGAACAGATTAAAAAATCGGGATTTTCGGGACCGCTATATCTCAACTCGGGATTTTCGAGACCCCACTGGCATCCTGGGATCTCGAAATCCCAGGATCCCATCTAAAACCCCTCCGGGATCCCGGGATTTCGAGATCCCGGGATCCTGGACTGGAAACCCTAGTTTATAATATGAAAATATAAAATTTTGTTCACAAGACACTTTCAACCCAACCGTGACAGCCCAACGAAGTCCGCTTCACACATTACAGACATACATGACTTAAAATATTTAGTAAATTTAGGAAAATAAATATTTTTAATAATGTCTTAGTTATTGATAATTTTGACGACATGCCTTTAATATTTTTTGTATATCAGTTATTATTGTATAAAGGGTGGACCCAGATGGACTATGATTTTTTTAGGTGTACCACCGCGATTTTCTCGCTTATTTTGCGCCCTACAAAAAAAGCATAAGAAACAAAAATGTTGCGATTTTGGACAGCCGAGTGGTGCTGCAAAAGAAATCGGCATCCATGGCCAACTAGTCACGCAATATTAAAAAAACCTCAAATTGAGCAAAACTATTAATAGCCGTGGCATGTTTATTTTAAGAGACAGAGGAAAACTTTTATATTGAAAATTGATGGCACTGAGAAGCTTTATCCATCCACGTAGTCAGATAGTTTCAGCAAATTACACAGGGTCTTCGGCTCTCTTGAGGCTATGAAAATTTTTTGTTTATTTCTTATTAAGCGATTTTCTCGCTTATTTTAGGCCGCACAGAAGATACTTAAGACAACAAAACATGGCAATTTTGGTCAGCGAGGCGACTTTTTCGTCTATTTGCCGACTAAGGGAAACTTATTATAAAAACAGAAAAAAATATTTTAAACTAGGGCAAATGCGATCAGTCCGCTGAATGATCTCCTTGATTTACAACATTAATTTTTGGTTTAAATGTGGTGTTTTATAATGTTCTTTGTCAACCAAGGCTGTCAAGCTTGCAATTATGTATTCCTACTGTAACAGGAAGCACATAATTTTATTTATAACAACTATATGGTACTATCACATGGGGGCACAATGGGCTCATAGAGGTTTACATTTTACATGCCGGGCCAATTTGAGGCGGCCACCCCTGACCCTAGATAGATACATAGATGGTACTATCACAGCTGTAAAATATTCTAATTTCAGGAAGTAACGGTTCTTCAGCCAATTATATATTATATATATATGATATTTACCCCAATAAATATATGATTGGCTGAAGAACCATTAATTTATTTATAACAGATAGTGGCATGGCAGAACAGCAAGACAAGTGAAGGGATTTACTTGTTTGGTTTTTAGGTCTACCTTCTGTTCTGTGTATAATAATTATAAATTCCAGTAGTTGATAGTTCAGATTTGGAACAAACATTTTAAAACTTTAAATGACCAATGAACTTTAAGACTAGATGTTGCGAATCCTGATCACATTCGCCTTTGTCAATAATGTTTGTTTCATTGTAAATGCAGTTTAATTTGTTTGGGCTGTTTTGTTATTAGGTTATTGCAGCTACAAACAGAGTTGACATTTTGGATCCAGCCTTATTGCGGTCGGGACGTTTAGATCGCAAAATTGAATTTCCACATCCAAATGAGGAGGCAAGGGCTAGGATTATGCAAATTCACTCTCGTAAGATGACAGTAAATCCAGATGTTAATTTTGAGGAATTAGCTAGATCTACCGATGATTTCAATGGTGCTCAATGTAAAGCGGTTTGTGTAGAAGCTGGTAAGTTGTTCATATAAACACTAAAATTGTGTACGTCATGATACCAATTTTGGCAATAATTATACTACTACCTAGAAAATGTATTCTAGGGATGATCGCCCTAAGGAGAAATGCAACTGCAGTCACACACGAAGACTACATGGATGCTATCATGGAAGTCCAAGCCAAGAAAAAAGCCAATTTAAATTATTATGCTTAATCATTTTTGTTAAGATACATGCTTACTTTTTAAATAAAAGTTTTATAGTATAGGAGGCAGGGGTATTTTTGACTAAGTCATTTTATGCCGGCTAATTTTAACAAGTCATAACAGATACTATGTAGCTAATGAAGGAAGTGACTGTCAGCTGCTTCAGTAGGGGGAAGCCAGTTTTGAGAAGGTGTGGAACTTGTCAAAATATTTTTTTCTTATAAATTATTGATTTCTGACATATATAGTAGGAAAATAATAATCAGCTACATGTATTGTGAGGAAAGACCATTAGCTGGAGCAATAACATACGGATGCACTCACAAAATCCAAAATATGGAATTTGTAATGACCCAGTTGACGATATTTACCCCAATACGCATTCAGCTGATTCGAATTTTCGAATCTTGTTTTAAGCACCGTGTTTCCACGTCACGATGTACGAGGATCAGGTGAAACAACGCAGTGTCACTGGCACTGGCATTCAGTCAGCGGCAGCGCAGTGCGGATAACAAAGAATTTGCGTTTCAGAATTGCCTAACTATTTAGTAAAATGGTAAAATGGGTTGGAGATGTTTAGTGTAGTGCCAGCCTGTAGAAGTGATTATGAGGGCAATAAGGAAAAGGTTTCGTTATTTAATGTGCCTAAAATTAGGCTTATTGAGTGGAAAAATACCATCCCCGAAAGGACAGTGTTGGGATTGTAGATAATTATTATAAAAATATGCATATGAAGACTTGGCAATTTGAGGTTATTAGAAGTAGGAATAGTAGTTCAAGATATGTCTGCATAGATGGCGCTATTATGCTAAAAAGGTTAGAATAGAAGGTTCTAGAAAGAATTAGAAGATTCGAGAATATCCTAGAAGTAATACAAAATAGAATAGTGGTCGAAATGTCAGTTGTACCTACTGTTTTAAGAGAATAATTTAAAAATATAAGTTGTGTATTTTGTATGACTAATAAAAAGGCAAAATAATAAACTGCTAAAGAACATAACCGTGTGTTTCTCAACAGGTTATGGACCCAGAACATTTTAGAACTTGATTTGAAGACGTAAAAAGTTAAAACAGTAAAACGTAAATCTGAGTGAAAATTTAAAACAGTCAAAAAGGTAAAAGTAAAGAGCAGTAATAAAGCCAGAAGAAGTAGAAAAAGATAAAGGAAGAAGCAATGGCGAGTAATATCAATTTTGAAGAAATAGCCCAAATAGAAAAGTTAACAGATGCAGAGTCCTTTCAAATATGGAATTTTCATGTTACAATATTGTTTAAAGCACATGGACTTTATTAAATAGTGTCTGGGAAGTTTAGTTTCGACAGTGTTGATGAAGCAAAAATAAAAGAAAGAGAAGAGTGGACAAGAAAAGGCGCAAAAGCACAGAAGATAATACCCTTGTTCATGGAATCCCTAGTTAGCCAATGTGTGACAGAGTCATAAGGATACAAGAGCAATATTGGATACAAGCTACAGATGGCGCCAAAGTGGCCCAATCATTGGCCCAATCATTGCATACTAATTTTCTACTATTAAGACAGTAACTTCAGGCAGGGCAAACGACTTTCCTATCAGGGCAGTACACATTTGAGAAGTGAGGGATAGGTACCTACAGGGCGTTATTTGTCAGCGGGCCCATAATCATTTGTGCAGTAAGCAGTTTTCTTTCAGAGGAGACAAAAATGTGTTATCAAAGTTGTATTTTATTGTTGATTTTTAAGTGACAAAAATCCAGTAATAATTATCAATAACAACACTGAACACCGCCTTTTGTGATGTGACAGTAAAAAGAAAAGTTAGTGCCCTAGAAATTATAATATTTTTTCAAAGGGCCACATTAGTCTATAATTTTTGCAAACATTTTCTGGCCAGTGTAGTAGGTAGGTATGGGTAAATTCAAATTTGTTTGAAGGTGGCGCAATAAAGATTGTTGTTTTTTAAGCGGGTAATAAAAAGATTACTTAGAGGTGTCTGCTCATTAAAATGCACCGCAGGCAATTTTTTTTAGAAAAGTTAAGGTCAAATTCAGTTTAAATGAAGTATATCTAAAAAAATAAGTCTATTCATATAAAAGTGCAAAGCCTTGATAAACGCAATGGAATGCATCTACCAAGCGCAGCTGTCAAGCCGATCCGCTATAAAACGGTCTGAATTATTGCATACCAGGATTAAATTAATATCTACGATAAACTACTGTCAACTAAACGTGTTCTACCTTCGATATAATGGGGCTAAAGCTTCGGTAGATGTGGGTTAAACTTTTGCACGGGAACTTGCAAAAACCGTAACAAGCAATAAAATTCCTGATTTAAATGTTAATTATACTTTTTGTAGCTTGCACCATTATTAAAAAGTACGATATAGTAATAACGAAAATCGTTAGCGGGCGCGTTTTTACTAGTATAATATTAATATAATAAAAGTTGAAAATACATTCTCTTAAATAACTTAAATTTTGTTCTTTTTTAACGCTGAATAATTAAATTTATTAAATATATTATATGCAATATTTTTTTATCGTTCATCGTCACTGGCATTTAATTCCTCATCGCCTTCCACATCGTAATCTCTATCTTCATCATCATTGTCATTATTCACCCAATCGTTTTTTTTATAACGGCCGTCATATGCAAATATTTCTGCGGATTCATCAAGCAATAAATAGCAATAAATCATTAAATATTATATTATAATGCTGACATAAGTAAAATTAACTTCAAATGCAAAATGTATGTATATACCTAAATCTTTATCATTTTGTAGATTAAACATCACATCAATTGACTGAGGCAATTGGTCATCACTAAACCAATTAAAATCATATTTTGCATTCTCATCGACTTTCCAGCCACAGTCAAGAGGGGATAATGAGAGCATTGCTCCGAATTTTTTAAATAAATCCTGTTCGGAGTATGTGTTCTCTGAGCTCAGATTGACAAGGTGGCAAAGCAGGTTTATCAAAACTCTTCACGTTTTGACGAAATATTTTGTCGTTGGTAGTTTTGTAAGCTTTCAAAAATATCGCTGATCAAGCTTCATTAATTTTATGTATTTTTCTATAACCGTAAATTCGACATACAAATTCTTCCACTGTTTCGAATACTGTATTATCACAATCAGGATATTTGCTTAAATTTGTCAATACATCCACATATTTTTCAGAGTTCCTCCGCAAATTAAACGAACGTTTTTTCCCTTGTCGGAAAAAAGCTCGATTGAAATCACAGCCTGTTAGTGCATAAAAGGCAGGTAGGGAGTCACACAAATTGGCTCCCAATGATTTGTACAATATGCTTAAATTCATATTTCTTTTCGATTTTACAATGCCTACTTATAGGTAGGTTCTTACCTTCTTACTTAATATTTTTCAATGTGACTACCTTCTATTAATAAGCATAAGTCTAGACGGCATCTAACTTCTGTCTTTACCCATATAGCACACTTTATTCCCAGAATATTCTACAAATCGCCCTGCCGGAATATACAGGGTGGGCCAATAGTGCGGGAACGGAATATTGTGGATTTATTGAGACATATTTATATAAAGCAATACTGGTACACAGGGTGATTCAAAAACTTATGTTTTTGAAATAGAACACCCTGTATTTTATTGCATATTTGGACTCCCCACTTAATTTAAGTTGGACTTTATCTATCATACATGGTGTCTAGATACAGGGCATTTTTGAAAAAGTGGAGGTTGGGGCAAAGTCTTATTTTGGGATTACAACAGATCTCAGGTCGCTATGATTTGTGTGGTAACTAAGCAGGAAATGTGCTGATACTAACCAGAAACGCAGCAGCTTACTCATATGTTGTGCGTAAAATCAGTGTCTAAACTTAAAAATTTTTAATCGTGGATAACTTGATTTTTTTCGAATAGAACCATACAGTTTTCTTTAGCTTATTGGACATGTCCTTTTGTCCTCTTTCTACTAGGGTTGTTATCTCCAACTATAATAATTAATTCTGTAGCTGCTTCGCCATACTTATCTGTTTAAAGCAAGAATGCTTTGAAAAACAAATGTAAGCCATGGATATCTGCTATTACTGTCAAGAAAGCAAATTATATTATTCTCCGGCTTTTAGTTTTGTCGCATTTTTATTTATTCTAAAGAAAACTAGTACTTTTTCTAAAACGGAATTAGTGGACATGGTTTTCGTTTTGGGAGAATGCAACAGAAATTGTTTATTGGCCAGCCGAATGTACAAGGTATATTATCCTGATCGGCGTCAACCAAAAAGAAAAGCTTTTCAAGAACTGTTAGATAGATTTGTCAATACTGGATGTGTCAACTATTCAAAAAATACAAGAAAAAATAGTGCGACAAATGAAGATAACGAATTTAGCGTTTTGATGTCAGTTATAGAAAACCCCCACGTAAGCACATGCCAACTAGCAGATAAATTAGAATTAGGCAGAACATCTATTCGGCACATGCTAGTGAAACTAAAGGAACGAGATTTCTTAAACAGTATGAATTTTTGTTTGTGGATGCAACGAAACTACAACATCTATGAGTCAATTTTGTTTACTGATGAATGTTCTTTTCATCGTAATGGACTTGTCAACAGACGGAATTTTCATTATTATTCTGAGGTAAATCCGCGCTAATTCAGGGTGCACTCTCAAAACTGTTGGGTTGTTAATGTTTGGTCTGGGATTTTTGGAACGTCAATGGTTATAGGTCTGTATTTTTTTTACAGAGCATTAAAAATTAAAATATTATAATTTTTTGGACCAAAATTTATTTCAATTATTGGATGATATTCCTCTTCAACCGAGACTTTCAACACCACCACCACCCCATCACGCTCGTTTTGTAACAGAATGGCTCAACGAAGAATTTCCAAATCGTTGGAGAGGCAGAGCAGGACCAATTCGTTGGCCACCAAGATCTCCTGACATCACTCCCTGAGATTTTTTCTTATGGGGGCATATAAAGGATATTATCTACCAAACGCAGCCAACCGATGTCGATGACATGAAAAGGCATATTACGGATGCCTTTAGAACTGTCGCTCCCGACATGCTCAAAAAAGTATGAAATTCATTTTTAAGCAGAATTCAGATGTGTTTGAACGAGCAAGGTCGCCATTTTGAACATTTTACCCTGTACCCTGTATATTCCGGCAGGGCGATTTGTAGAATATTCTGGGAATAAAGTGTGCTATATGGGTAAAGACAGAAGTTAGATGTCGTCTAGACTTATGCTTATTAAAAGAAGGTAGTCCCATTGAAAAATATTAAGTAAGAACCTACCTAGAAGTAGGCGTTGGAAAATCAAAAAGAAATATTAATTTAAGCATATTGTACAAATCATTAGGAGTGAATTTGTGTGACTCCCTACCTACCTTTCATGCACTAACAGGTTGTGATTTCAACCCAGCTTTTTTCTGATAAGGGAAAAATATGTATACCTTGTATAAGTGCTGCAATTCAAGTGAAAATATTTTAATTTGGTAGTCGTACATACCCACCACCATGTACCGGTATTGCTTTATCAAAATATGTCTCAATAAACCCACAATATTCCGTTCCGGCACTATTTGCAACTAAATTATGGTGCCAACATAATATGACAGGTATAAAATGTCATTTTTTTTTAACAAAAAGTTTCCTATAAACATGGGTCCGAAAATGCATAATAAGAAAGTTACACGGTGATAAAGGTACAATTTGAAAAACATATTTTTCGCAAAAACTTCTACAGAAGTTATGCAATTTAAATGAAACCTTTAGTCGCTGAAGTGCAACAATTTCATGTAAAAGCAATTTATTCCCATCGCCCAGAGGAGGAGGGGCGGGGTAGCTCAATGGGGTTTATACTCGTAACTTTTTTGAGGTTATCTTGTTTGTTGAAGGTTCATCATTTTAGTGCATCTTTTAATTTTGCAACAAAAGGGTACTCTTGTTCCATAAGGATAAAATCAACCGTTTGTGTGAAAATCGGCAAAATGTGCCCCAAAACACCTGTTGACTCCAAAATTCGCAAAATAAAATTATCGCCTACCGCATTTATATGTGACAGATGAATTGTACGTTCAAAATTAAGAAAAAAATGTCTAATAGGCATTGGGTAAAACATCACTGCTTTTCTGGAAATAAGGTGTCAAAATTTTGTCCAGCACAATCCTTTCCATTTTGAAAGCGAACAATTTTTGGTACATTGTTCAAAGGTAATTTTTTGTCAATTTAAATGGTACAGTTATTCTGTAAAAATTTGAACGTGGTAGTTGAAAATTTTATTTTTCGAACTTTGGAATCGACAGGTGTTTTGTGGCACATTTTGCCAATTTCAACGCAAACAATTTATTGTATCTAATGGAACAAGAGTATCCTTTTGTTTTAAAATGAAAAGATGCACTAAAATGATGAACCTGCAAGACCAAAAAGATAACCTCAAAAAAGTTACGAGTATAAAACCCATGGAGCTACCCCGCTCCTCCGCCTCTGGGCGATGGCAATAAATTGTTTTTACACAAAATTATTGTACTTCAGTTACTAAAGGACTGCACCAAGTTTCATTTGAATTGTACAACTTCTGTAGAAGTTTTTGCGAAAAATATGTTTTTCAAACTTTGCCTTTATCACCCTGTAAATTTTTTATAATGCATTTACAGACCCATGGAAACTTTTTGTTCAAAATGACATTTTCTACCTGTCATATTACATTGGCACCATAATTTTGAAACACCCTATATATTTGACTAGCCATTCGTGGTTCTAGTCTTGCACGATTCAACTCTTGGCTCCCATTACAGTGATGATTGTCGTTGCGGCACAGTAGATTAACATGTGCATATGTTCTAATGTTGGTGCCACTGAAACATAGGTAAAATTCTGGTGTTCATAAGATCGAGCAAGATTGCAAGCTTCCTGAAAGAATTTAATCTTGGTAGCGGTGGTCTGCTCAATGGGTCTGTCCCTCTTGATAGCGTTTAATCGCGTTTCTGGGAGTCGGTTATTTCTTAGAATAGTTCGATACTGATCTGACACTTTTTGTTCAGACCAGGGACTCCTTAAAGTAAGGGGACCCAGCATTATACTTTCCAAAGTGAGGCCTATGCTTTCCACATTCTTATGGTATCAGTTATGCCAAGTATGCCATTTTATTGGAGAATCTATGAATATACCTAACAGGTACTTTGATTGTTAGTAAAAATTAATATTGGTTTCCATGATTTCTAAAAATTAGACTTGACAATGTTCTGTCAACAAGTGCAGAATATGGCAACTGCCAAATGAAACAAATTTATTTTATAGTTGAAATTGGTTTCCAGCAATTATTTCCACGAATTTAAATAGCAAGTATGGTAACTCAGTGCCGATTTTGCAAAAAGCTGAATCATAATCACCTCCACTTAACTTTCCACAGGTAAGACCCGATGCAGCTCTAGAATATAGGTTACAACGATTTTCAGTGGCATGTTTCTAGTCAGGAAAGTATAGATACGTTTAATCAGGCCGTAAAATAAACTTTAAAGACTAATTTACAATTTGTCGCTATTGTACCTTGTTACTAGGTTCCTCAATGCATTTGTAATATGTATACCTGAACTTTCTTCCCTTGTCGAATGCATCTCTACCCAAAGAACAAAAAAAATGTTGTAATTTTTTCTCTCATAGATAAACTCTTAAAATCAACTGTGTAGAATGCTGTAGGTAATAAACCAAAGGCCTGACTGAAGCTACCTGCTTAATAATTTAAAGTTTACGAAATACGATTTTTGTTTTGAACTACCATTACGTAATGCCCACGTAATGGAAATTGTAGGATTCATAATGGTGATACAGGAAAAATCTGGTTGGAATTATTGGGAATACAGGAGGCCTCTTTATCCAAGAGGGCATTAATTTACTCATTTTCGTGCCAGCGATTTTATTAATAAACCTTCAGGCCAAAGGCACTTAAAAAAAGGTGCATATTACCTGAGTATAGAAATTAGAAAACTTAAAAATGGTCCCAATGCATATACCTACCTATGATGCTGAGTCCACAAGAAAAAGGTAAATCAGTTCCGAAGATTATCATATTTTTTTCTAGAGTTACAAAAATACTTTGAACGTTACATTTCTAAAGACTATGGCTGTCAGAGTTAAGTCACCAGTGGGACAGAAAAACTTGCTTTTGATTAGCTCTGAATGCACATCTGGGTCTGAAGCGACATTGCTGAACCTAGCAGGAAAATTAAAAACGCAATCGTGCACACATGCTAAATATTGAGTATTTACCAATACCATTTATTCATGTTACTTGCACACTATGCATTACACATGTCAAAGAGCCAGTAGCATAGTATAGCAGTTAAAATGTTAAAATAATGAAACTGTGACAAACAGATTTTAAAACATTCATTCTCGGGTTACAAAAGAGCTGACAATTTAAAAGTCAAAAGCATCACACCATTGGGGGATGTCTAATTGAAATTAGTGTTAAAATATTCTTCCATGCTGTAACACGGATTTTTGATCAGCACAGCTTTTATGTTTTTTTTTCAAAAAGACTTCCATTTAGGTTTCTTATCTGATAAGAAAGTATGTTAAAGAATTTTTCCTGCTCCCTCCCCCGTAAGTTCACTTTACATGCTCGCCAACAGGTCCGAAAGCGAAAGTGAAATGTTCGAGGTGCCCTGTTGCTAGGTACAAAAAGTGGTTGCTAGGTACAAAAAGTATTGCCTAGCAACGATGCAACGATTATGCAGCAAGGACCTTAAAACCATTAATAAAATATATGTAGCAACTTAAAACTGGCGTCAAATGTAATATTTTCACATCGATTGTTAATTATAAACTGGTTTTGATAAAAAAGAATATGAATTATGCCAAAGAAAAATTAAGAAAATGGTTATATCTTTTAGTGTCAAATAATGTGGCTAAATAGGAAAGCTAAACAGCAGTGACCGTAGCGCTGGGTTAAAAGCGTCAGAATAGTAATCCGTTGGTCACGGGTTCGAGTCCCACACAGAACCCACTTTTTTTATTTTTTATTATTATTGCTGCATATTCTACTTCTTATATTTATTACCGATTTTAATTTTTAGTAATTGAGCAATGGTTATTTGAATATTATTACTCACAATCTACTCCATAGCGTATAATAGTAACTTGTCGGAAGCAGGAAAAATATAATACATTGCACGATGCGTAAGCTCTTTTTTGGCCTCGGAGGTTTTTAAGGACCGGTCCTCAAACAACCTCCTCGGCCAAAAAAGTGGACTTACGCATCTTGCAATGTAAATAACTATTATTGCCCCGTACCCCGGGCCAGTCTGGCACCGTTTCAGTCTCCAGTAAGCGGGAACTATCCCATCCCTATGTCTGCTGCCATAGCTGTGAATACCATCATGAGTGGGGTAAGAGTTGACATTTGTTTTTATATATCGTAGACTTTCAAATATATATTGGGCTGGGACTGTCAGAACCTTTAGGTCACGATATGCCTGTCGACAGTCATCCCTGTAACCGAGATCGCTCATAATTCTAATTGCCCTACGTTGAAGGGCAAAAATACGTCCAGCATCCACCGCATGGCCCCATACAAGAATGGAATGAATACGAAAGGTGAGAGTGAAACAAGAAGTAAGCTGTAACCAAGACTTTCTGAGACACACATCTTTCGGTGCAAAGTAAAGCAAGCAGCAGAGAAAAATCATTTCGCTTTGATTTCTTTTTGAAATACTTACCTACTTATGGCAATAATAAATTATTTCCATATACCGTATAAGCAGGTTTTCTTTGCAAGTCCGGCTATAATATTACTAATAAGTAGGGAGAAAGTAGGGGAAGAGGCCCGCCGGGCACGCGGCGTGGGACTAGGAGTGGGGATTTTGAAGCGTAGGAGCCAATCGGAATTATCAAGCGGATGATCTCGCCAACTCCGCGCGCCGCGTCACCCCCACCGTCTGTCTCCCTACTTCCCCCTCCTACTAATACTATAGTCTATCCACGTTACAGCGGCAGTAGATATAAACAAAGTCACATGACCGCATTGCGATCGATTACCAGGGTCTGACTAAATGAGATTCCCAGTGGCTTGTAATTCTGAACTAATTCTTTTAGAAGTTCTAAAAATTGTGTTTTTACCTTTCCTGGATCTTTATAAATTTCCTTAAATTAAGTAGCAAAATAAATTTACAGAATATACTGCTCGAGATCCGATCTAAAATATGCAGGAAACTCGACTGAGGGAAGAGCCGGCCCTGCATTCTGCTCGCTTGACATTTTATGACGGCCAGACCAATAAGAGAATAGGTCACGTGGTGGCCAATGTTTTGATCCACTGCCTCTATAACTTGGATAGACTTTAGAGTAGTACATTGAATCTGGGACTTGCAAAGCAAACCTAGCAATACGGTATATGTACTTATGTAGATGAAATAGAGAATGAAATGCACTCAAATCGAACTGGAATCCCAAAAAATTAAAACGCAGGAATGCTGGGCAGGTAGGTACAAGCTCGATCGACGATCATACCTATAGATAGCAGGCACGTTAACTCGGGGTGGGCCCGGGGGGGGGGCCTGGGCCCCCCTTGGTGCCCACCCAAAAATGTGTCCAGAAATTTAGTATAAACCAATCAATTCATCACTGGTCACTGGACCAAACAGAAATTATCCGAGGAAGTTAAGAATATTACAATTATTGGCAACACCGAAACAGATGACGCCGACTTTTTAAAATGCGTGGGGGCACAATAGTAGTAATAATAATAATAATTAATTTTCATCCTTACAGTACTAGAGAATACCCAGAAGCCAATTAATGCTTGTGCGGGGGAGGGAGGCAATTACTATTATTTTTGGCTTCATTGCCATTTATGGCTGGGACCTCGGCTGGGACCGACTTGAAGACGGAACAGACTTCGAAAACTGAAATATAAGTGAAATGTGCGGCAATCGGTAGATCGTACAACGCATTAGTATTTCATTCATATGTATTTTTAAAAGGAAGGGTGATGGCACAGTTAATAAATTTTCTCAGATCACTACACAACTTGGTAAATTTTACTTTAAAAAATAAAAACAAAAAAATAACAGATGTGTAAATAAAAAGTGATACATTGATAAAAATAATGTAAGGTTTTATTGGTCTTAGTGTGCCTAATCATCAAACTTAATTAATGAGTGAGTGTGATTTTATTTAAAGTTTATTACCTATTTAGTTTAATCGTGTGTCGTGTGTCAAAAAAACCTGAACACCAAGTATGCCTTACATTATTATTTATTTACCCTCCTGCATAGGTCACAAAAAATTGTTAAATTAAATTATAAGAAATGTTGAAATGTATAATATATATATGCCACCCCCCCCCCCCCCCCCATTAATTATGAGGTGCCCACTCTGTGCCCTCCCAAAAATGTAGGCCTAGTTACGTGCCTGATAGATAGTAATAGCGTTGGTTTAAAAAGAGAATCTACACCCATGGAACAGCGTGCCGATTTTGAAAACATCTCCGGAGCCCGCTGGCACCCTCTACATTCTGGACCAGAAATTAAAGCGGATCGATATCGAAAATCTTCTGGCATCTTCGCCATCTTGCGGCTAGCGGAAGTAACAATTATTCACAGTCGGTGTCGCTGACTCGAAAAAGGCTCGAAAGCAAAGTCTAGAAAACAGCACACTGTTTTCCGGTGGGAATTACAGATGGGACATTTCGAGTCTGGCAATATCTTGATTTTGACTTGACAGGGTTTTACTTGACATTAAGCCCTGGGAATTGGGCCTGGAGAAAGTGAAAGGTTAGAAAGCGATTTTGTGCGAATTTTGGAGCTGAAAGAATATTCTTGGGCAGTGACAGTAATCTGACAAGTTTATTTGTGATTTTTGAAGGCTAAACAATAAAGGTGGTAACCAAGATAACGAGTTTGGACTGTGTATTTTTGAGATTCATTACAATATTATTTGCCCCTTTCACTGCTCCCTTTCGCGACCAGAAATTTACTTGGGGAAAGGACCCGCCCAAATACACTTATTAAACAGGGGTATCATTCCATCCTTTTCCCTTCAATACAAATCGTATATTACATCAACCACACACGAGCAGAAAATACAGACACAAAATTTTATATTTCCAGCTCCATAGATGGTGTTTATTTTCAACGGGTACGTTGGGATCTATAGTAAACCCTAGAGCTGCGGGTGAGACTTCGAATTTTTTTTAGCCTCGAAACTCTTTTTACACATTGTGAAACTATTGACTAGTGGGGGACTATTATTATTGCCAAAACAAATAACATACAGTGTGTCCAACTTTAAAGCTGTACAAATCCGTAAAATCTTCATTTTTGGAGACAATCGCCCAAACTTTTTTGGTTTGAAAGGCCTTCAAAAACCGCTTCTTTTGACCTTCCTGTCATTTTCAAAATGCAAATCCAGGGCCGGCTGCGATTTTTTTATACACTCGATTTTCACGAAAACCATTTAGCGATTTTTTTATTTAAAATCTGACCCCACAGCATTAATCAGAACACCCAAAAACCCCTTTACACCAAATTTGAATAAAAAATATACAGGGAGTTCCAATCTGCAGGGTGTCAAAGTTGAGCAAAATTTGACTTTTAAAGGCATCTGCCAAGTCAAGATTGCCATGGAATCCCCTCAAAACAGTTAAATAGCCAATAAGACCACTCAAGGTGTTGGTGTGCAAAGATCCAATACAAAATTTTGCATTTTGAAAATAGCAGGAAGGTCAAAAGAAGCGGTTTTTGAAGGCCTTTCAAACAAAAAAAGTTTAGGCGATTATCTCCAAAAATGAAGATTTTACGGATTTGTACAGTTTTAAAGTTGGACACCCTGTATAATAATTGTATATGCGTTAAAATGTTCTTACTTATATAATTTATTTATGTTGACAATATTTCTGGATTTGGTATTTAGGTATTTTTTTCATAAATATGTTTTCTCATTTAACTATTTTATTTTATTCCTCTCTGTCAAAAAATATTCAAAGGTAATTCTGAATGAAAATGGGTAATTACTTTCTGGCGTGTTCAGTCAATACCTACTTAAAAAATATCAATTCCTACATGTAGGTACATACATAGTCAACAGTTTAAAAAATTCTTATTTACCTACTTTTACTATTTTTGTTTATATCACTAATAAAAGTAGCATTTCATAAAACAGTGTTAGTTTTTTTATTAAGAAATTCATTTTCGTCAATGTAATTTGAGCAAAAACTGCAAATTAAACAGTTATAGAGGGCAGGCCGTTACCTGATTTAACTATAGAGAAAAATCAAACGGCAGAACATAAAAACGCGATCACGTAAATTCAACAAAAGTGTCTACTTAAAACTGAACTTAGCACTTATAGCAGCCAATTTTCTAGGAGCCAAAAATTTCAACGTTTATTTTTTGATGAATATTTTTCTTCATTCTCCAGTTTAATCTGTTTAGAAGGTTTAATAATAGTTACCCTTTCTACTTTATTTTTATCAAAATAAATTTGTGGAAATAAGGGCGAGGAAAATTTTTTGCTGCCAGAAAATCGGCTACTAACTTTACGCCGGTTTAGTTAGGCACATTGATTTTTAGATGTGTTCCGATATTTGGCCTCGCCTGTTTAAGTTTAAATAGTTACGAGCCACCACTGATTAAGTGGTGTGGTATCATAGTTTGGCAGATATAAGCAATAATAATATCGTTTTAACAATGGCAGGCATTGTCCTAGTTAGCTAGTTAATTGAGGGTACAGTTTACTCCGGCCTTTTTTTTTTTTTTTCGACAAAAATACACCCTGTATACACTGTACTGATAGCAAAGTCTAGTATTCTCTAGACTTTGGTGATAGGTTCGGCCAATTATTGGGGCAACACCAAACAGAATGTCAACTTACAATTAGATTTTTTTTTATCGTTTACACCCCTTGGGCACTGAATCGCCGGACACACAGTATATATTTTTATTAGTTACTTGAGCTAAAAAAATAAAAATAAATAACGACCTCTTTCTGTATTCAACATTTTTCCAGAAAAACGCCTAGGTACATCAAAAAATACTCCCTAATAGAGTGAAGGCAATCAGTTTTTTTCACTATTCTCAAAGTTTTTATTTTGGACATATGTTTTGTTTTTCAAATCAACGTTAGAAATTGAAGCAACATAATGTAGATCACTATATCCTAAAAAAGAGAATTTTAAAAATCTGCCAATCTGTTAAAATCGTCAAATATCAAACTGAAATACGCCAACCCTGAATCTATTCCTAATTTTATAAAAGCCAAATCGTAGAATTATTTCACTGGCCCCTTCTCCCTTCTCCCCCCCGTGCCTATTTTTAGACTTGTTTGCCTCGCCCCGAACACAAACCAGTCTTGGAATACGAAATTGTCGAGTACAAAATCTACCACTAGGTGGCGTTGAAGTCTAATTATCGATTTTGTTAGAGTCATTGTAATTATCGAGAATAGATGGTGCTAAACAGTAGTACTGGACGAGAGCTAAATAGAAATAATAATACCGCTATATACCAGTAGATGGAGTTGGTGCGCGGAGGCGAATGACTACGATCATTGGAAAAAGTTTTAAATACAATCGAATATCCATAGTCCTTCGCCTCCAAAAGCGCTCGGCATTTTATCTGGATCCGTGAGAGGTCTTTTTAAACTTTCAGTCAACGGTAATAGTATGTTAGTTAAATAGTCTAAATGCCGAGTCTCTACCAAAGGAAAATTATCTAAAGGTTGACAATTTTCATTTGTTGAAGGCTCAGCTTAATATTAATCGATATTAATATTAGGTAGGTATGTTATACAAGGGTTATACCTATCAATTCATGCATAGAGTTTATCACAATATTAATGCCTAAGTCAAAGTGAAATAATAGATTAATCAATCAATGATGAATCAGATTTATCATTATGTCATTTCGCATTGGCTTGGCATTAGATTTATTCTCAGAAAGCTCAGAAAAACAAAGTTGTTGAAGTTATTTTTTGAGAGTATATTTAAAGTTTTGTTCTTTTAATGTTAGGTATTTATTAATTTTCCTGGCAACTTGAAAAAGTTGTCTTTTAATCAGTTTGATTCAGGTTTCTGTGGCGAAAAACTCAATTAAAAATTAAATGTATCAAAGTTACCCTTTGAAAAAAGCAACCATTTATTTTAAATAAAGTTCTCAGAAAAATAAATGGTAAGATTTATTGGGGGATTTGTTGGACGAAAATTGTTATTTGTAAAACAGGCTTTAATAAATGGAGTATTGTGTATATGCGCTTGTAATCCTGCCGTGGTTTCAGCACGGCCACAACTGGGCACTCCTCAAGTTGGTGGCGCTCCAAGGTCTGTACTTGTTATTTATTCGTAATTTGCCATATAACACATTAACACTAAAAAAGTCAAACTGGAAACACAAGAACAACAAAAACCTAGATGGGTAGACAATCATATTTTACAATAAATGTTCAATATGTCCTCCTTGTTCCTCAAGGCACAATGCAGCACATTTCCTTAAATTGTTTATGGCCCGTCTAATATCCCTTCCTTGTCATTTATATTTGAGGAATAATAAATTTGAATCATGTCACACTTTTCTTCATGTGAAAATGACATTTTTCGGTAAAAGAAAGTATCTGTGACACTTAAAATTGAACTGAACTGTCAAACGTTATGGGACTTATGTTTCCAAGGCATTCTATGCAAAAACGTCAAACATGATGGGGCTTATGTTTCCGAGGCACTCTATGGAAAAACGATTAATTTGATATTACGGCATGAAAAACAAAGTAAAGCATAATGTGTGACATATCATTTTGACCAGAAAAAATCCTCTTCAAAAATGCAAAAATTTAATATGGCACCCATAAGAAAAATAAAAGTTGATCATCATATCTTTGTCCAGGGAAGCAGAAAAAAATGCGAGGTCATATTTAGATTCCTTGTAAAAAAGTGCCTTAATAATGTTTAATTTAGAAATGGCCAGCCCCCTTCGTTTTCGTTTAAAAAACAAAAACGAAAACAATTTTCAGTCTTTTTCGCATTATTTTCTAGACGAGAAAGGCCAGCCAAATTTTTTTTACCATGTTACTCGGCATCAAATTCCGCAACTTTACCCCAATTTATTGGGGTAAGTGTACCAACTGACAAATTTTCAACCGAGAGGAAATCACCTTACAGCCAGCTGACCATTTTTTTCCCTTAATTATTATATTAACTATTATCTGACAAATTTTCAGCTGGGAGGAAATGATTGAAAATACATATTTTTTACGTGTATGAGAGGGTGCCACTGTCCAACCCACCAATGGTATCCCAGCTGACGTGCACGATGCTTCATAACATAACTGAATGAAGCATTTTACGAATTATCGACAGAGAGGAAATGATTAACAAAAATCTGTCACTGGCTCCCTAGCTAATAGCGTTAAATGTTATAATAAAAATCTTGTCAAACAAACAAAAATTTAATTTAAGTATAATACATCCTGTTAACAAAAATCACAATATACATGCTATAAAATCTTCACAACTTGGAGGATATTACATAACATACTATGATAATTTAAGACTCCTACAAATGCATAATCTTAAAACTATCGATTATTAAATCCTCCAAGTTCACACCCTATTGACATTACATTATATTGGGCATCCAAAATGAAAAATAAATTAATTATATTCAAGTCTTTTAGTTTTATTTTTTTGTCTGATTTTTCAGAATGATTATGACAAAAACTATGAAAGTCTAAAGTTGAATTTACACCAAACGAACATAAGCAAACGAAGAATATAAGCGCATTCAGCCAAATGTACTTTTGATGTGATACACATATTTTCAGCTATTTTTTGTTCAAATAACAAAACCATTTAGCGATTTTTTTACTTAAAATCTGACCACACAGCGTTAATCAGAACACCCCAAAACGTTCGTTCGTTTATAGTGTGTGGAGCGGTTTTGTTATACACGATTTTTTACCCTACAAAGTTCCAAAAATTCAGTAATTTGAGATGGCTCAGAAAAAAATACCCTGTATATTTTTGTAGTAAATCTTTTCACACCAACATTTTGAGTGGTCCTGTTGACCATTCAACTGTTGAAGGGATTCCATGGCACATTCGACTCGCTTCTCGCCATATGTCTTTAAATTTCCTATTTTGCTAAACTTTGAGAACCTACAGAATGGAACTCCCTGTATATTTTTTGTTCAAATTTGGTATATGGGGGTTTTAGGGTGTTCTGATTAACGCTGTGTGATCAGATTTTAAATAAAAAAATCGCTAAATGGTTTTTGTGAAAATCGGGGGTATAAAAAAATCGCAGCCGGCCCTGGATTTGCATCTTGAAAATGGCAGGAAGGTCAAAAGAAGCCGTTTTTGAAGGCCTTTCAAACCAAAAAAAGTTTAGGCGATTATCTCCAAAAATGAAGTTTTTGCGGATTTGTACAGTTTTAATTATATATTAGATAGGGGCTTTTAAAATCGTAGTCTCAGCTTGCAGTAAATCAAATATTTTCAAAATTCAGAATTCCTGTTTTAGGAGAAAAATCATTTTTGAAATGGAGAAATTTGTAGGTATTCCTGTGCCATCCCCTCACTGTTGTTGCATATTGATATTAACAGAAGACATTTGATGCTACAAACCAAAGACTGACGATAATTAAAATACTGACTGAATACTGAAATACTGACATTATTAAAATATAAACAAGTAAACATGTTTATAAAAAGAAAATAAAATAATAATTCATGCAAAAGGCCCTCATTTTTTACCTGTCATTTTTGAAATTCTCTGGCTGTCAAAATTTTACAAGTTAGTATAAGACCTGCCTTAAATGAAAGCACAGAAAATATATTCAGAACAGAGAGCTCCTTAAATGACAGCTGTCAAATGGACTCCAACTTTGAAGCTTAATATTTTCCAAATGCATTGATATTAAGGTACACTATTAAATGTTGGCTAATCTACGAATTGGGAAGATTATATTTTGGGAAAATATCATTTCCTAAGAAATGCAATCTGCTTGTTTTTGGAGTCTGTAGTTGGAGTCCATTTGATAGGTATTGTTAAAGAGCTTTCTGTTGTGGAACTATATTTTCTGTGATGAAAGTTGATCAAAACAACAAATCAGTAATCTTTTATTTTGGGTCAATAACGCGACAAATGGAAAGCAAGAATTCTATCCTATATATAAACTTGTTGACATTATCGTTCTAAACTTACCTAATACAGCCATAACGTTTAGTGTTTTATATATACCGATTGAACAGGTTTTCTTTGCAGGTCCCATATTCAATGTACCACTATAGTATTATTTTTAATAAGTGGGGGGACAGATGGAGGGGGTGGCGCGGCGCGCACAGGGGGTGGAGTCTACCACTTCATGATTCCGATTGACTCCTATCTGCAGCATTTCAAAATCCCCACTGTGACTCCACGGCAGAGAGGGGGCAATAGAAACTGCTACATCATTTTCATTATTTGTGTAGCTTGCCTGGGGAGCACGTTTAAAACATTTTTGTGAGAAAATGCTGTTAATAGCATCCACTTACTAGGTACTCACTCCCTCCCTGCCACTGCCTCCTCCAGCACTCGTGTCCTCACTGAGAATTGTTCCCGCCCTGAATGCCGCGTGCCGTCTAGTTGCCCCTACTTATTCGTAATATTATAGTCAGGCCGTCAGGCCCCGCAAAGAAAACCTGTTCAAGGTGTATGTATTCAAGTGATGATATTTTATTATTTCATTAATTCCATTGAAATTAATTTTAGTGATGAGTGAGCCTCTGTCAAATCTCAGTCACAACAATCACGGTTGGACAAAGAAAATACTATTGAGATCTGACAGAAGTTGCACTTTTTACCTAATCTTTGATTCAACAATTTTAAGTATACTGTTTTATCGATATTGGTTAGAATAATGAAATATTTACTGACAATGGAATATTTTGTGCAATTGTACAATTTAAAATAGTGAAAAGTGCTCACGTAAATGTTCATTTACATTACTGGTACTTGGGGTCTTCTGAAGTAAACAATTCCTGCTAACATGGCGATTAATGTCGTAATTAAATACAAGTCCCAATTAGATCCAATCAGTTCTGTTATACTGAATGAAGTTGAGAGACGACTCTGCAAGAAAAACTTTAGAAAAAAATGAACTCGCTTAGTGACATCAGAATTAGGCATAAAATAAGTTTGTTCTTAATACAATGTGTCCACGGCAAAGCGGTATTATAGGTGAATATTACAATTTTTTTTGCATACGTCATATTTTTTAATTCTGAGCAAGTTCTTCTAATAAAATGATTCAATATTTCGCACAGGAAAGGCACTTTACCTGATGCGGTTTTTATTTTTAAAGTCCAAGATACTAAAAATAGTTATTGAGTGAAGCAAGAGCAGAATACAAAAAATTGTGTGACGTATCAAATTACAGAAATAAATATATATTTTTTATTTATTTATATTTTTAATATAAATGTAATCATAATTTAAATTTATTTATTCTACCTGTGTTCCTCCAACAATAAATTATTCTGACACAAAGACAGATCACTTTTATTTTTGTTTCCATGGCATAGTCTTCTTAAAACATTAAAATTACAAATTCTATAAATTCAATTGACCTTTAAGCCATTCAAGATAACTACAAAGAATTTAAGAACAGAGTTGAGATGTGTGCTGAAAATGGAGGAACATGGGTAGAATAAATAAATTTAAATTATGATAAATATTTAGTTCTGTAATTTGATACATCATATTTTTTAATTCTGAGCAAGTTCTTCTAATAAAATGATTCAATATTTCGCACAGGAAAGGCACTTTACCTGATGCGGTTTTTATTTTTAAGCTGCTACCAGCACCCTCTATAAATTTTTTAAAGTCCAAGATACTAAAAATAGTTTTTGGGTGAAGCAAGACCAGATTACAAAAAATTGTGTTTGCAATGCAAAAAAGTTTGTCATATACACCTATACTACCGCTTTGCGTGGACACATTGTATATTCTAGGGTTTCTGTATTAGGAGAAAATATGTACTGAAGGTTACTATTTTCATTTGAAATATTTTTAATGACACCTAAATATATGGAAACTCTGATTTTCCAAACAAATTGATAATTGCTATAAATGGTTATCGGCGAGAGCTCGTCTATCCTTTACACTTCTGCATCACTTTGACCCTCTCACATTTGAAGTATGCGCTGATTTGTCTCTGGATTGTTAGTAAATTTTAATAACATGAATTTGGAAAGTAAAGGGTTTGGGGCATATTTTTATTAAAATTATTTTTTGAAGTTTTTGTGCCCTATTAGTTTCTGAAGTAGGTCCACATGTTAGGAAACCGAGGAGAATGGTATGCTCCCTACCAACAGTGACAGTAAAGGCTGTGTCAGTGAAATTAGATGGACAATACGACATGCAAAAGATACAGGCATTGGAAAACAGTCCAGGTAATAATCTGTAATATATATTTCCAATAGATCTGTCATTGGCTAGTGTCATAGAATTTAAATTGCTCTAGTTCTCTAATCGGTAACAAATAAAAAGAATAAATAAAAGTAAAATGCATACTCTATATGTTCACCGAACATTTTGTTCAATTGGCAGAGGGGTATGTCAAGCTAAAATGTGGAACAAGTATACTATGCGACAGATATATCAGTCAATCGTAGTTAAAGGGTAAGTCCGCTACCTTTACGCGTAAATAATAATGCTTACCTCCTTGAGGCTTTCCACACCAAACACCAGGTTGAGCTTGATGAGAGCAAGAGCGACAGGTACACGCGCGTCCGCACTTGTCTCTGCCGCCAGATCATAGCAACGCTTGGCAAGGTGAGGGTCCCTCGCCAACCCTAGCCCCTGTTCATGCATATAGCCCAAGTTGAAAGTCGCCTGTGGATTGTGCTGCTGCTCGGACGCAATGCGGTAATGGGCGGCGGCTGCCTCGAAATCGACGGACGTGCCTAGACCGTAGTAATGATAGTCGCCCAATTTGACCTGGGGATGGGAAACATGCGCTTGTATATCAAACCAGATAATGTTTTTCAACATTCCAGTAAGGTAAATATTTTGAAAACATGAACATGTCTGTCCTTGATTAGTTGATAGTCAAACCCCTGTTCCATGTAGTGAATTTGTCCTTCTGTAGTAGTGTTTTTCCTAAAGTTCTAAAAAAGGGAAAAATAATTCCCTTATATAAATAAGGCGACTTACACAATATGTACCGAGAACTATAGGCCTGTGATAATATCATCATTGTTTTAAAAAATTTTTGAATACTGCTTGCTTGATAGGTTGAACGTGCACGTAAGTGTTGGGAAGCTTTTACCAGATTGTCAGCGCAGCTTTTGGAGTGAGTGCTCTACGCATACTGCAATATATCGTCAGCAATATGTTACGATAAGAAGTAACAGATCTGGGGTCGTGTCTGATTCTGTTTCTGATGTAGCAACAGTAAATTTGGGAGTACCACAGGGCTCAATTTTGGGCCCAGTGTTTTTTCTTTATATATAATAGGACTGGAATCGGTAACAACTGATGCATTCTTTACTCTGTACGCAGATGATTCATCCTTGATAGTTTGTGAAAAATTATTGGAAAACCTGCCACGGACATGTAATGAGGTCTTAGAGCAGATTACGGGGCAGTTTAATTCACACTCTTTGTTTTTGAACACCACAAAAACAAATGTTATGGTTTTCCATAATAAGCAGAGTTGTGGAGGTGACTAGCAAGACACAGGGGCTTCATATTGACAATAAACTGAATTGGAGCAATAATTGTGTGTGTTTAGTGTCTAAATTGAGTTCTGTTGACTACTTGCTTAGGAACTTACCGACAATGCTGATTGTCGAACAACTGTTATCTTTCTATTTCGCACATGTTGAGTCAAGGCTCACGCCGTGTCCAAGCTAAATACGGGTACGTGCATTGCGGGTATTGCGATTAACGCACGCATCGCTATAATGTGCGGACAATGCGGGGGTGTCCAAGCACAACACGTTATATCTCTGCGTTTTATTTAAACAGTTCCATTCGTAGTGTATAATAGTGGTGTAGTGAACGTCTGTTAAAAAGAAAAATGGATTTTTCAGCACTGTCACTTTTTTTGATGGAAAATAGTCTACTGAAACTGAGAATATTAAGAAAACTCAAAAAGAGGTGCAACAGACGAGGGACTCATGTAATTTATAGAGAAAGATACACAATCCCATTCCCTGTCAACGGTTATTCGGTCTTTGTAGCGAGGATTTCGTTTATTCCACAGCACATTTCTTCGCTGCACCTCAGATATCAGTACTTCCATTGCAAATCGGACTGAGATCGGACGACAACTGCGATAAAAATCAAACCGTTTTAATTTCAAAACACTGCGTGCGATGCGATGCTCGAAAAACGCCCGCATCGTACGGGCCTCGTTGCCAATTTGGACATTCTCATTTGTTTTCTAAAGTTTTATCGTTTCATTTGATCGTACCGCACGCATCGCATCGCACGCACCGTCTTTCCCGTATTTAGCTTGGACACTGCGTTAGATATGGGATTTGTTTCTGGGGCTGGGGTACGCATGCTAAAGACGTGTTCTCAGAAGCGAATTGTCTGTTGTATTGCTGGTAAACCCAGTACATTCAGCTGTAGATAACTTTTTAAAGAGTATAATATTCTCACTCTGCCAAGCTTGTTTTTGATGGAAATGTCGATATATATTTTTAAAAATAAGCACAATTTTTTTACGTACTCATAATATACATATTATGATACTAAAGTCTATCCAAGTTACAGCGGCAGTAGATATAAATAAAGTCACATGACCGCATTGCGATCGATTACCAGGGTCTGACTAATATGAGATTCCCAGTGGCTTGTAATTCTGAACTAATTATTTTAGAAGTTCTAAAAATTGTAATTTTACCTTTCGTGGATCTTTATAAATTCCCTTAAATTAAGTAGCAAAATAAATTTACAGAATATACTGCTCGCGATCCGATCTAAAATATGCAGGAAACTCGACTGAGGGAAGAGCCGGCCCTGCATTCTGCTCGCCGCGTAAACACTTGACATTTTATGACGGCCAGATTTTAAATTTCCCTCTTTAAATATGTCTGTGAATAACTACACTTTGTTACTAGATGGCGCCCAGCCTTAGAGTTATAATGCAATACAAATCTCCAGTCTGCTTTTACTAGTTGGTGCAGTAGGAGGTAAATATATTTATTGCTACGTTTTCTTACATTTTTGCTTTGGCACATGCTTTTTAATATAACATAACCTAACAAGATTGTGGAAAGTTGAATAGGATTGCAGTATTGCGTAATTTGGTGGACATTTATCGCCAGTTACGGTGTCCCTGAAAACTAACCTCAACTTTGTGTAATCCTGATTTATGAAATGTGTAGACAGCAGGAAGGTTTGGACCACTCAAACCTCCAAACCTCCCTCTGCCAATGCTTATCTAAAGTTACTGGATATTTTAGGATTTCAAAACAATTATCATGCCTCGTAAATATAAGAATAAAGGAAATAGAGAAATTTTACCTCAAAAGAATTTGTCCATTTCCAAAGGCAGCTCCACGTATTAAAAAAAGTGGTGGCCGAAGACCTGGAAAGTCGAGGGTAATAAAGGGGGACACCCAAAAAAAAATGAAATAGAGGAACAACAACTTTGCAGAAAAAGGAAAAAGGAGGCAGAGAAAAGAAAAGCTACAATAAGAAAGCCGATAGTGACAACAGAATGTTCGTCCTCTGGTTTAGAATTTAATAGCGATGAAGAAGACAATAATTCTACTGAACTAGACATCAGTGATAAAACGTACATCGAAGGGGATTACATTTTAGTGAAACTAAAAGTAGAAGGCAAAAGAGAAAACTTTGTACATTACATTGGAAAGGTGTTGGAGGTCCTGCACTTTGAAATGCCCTCCTTTAAAGTGAAATACCTTCGTAAAAGTGTAAAAAACAATTAATTCTGTTTCCCCAACGAAGAAGACATAGAAGAGGTTTCAAACAAAATTATAGGAAAACTGCAAGAGCCAAAAATCAAGGGACCGAGTAAAAGAACCAGTAAATATTTACATTTTAAAGAAAATTTTACAATTTACGAAAATTTGCGATAATTTTAATCATGTACCAAACCTCCCACTAGGTTCGTCCAAACATCCCTATGGTATGGACAGTTTTAATTTTTTTAAATATAGGTACAAAACAAACTGTTCAGTTTTTATAGGAATTAAAGTTTTATTTTGGTGTATAGTTGTCTACTCTTCCTTTTGTGGAATTTTAAAGAGTTTTCAAGTATTACAACCCATAAAAATATGCCCCTGAAAAAGATCGTCCCAATCCTCCCACCTCTCCCCTACTGTACCAGATATCAACAATAGCAGTACAAATTCCTTTCCTCAGTTACCACCTTTATTATAGTCTTCAAATACATTACAAGACTTGGTCACAGGCCAAGAATATTCTTCTGCTCTTAAATTCACTACAAAATCACGTTCTAATCTTTCACTGACTCTAATGCCCAATTCCCTTGGTTCAAACGGAAGATTGGATACTATTCTGGAATATTCCTGGCCAATGATAGATTTACAAATCATAAAGTTCTAGAACCTATGGCAGCAGTACAGGGAATACAATGAAATATTTTCCAAAATGGGAACTGAGGGGCCTCAGGCCAACATAGTTGTGACGGAAAATGCTTCCAAACTACTCTCAAAATTACAAAATTAAGTAGAGTACCGAAATTGAAAATCTATTTGCCAAATCTTTGAGTAGGTTAGAAAATACAAGAATTTTCAATTTATGCACTGCATCTAGTAGTTTGCCTGCCACTTGGAAAAATAAAAAATTGACCTCATATTAAAAAAAGGCGTAAAATCTGATTCTAATTATAGGCTTATCTCGATAATTTGTAATTTCGCTAAAGCATTTGAGAACATATTACACTCATTACTTTATCCCTCAATAAGTGGCCTCCAACTTTTTGTGACCTTGGAGTTACGTTTGTCAGGAGACTGTCATATGCAGCATATTGATTGCTTCAAGACATGGATTTATTGTTTGAAGTATCTCTTTTGGGAATGTTGAAGTTGGAAAATTTCTGTTTCAGACATTTCTCAGGCCTAAGTTAGAATACGCTTGGTGTCCTGGATATAGTGGCCATTCGATAAATTTAGAAATAAATTATTAAATAGTAATAATGACTTTATTTTCATAATCCTCGGCGAATTTCAGTAAAAATTTGACATTGCCATCGATTTGTGCTTGTCGGAGGATGAAAAATGACGTTACAAGAATCGACCACTTGACTTGCGGTATCTGTCAAAATTGACATTTTTTCAAAAATCCTCCAAAATCGGCTTTATTTGACACATTTTTGAAAAAAGTTATTAGAAAAAGTTGTTTCTTTTGCAATTGTTAGCCTACGGGCCAATTTTCAGAGACCCACGATGACTTTTGTTTTTTGCGACTTTTTCTAAAAAAAAATTTGTTCCAAACATTTTAACTAAAATTTATTTATTGAAAATTATTCTTTTTTGACAGATCGACACCTCTAATATATTTTTAACATCAATTATAATGCTAGCCAGTTGTTTTCTTAGAAAACCTCTATTTGGTTTAAAAAATTATGTAGTTTGGTCAAAGTTGATTTAATTTCAAAGGTTTGATGAATTCAAGCCTAGTCTACTTTTCACATCGTTAAATACATTAATATAAAAGAAGTTATGTAAAGAGAGCACAAATAAATGAACAGATTTGGCTTATTTTGAAATTAACTTAGCATTTTCTGATGGAAATTTATCTCCGATAACAGTTAATGTAAAAAGTGAGTAGGCTATGGAAACAATAAATGACAGCAATTGACAATAATTTGTTGTGTCTATTTGATATTTACACAGTTATTTTTAATTAAACTGTGCAATGTTGACTCTCCAAGAAAAAAATTGAAATAGTATTAATTTGCGGAGAAAACAAAACATATCGGGAAACAGCAGCAGTTTTCAATGAACGGCATCCCGACGCAAATTCATCAAACCTTTGAAATTAAATCAACTTTGCACCATACTCGACATAATTCTTTTAAACCAAATAGAGGTTTTCTAAGAAAACAACTGGCTAGCATTATAATCGATGTTAAAAATATATTAGAGGTGTCGACCTGTCAAAAAGGTACAATTTTCAATAAATAAATTTTAGTTAAAATGTTTGGAATTTTTTTTTTTAGAAAGTCGCAAAAAACAAAAGTCATCATGGGTCTCTGAAAATTGGTATGTAGGCTAACAATGGCAAATAAACAACTTTTTCTAATAACTTTTTTTGAAATTGAGTCAAATAAAGCCGATTTTGGATGATTTTTGTTATTTGGTCGATTCTTGTGACGTCATTTTTCATCCTCCGACAAGCACAAATCGATGGCAAAGTCAAAATTTCATTTTATACAAAATTAAAAATCCCTTATGGTGCGTACTTTATTGGTCACACTGTATAATAAACAATGTCACCAAGCTTATTGTTTATAATTCATATAAGAAAAACTAAAAATAAAAAAATAGTCAAAATGGGATAACTAGATGGACGTCTCAAGTAGAAACAGAAAAGAGCCAATCTCTGAAGGCCACCTTAAACAGCCCAAGTAACTTGCTCTTCAAATCAACAGGTATATTATTATAAACAGCCACACAAATATATGCGGACTAATCAGTCTTCAAACTAGACGTAATCAGGCATCCTTAGTATTCCTCTACAAATTGATTAATGGTATTTTAGACTGTACGAGTATGTTTATCTAAATTTTTTGGTTCCTTGACCATCATCTAGACAAAGTAATACTTTTTATTTGCCTGTGCCAAGAACTAACATCTTGAAATAGGGAACTTGATGATTTTTCAAAACTATTTTTAAACTATACCTAAGTTAGTGAAATACGAAAAACGCATTAAAACATTTTTTTTAGTTACTGTTACTGAGATATGAATTTTCTAATTTCAATTCCTGTAAAACAACCGGTGACGTCACTTATATGGATATCGAGTAGATTTGGCAACATTGTAAATTTATTTTTATATCTATGATTTTAAAATCCTTTTATTTAATGGGACTGGCCGAATCCTTCTCGGTTTCCTTCCACAAAATGAAGAAGAGCTGAACTTATAACCGTCGATGGAGGAAGGATCCTCAATCAACGTTATAACCTGAAAACTTGTTTTCTGGTTATAACCTATAAATTCAGAAAAATACCTAAATTATTTGTTTTAACTCCCCCCAGCCCAGGCCTTAGGTTTTTATTATAGTCTCCTTATTATTCATTATACTACCTGCTGGATTATAATTATTATAAACATATTGATTGTCAAAATATTTAGTTGTATTGTCTTCTCAGTGTTGTGTACTTTTAACTGGAGTTCTACTTGCCTAAAAGAGACTGTGAAATGTATTATTATTGGCATTGGTGGTAGAATCTTGTGAGAATACGTCTTTAATTTAAATTCAAATTAAACATTTATAAAAGTTCTATACAGACTCGCCACAGAAGAACAAAATTGTTAAAAGCTATAAAACGTAAAAATAATTTTTCCACTAAAACTCATATTTGTATGTGAAGATCATTTTTATGTAAGTCATAGCCAGGTGATATTTTATTGGTTTGCGTTTATATAATGCTTTTTAGCTAAAAGAAGACATGGAAAAATATATATAATAGTTCTTATATAAATTATTTATTAGGAAAATTAGAGTGGTTTCTCTGAACATATTGATACGAATGATATGTATGATTCAACTTTACAAGACTTCTTAAATAACTGTAGTGCGTTTAAATTTGAACGTAAAAGTCACGAATCATGTGTTGGCATTTTAGTTTCATAATAATTACATATTGTTAAGAATGCGATTTTATTCTAAGCAACGAGATATACACCTTGCGAAAGAGAGCAAAGAAAAAACTGTAGGTAAATTATGTTAAAAATAAACATTGATTTGTAACAACTGCACTATTTACTTCATGCCTAGATATGCCTTAAGTTCAAATTACTTCAATATTCAGTAAAATACCTGAATTGGCCACCTTTATTTATCATTTGAGCACTTTTCGTTACCTATAATCTATAATTATTATACAATTATTATTATCATGTCACTGCCCACGCCCGTAAATATCGCTCGAACGCTCGGCCTAGTTCTCCCACTCCCGGCCGTCAATAACATTTCATTTTCGTCGCCCGACGACCACATGGAGTGGATAATGGATACACTTGTCTCATTCACTTTGGCTATGCCTATGCAGCCACTTTAAAAATGCCACGGAATGTATGCAGCCTCCTTGGGACGCTGCGCAGTCTAGACATTGTGCTTGAATGATCTTCTCGGCCACTTCATCTATTTCACAAAGTACTGCATAATTTTTGGAACGAACCTTGTGTTCTGGGCATATTTTGGTTTTTACAGTATACTTTCCTGAGTGTCTCTTTAAGTGCACATAACCAACAGCTGAATCATCATATCTCTTGCCGCACTGAAAGAAATATTATATATCGTCCCTCCAATGCCAAAATCACGAATGTGCAAATTAGCAGTTTTGAGAAAACTGAGATTTAAATATTTGGAAGAGTACTAAAAAAAAGTATTATTTATTTTTTAATGTGCTGCCGAGCAGTTATTGGCTGCTATAAGATGTTTAAATTACATTTATATTGAATTTTGAATTTCCTTCTGTTTTTGAAAAAAAGCCAAAAAAAAGCACATTCGTTATTTTGGTTTTGCAAAATATTTAAAAAAATATTTTTCGTGTGCAAATCAAAACTAAACTTGCTTAACAAAACTGTTTTATTTGACATAAATAGGTTTTGCCTTGGTCTTGAAAAGTGTACATATTTATAACTTCTGCTAATAAACCGAAATGTCGTTTTAACTAGAGATTATTAAACTGTTTTTAAATCAGTGTCGCTTTCCTCGGCATCCGGTTCCGGTAAAATTATCTCGAACATTCTTGTTTGTTTTCAAAGCTGCATAAAAATTATGGTATGCTTTAGGTATAGTTGAATCTTTGCACATTTTTTGCAAATCTTTCCATTTAGCCTCGCTAATAGGTAGTGTTCTTTCATAGGCTTTGCCTAACAAGGTTTGTTTTGGACGTCCCCGACTTTTTGTAGAGTTAGAACAATCTACTTCGATAAACTCTCCTGCGTAGTCTGTCTTATAAAATACTTTTGATTGTTTTCCCTTAATGTAACGAAGGCAGCAAAGTGCCCTCCACGGAATCTGACTAAAATTAAATGAAGTAGCTGAAAAAGCTTTAAAATCAAAAAAATCATCAAATGTCATGTTCTTTACAACAAAAGGTTGAGGCGTTATTCGTGAATCCCGAATAACTTGCGCCCAGCCCTCAGGGGAATAAACCGGTACGTGTTTTTTTTCTACTTTGGAGTGTACGGAGTCGCACTCCATTTCTGTATGCCCAGTTTCAAAAAACTGATGGTCGACAGTTTTCAAAGATGCATGATTAGCACAAAGTTGGAGACACATAGCTGCAAAAATAGAGTTTTTTTGTTGTCCGCCGCATCCGTCGGACATCATGCGAACAGCAGTGATTTCATTATGAGACATAATGAAGTCATACATACATGAAGCAATCTCATTTGCTCCTCTTTTACCTTGCGTTTCGTCCCAAAGGTAACACCTCACATCCTGATTCGCCAAATTATATACGGTAAGATTGTATACCGCCAGCTTTCTTAAGTAAAAAATTTGTCCAGCAGAGCCCTTTGGTGTAGTCACCACTGCCTGGAGATCGAAATTGAAGGCTAAAATGTTATGATCTTCCTTTGCTAAAGTTTTGTCATAGTCACGAGCTTTTCTGGCAGCCTCCTTCCTTTCCAAATGCCTTTTGTATTCTAATTCCTGGGCTGTTCTCTCTTCTGCGGATAAATTTTTTTGTGCCAGGCATTTTTTGCACTGGTCTTTTTTGGGTCTAAAAAATCCCAAATTATATTCATTGAATATTTGTCTATACTTCTCCAATGTAACAGGTTTTGAACTTTTAGCGTTGCAGATATCTTTGTACATTCTGTACATTGTGGATATATTTAAGCATGCGTCCAAGTATTTTTTAGAACTTTTCTTACGACAGTAGTGCGACTCTATAGCAGGAAAAGATAAAATGTGGTTACGAATGAAGTTTTCTGTCCCTTGAGATAATTTGTTTGAAGGAGTGTGCTTCCCACGTCTGTCCTTTTCCAAAATTCCACTGCTTGAGCGCTTTTTTATAGAACTTCTCATGAAAGCATCAGTCACATTAAGCGTTGCCATAAAAAATTCCCTACACACAATACATTTTTTCCCATTGACGGTAAAACAGTAAATGCAGGTGTAGGTTTTTCGTGAGTTTTGTAAGTTTCGGGTAGTGCGTTTCTTTGGGTTCTGCTCTATGTGGTTGCACAAAAATTGCCTCTGGTCGTCAGAACATTTTAAACTACGAAATTCTTTATATATTTTATCTCGTTCCTCATCGTTAACCAAATCCTTACATTTATGTTTTGGCTTGGCCAGGCACGGAACTGGTAAAAGAGGTCGCGGTGGTTTTATAATTCCTCGATGCCCGGAGTATGATTCTCCCTTAACCCTTTTAGTTTTTCGAATATTTCGTTTCCATTTGTCCTCATTTCTTACTTTTCTTTTAGGATTTTTGTTTTGCTCAGGCTTCTTAGCCATCTGTTTGTCATGGTTTTCTTGTTCTTGATCACTGTCTGAATGAGCTTCCAAAGAAGTGACAGTATCTATTTCTGAAGTAGTACTGTCACTATCTGTTTCTGAAGCACTTGTCGAGGGTTCATAATTATCAGACGATGAATAATTGGAGTAATCTAGATCTTCTGATACTTGATTTCCGAAAACATTGGGCAGAATTTCATTATGCAAAAGTTGGGTTTCGTGAAAATTAAAATTATTTTCAATCTCATTTTGATTTAATTCTTGTCGTAATTGAGTTGAATTACTTGTTGAAGGAATGTCACCTAAAAACAATAATAAAAATTAAATAATTGAAAACCTGTTACTTTGGAGAAATATAGACAAATATTCAGTGAATATAGTTTAGGATTTTTTAGACCCAAAAAAGACCAATGCAAAAAAATACCTGGCCCGAAAAATTTATCTGAGCCTATAAAAAAACTAAAACTACACAAAGAAGGTCGAACTAAAGCAAAAAATTTTTGTTTTGTAGCAGCAAGAATATAATAGAAAAATATCTTCAATACCTAGTTTATGACCAGCTAATCCATCTACTGTATTTAGAGACAGTTCAGTCAAAACTTTGCAACCATCTGAATCCTCTAGCACCTGTTCTCCCCAAATTGGTAAAATAATATCATTTTCCAAGACTGGGGGATCGGCTAGTATACAGAAATTATCATCCGGCTGCTGAGGTTGCGGATGCGTCAAGGCCAAATCATTATTATTATTTGATTCCTCTGAAAAAGAAAACATACATACATAATAGTTTGTCGGTACAATACCAAAACCACGAATGTGCAAAATTTTCATTTTTGGCTCATGTGCCTTGACACGTTGACAAACGTATAAGATTTTATTATCTCTTTATTTAGGTAGTTATAAAAGTTAATAATATTTCAATTGTAGATATTGAGTTGAATCTTTAAAAGCCTGTTTACAAAACTGAAATTTGCACATTAGTAATTTTGACATTGGATTGGCGAATTTTAGGTTATAATTTTAAATACAAACGTAAATGCGCACATATAGGTTAAAATACCTAAATAAAAAATACGTATAATATTTACAAATTACTTACCGTTTAATCTCCGACAAAGCCCCATTATTATTTCTGCACGGGAACTCATTTTTCTCTACACGGCAGGGCAGCAGAATCACGAACAGTTGAAAAAACTAGGTAGGTATACTGCCAAAACCACGAATGTAGCACATTCGCGAAAATGCAGTGGAATATCTTTAAATATTAACAACGGCAAAAGCACGAATAAAACACATTCGCTCTTTAAGCGTTGAAAGCAAACTAGAATTGACACGTTCTTGAAACAAGCAAGTGGTCTTGGAGGGGGTATGGCTGCGCGGACAAATTCGTGCTTTTGGCGTTGAAAACTCTTCAGTTCAACGTTGGTGCCAGTGTACATAGGTGGAAAACATAAAAATTTCACATTCGCGATTTTGGTATTGGAGGGACGATATTAGGTACTTAATTAATCAACAATATTGTTCTTTACCTTACCTCTGTGTCTTAACTCCACGAATTTCTGCTGAGTTATAGAGCTTGCTATTTGTAAAATAATATGCCACAATGAAGACATCAAGCTTTGGCAAATTATTTGATTATAAGCTTTCACAAAATTTGCTTCCATTGTTGTATCACGTTCAAAATACGACAACAACACTTCCTATAACGGGCATTAGTATAAGATATTTGATTGAACACTGAATTTCCAAATGCAAATAATCATCTCTCAGCATCCACTAATAAGGTTATGATTACAGTTTGACGCCTGAGTCTGACACTGACAGCTGCTATTCCATAAAACACAAGGTATTTCAGCCAAAACCCCATGTTGCCAAATTTACCATGTTTAGATATAAGTGACGTCAGAGCTTTGTTTAAGTGCGCATTCAAAAAGCCATTTTCAGAATCAGTTTGCCAAAAAGGAAACAATTATTTTGCAGTTTTTATTTGAGGAATGTTATCCTGCATACAAAAACTTTTCATTAAATATAAATTGAACAAGAAACAAAATTTGTGCAAGTACCCTATTCTCACCGATTTATCCAATGTGTAGTACTTATGCCAACCTCACAGATAAGCCTGACGTTTTTTGTTGCAGTCTTAATGTATTTAAAAGTAAAATTGGTATTTAATTATTGTTGGATAGATAGTGTTGTGGATTGGTTAGCTGTAACTTTGTGAACCTGTTCAGTTCTGATCAAATTATATGCTCTTCGTTTATCTTCTCATGGAATGGAGACAACCTGAAAATGTTTACTATCTTAATATTTGCCGTTGGGCTTCGCTGAATCCTATAAACAACATCATTAATCTTTGTTACGATAGTGTATGGTCCTTCCTAACTTTTGTCAAACTTCGGCGAACAATCTTTGGTCCACCTGGAGTTACACAACAACACTTTGTCGCCCCCATTAAAGCCAACATTGATGGCTTTTTGGTCATAGAGGATCTTCATTCTATCAATTTTCAGCTGCACATTCTGGCAGACCTGTTCATGAACAAGCTGATGACATTCCATCATATATTCTAGGTAATCACCAATGGATTCTGGGTATTCTGGTCTGCCAATGGAGACTTTCCAGTGAATTCATGCATGGTAGAACGATATGCCAATAGGAAAAGTGGTATGTAGGTGTCCCAGTTATTTTGCTTCTGGTTCACTGCAGTATGCCTTCAATTCTGGCGATCCATCCGATATATCTTTCCACTTAGACATGACCATATTTCAATTATTCAAGTCACGTTTATCAGGTCAAAACATAGGCCTTCCCTTTGTTCCTTGGAGATGACTTTCTGATTCCATTCTTCAGGTCCACATATATTTGTTCGTTTACACAGAATCAGGTCCGGGTCTTCTTTCAACTCTTGTCGGCTATAGTGGTGACAGCAAGGTCTGCAAGGCCTTCTTGATAACCTGTCAGCATTCTTGTGATGTTCTCATTTTCGATACTTACTTACACTACAACTAGACATAGACTCCATTTCCAACCAAAAGGTACCAAAATGTGCATTCAAAATGAAGAAAAAACTGCCAAATGGGCATTGGTCAGAACACTATTGGTTTTCTTGAAATAGGGTGTCCAAATTCAATCCTTTCCATTTTGGAAGCGAATAATTTTTGGTTCATTATTCTTGGGATTTTTTCTTACTTTAAATGGTACAGTTGATCTGTAACACTTGAAATCGGTAGGTGAAAATTTTATGTTTCGAATATTGAAGTCAACAGGTGTTGGGCACATTTTGCCGATTTCAACCCAAACAGTTGATTTGATCGTCATGAAACAAGAGTACCTTTTTCTTGCAGAATGAAAAGATGCACTAAAGTGATGGACCTGCAGAACCAAAAAGATAACCTCAAAAAAGTTACGAGTAAAAGCACGATCCAAAAACAACGCAAGTGGCACCCTCTCTGAGATACGACGAAATTGACATTTTCAGCTTATTCTCCATCCCCAAAAACATAGAAGTGGCAAATTTCAGTTCAGAAGCTTGATTAGTTTGGGAGATGTAGCCATAATTCTATTTCAAAAAATGAACTTTAACGCCCTGTATCTCTTAAACAAACAACATTTTGTCCCAAAATATATGCAGTTGCTCTATGTCCAATTCCTTTTGGGACACCCTCTATAAAATGTTATGGGAGCGAGTTATTGGCAATGCCGTGATCGCCTCGATTCTGAGTATTCTGACAGCGCCGGCAGCTAATCTAACCTTCAAATATGTGATTTTTAATTGAGTGTACTCCAAAAATCTTTTGTATGAAGAGTTTTTTTCACTTCTTAGTACAGAACTATGGAACTTTGAGTGTTAACTGGGACATCCTGTATAACTTGCTCAAAAAAAAATAATTTAAAAAAACAAATTGTCTGTATAGAGGTAAGTAATATATTAATATATAAATTAAATACATAATAACACTGACAAACTTTAATTGAAGTAAATTAGGAAATATTTGTAATTTCCAAAATGATTCTGCTGCAGACATAATTTGTTTGCACTCGTCTTCATTAATAATTTGGCGATGCTACACAAAATAAAGCATTCGGCTTTTCAGTCAGCATCATTTGCAAATGCATTTGAAAATAGTATTTTCTTTTGATAATGCCATTCTCTACATAATTTTTCGTAGTAGTTGCTTTGGCTGGACATTTAATTTCTATGCATAAATTGTCTGCGATGCCATCAGGTGAATCCCCAAAAATAGGAAAGTCTTTTTTCAAAATCAACTCACAGTTATTAACAGATATTCCCTTTTTCTGTGCAACTAATTTAAGTATATCTGCTTCCAAAGTTCGTCCTCTTTGCATGGCTTCAGAAGAAAAAGGTTTTGAAGCTCCTAAAATTTTTCGACCAAAACACCATCTACTGTTTTGCACCAGGCAGTTTCATATAGATGTACCTTTTTTGACATGTTTTTGGTCATAAATTGCAAAAAAATCTTCTGCAGTTTTCTTTACAGCTGTACTTTTATAATTTAATACCTATAGCATGGTGCATCGATAAATCAGAAAAAACACGAAAAAATCAAAAAGTCCACCCTCGTATTCTAGCTTTTTCATTTTTTCTAAAAATCTTTGTTTAAAATCCTTTACTCAGGAATATCTTTGTCTACTACATGTTTTAATGTAATAAATTTCTTGTCCCTTATTGCTGATGAATATTGACTTTTTTCAATAGCAATCCTTTGATGTGGGAGAAGGTTCTTCGCTTCTACGACCAAAACCGAAATGCTATGCCATGTTTACATCCCCTGAAATATTTAACAACATAGGTATAGATATTCAAATACATGTGGTAATTCAATGAATCGAAAAGACTAACCTTCAGATGCCGAACAATCACAGCACATACATTCCAAAACTTTTTGACTTGTTTCATTAATTTTGGCAACAACACTATAGTTTTTCTTGTAAACCTTGTGCTCTGCAGTAATCTTAGCTTTAACTGTGCAAACTTCGTTGTTCCTTTTCAACTGAACATAGACTACAGCATTATCACTATAAGATTCCCGCACTGATCTGCAAAATAATTGTACTACTATACTATTATAGCTTACTATCTACTAACGCCTTTAGATATTTTACGGCAAGTATTTTTTAAATTAACTATACCTACTTTTTGGTTTTATCATGTTTAACTTCAGTTTCAATTGTAATTTTGATTTGAATTCATAAATGAACGAACCATTCAAAATCTATGTAATGTAATGTATGTAATTAGAAAAAAGTCATAAATAAATAGTATATATTTTTGGATACTCATTGCTCTTTGTTCAAAAGAAGCTACGCTGCGAAGATATACCTCTCAACATATACATTATGAAGTTTTCTAAGTCTTTATCAATTAATAAAGAACATTCACCCTTGAAATATCGTTGAAGTTGCAGTTTTGAACTTATGCCATCTAGCTTTCACAAGTTCAAAACTCTAAGAAAACATAATAAATATGCAAATTTTGAGCTCAGCTGACCTAATCTTCTTGACTCAGGATGCAATAATTGCGAGTCTTCAAACATTTATAAACTACTCGATGAACGCAGGTTTAGACCTGCACTCTGTGTATTCTTTCTTTCGACTTCGCGAAGGCCTTTGACACTGTTCATGACAAGCAGCTGTTGGAGGTCTTGCAGGATTCGGATTTTCGGGGTACCACACATAGGTAACCTACTGAGAAGCTACCTTGCAAGGAGAAAGCAACGTGTCAATATAAACTCCACTCTCCGTAAAGAAGAGTTAGTTATGTTTTAAATACCCCAGGGTATGGTACAGGGGGGCACTTTTATTAAATTTATACATAAATTGCTTGCTTTGACACCACTATTTTAAATGATGACAAACTCTTGGGGCCTCTCTAAGGCAGAAGACTAAAAAGGACTTTCCTCAAGTTATCCAATCATCACAAGTGTTTGACAGCAAATTTCACAAAAAATATGTTTGTTGGTTTTGCCAACAAATAAACAGGCTCGGGGTGACTATCGATCAACATCTTTGATCGGATTTCCATATTAATAATATTGTAAAGAAATTCAGTTTTTTTTTTGAGATCATATATTAATAAGGTTCATAAACCAGAACTATATGGCATGGGAAGGAGCAGTCACAGTTCGCTTGCATAGGACAGAACAGTTCCAAAACAATTAGAGAAGATAAGCTAAATGTTCAATATAAAACAGATATTCTCTATACTACTTCAGTTTATCAGTGTGTTGGAACAAAGGGTCATTATTTCCAATGGATCACACATATGAAACGCGTAACAAAACCAAAATTTTCACAAGACGCCTTTTGCTACTAAATGTGTGGGTCCAAGGTGTTTTGCCTACATTTCCACTAGAATTTGTAACTACTTGCAAGAAAGAAAATTGCAGCCTTCATTGAGGTAGGAAATCGATTATTGATTTGCATTTTTGTTGTAATATCAGATATAAAGCGTATTTTCGGAAGCAAAACCCTACAGGGTTTAGATTTAGGCAGGTTTTGTTTGATTTAAGTCTAATGTCTTGAAAATATTCCCACTCCAAGTAAATTTTTTATGTCGTGAAAACAGATTTTTTTGGAAACCTGTTTTAACTCGTATTTATTCAAAATGTAATGGAATTTTTGTGTTAAAACTCCGTTACCATGTTTGAATGAATTATTATTATCCTTCGAATGCTTTAACAATGTTTATTTCTTGATAAAATGCGAAATTTCAAAATACTCGCAAATTTGTTGTTATCAACTCCACTCCATCTAGGACTAGAGGTAGCGCACCTAAATATTGATTTTTATTGTGACGTAGTGGAGCAGGTGCAATCACCGTCTCTGATACAAGGTACAAACCTAGTCGACAAGGCACACTGTTTCACGCAGGATATAGTAGTATTGGTTGCTTCAGTCATGGATTTAATGAAGTCAGTGCTTGAGTTCAAGGAATCTATTCGGTGTATCCTCGACGGGTTTGTTTGTTTTTGACCCAGTGCTACTCCTTTGTGTACTCGGACAGTTCAAAGTTCCTTGAGTTCTGGCGTCCTAAGATTACAGACCTTGTGTGTTTTATGGAATAAAGCTAATAAATATCACCTCCCACCACTGGGAAGGCCTGTTCCATTTGGTCTTCTTAAGCAGTCGTTTCAAGTTCCGCCAGGTGTAAGATAGTGTAAGACGCCATTCTTTCCTCAGATTTTTATCTACCTCTATCGTTGGCTTGATACTATCTTTTGATAATCTTGTGTGCATTTGTTGTGGAACTTATTTCGGTTTCACCAATTAAAAGTGTATTTTTTGTGTTTCATGTGAATCACCGGCTTTTTGGAGCATTGAATTTTCGGAGACCCGAAACATGGCAAACATTTTGAGGGTCAAGGGTAACGCGAGTTTGTGGCAACGGCATTTTCCCGTCTTTTTCGGATCAGGGCTTTGGTCTGGATTGAAGCAAAGGAACAGGTGAGTTTTTAAAAAATTATCCTGGTAATTTTTTGGTTAATTCCGAATTTAGCAAAAACTCACCTGTGACTGGCTTCTGGATTATATCTTGATTTTGAGTTAATCTCACAGCTTTTATAGCACCTATACCTCAAGAAATAAATGCAGCTGCCTTTATCCTCTCCAGTGTAACTCGAAAGTTTTTTTTGTAATGTTGTATCTTGGGCAGTGAGTCACATGATTCAAGGCACACATATCACACCTGACAAAGACTCCATTTTTTTTGTTTATCATTATAATTATATCTTTGATGATCAATATTAAATATTTTTAGCCTAAGTTAATATCGTAATTTTTGAGAGGGAAGCAGCTTTTCTGTTACAGCTGACTAGCTGTATATTATTAACTTTTATTTTTGTAAATTTAAGTCATTTTAAGGGAATCGTGATCTCATATTTGAAACTTCGGAATGTTCGGTTGTCGTTAAGACTTTAAAATTATTTTTGACTTGCAATTAATCAAGTCGGGACAGTAACTTCATAAAATATACGTTAAAGGGAAATTAGTATAATTTTGGGTTAACTAATTTTTTTGCATTTAATTAGTACAAACCATTTTGATATATTTTTTAAACATAAGTTTAATATTATGAAATATCAAGACATCGTTATCGTTCTTCTAATTTTTTAATCTAACAGTCGTAATGACACTGTTATTCACGGGGAGAGTGTTAGCACTGTTTAATTCACCTGAATTATTGTTCACACTCGACTGCATTTGGAACAATTGAACACCGATTGACCTACACGTCATTGCAAACCACAGGTGGGTACAGGTGCAGCTGAACTTGGCAAAATCCTGAGATCCTGAGCTTCTACCATCGTATGCCACTACTGCAGCAGTCGGACTATCCAGCTTGGTCCTAGGCCCAATCGAGATGTGGTCGGGACTTCATCGAAGACATCAACGAAACTCAGTGGAGAACTGCTGTCGCTCTTGAGAGCCTCATTCATGTAAAGTGTTTGTTTCACTGAAGCATTCCGTTTTTAAGATTGTACATGCAGAACTTTTTGAATCTTTGAGCATTTTGGACTTAATGTGTCATGTCGAGTTGATTTGTAAACGTTGCCAGCTATTTAATATCATTGTAAATTTTCTTTACATTTTCATTTGTAACGAAGTTACTAGATTTTCCGTATTTTATTTTTGATTTATTCGTTTAGAACAATTATTTATTTTATTCATTCAGGTTCATTTAATTTCTTCCTATTTTTGAGAACATTTCTGAGGGCAGCCAGGGGGCTGATAAAGTTCGAAAGGGGTTGGAGAAGCTTTTGGGCCATTTTTGAAGATAGAAATCCCGTTCTTGCTGGAGACTGGTGTAACAGAACACGCCCAGTATAGCAACATTGCCACCGAGGACCAAGGGATGCTGCGAACATCTGTACCTGCACCAGGCCGCCGCCTGCAGTGTCTTTTGCTGGAGAAGAGCGGGGACACCCGGCTCGACACATCGGCTAGCGGCCGGGGCGCCGCCCCTCCACCGTGTTGGATCGTATAAAACCCGGCACGTGGAAGAGGAAAAGGACTTCTTTTGAGAAGCCGTCAACTGGTGAGTATCGGGGAGACACTGGGTGTGCAACCTGATTCAATGCCTCCCAGCTAGTCTTGTTAAACCACCGTAAAAAGTGTGTAGGAAACCACTGGGTGTGCGACCGGGTCCTACAGCTGAGCTTATTGAACCGCCGTAGAAATTCTGTAGGAAACCACTAGGTAGTCTCTATTATTTGTTTTCCGTAGCTATCCGCTTGTCTAAATTAGGTCAAAACCGTCACGGCAAAACGGCCGCATGTGCTTTTGCTTTTTCCGAAATTTAAGAATAGATTAGTCGCCTCACGTTCCGCTTAAATACTTTGCTTAATTAATTTCTCACTCTGCGTAATCATGTATTGTTTATCGTCCGGCAGTCAGTAACCACCTGCTTATTTAATTCGATTTCTGTTACAGAACTTTGCGAGAACCCGCCCCGAGCCGGTCTACTAATTCATTCTTTTGTAAATAGTACAGATAATTGTTTAAATCAATACAGTTTTGTTACAACCGTCTGTTTGTTTAACTCTATTCCTTTCCCCTCAAACACACCACTTTTGCACCTCTGGAATTATTTTTCTCTGACTAGAGCCATCTGATATTGTAGCATTTGCAAATTCCTATCTCTTACAGAAATGTAAATTGAACAGGTGATGCCACCTAGCGGCAGTGGTAAGAAGTGGTTTTCCGCTAGTCGCGTACAGACGGCGCTGGCAACGCATTTGTTTAGTTTTCGCGTTACTACCGAAATGGAACGGTTGTTGTTTTGTTTTTGTTGATTTTTTATTTATTCCGGCGATGGAGACCGTCTGTACGCGACTAGCGGAAAACCACTTCTTACCACTGCCGCTAGGTGGCATCACCTGTTCAATTTACATTTCTGTAAGAGATAGGAATTTGCAAATGCTACAATATCAGATGGCTCTAGTCAGAGAAAAATAATTCCAGAGGTGCAAAAGTGGTGTGTTTGAGGGGAAAGGAATACAGTTAAACAAACAGACGGTTGTAACAAAACTGTATTGATTTAAACAATTATCTGTACTATTTACAAAAGAATGAATTAGTAGACCGGCTCGGGGCGGGTTCTCGCAAAGTTCTGTAACAGAAATCGAATTAAATAAGCAGGTGGTTACTGACTGCCGGACGATAAACAATACATGATTACGCAGAGTGAGAAATTAATTAAGCAAAGTATTTAAGCGGAACGTGAGGCGACTAATCTATTCTTAAATTTCGGAAAAAGCAAAAGCACATGCGGCCGTTTTGCCGTGACGGTTTTGACCTAATTTAGACAAGCGGATAGCTACGGAAAACAAATGATAGAGACTACCTAGTGGTTTCCTACAGAATTTCTACGGCGGTTCAATAAGCTCAGCTGTAGGACCCGGTCGCACACCCAGCGGTTTCCTACACACTTTTTACGGTGGTTTAACAAGACTAGCTGGGAGGCACTTTGTGATGATTTTTGTAGTATAAACTTAACCTTAAAATTATAATTGCCAATAGTCGTAAAAATTTAAATCAACTTTCCAAATTTATGATCATGTAAGGATAATAAGTTTATCATTATGGTAATTGTAAACGAAGAGTTTCGAAACCGTTTCGTAGATGCAAATATGTAACAAAAAATTTGGTTTTAAATTTAATTATATCTTGGAAAGATGTCTGTCATTTTGACAGTTACATTATAAGCAAATGGTAGCTTCACAGTAAATATAGTCTTAAAAAAACTAATAAATGTCTCCACGCATTTGTGATTTTTATTTGTGAAAAAGAAGGCAAGGTTTGAATAAAGGACTAAACTAGACCTTTCTTTCTAATTAATTTTTATTGCAGGGTATACAGAGATTCAGGGTTTTTCTATTGACAATCGTTACTTACATTTCCTACTTTAAGAAGTGATTTTGATATAAGAAAAATTTCAAAAGTAGGTGGCGCCCTATTTCCAAAAAAATAAATAAATATACATATTATAAACTTTAACGAACCTGAGAATAACCCAGCTCTCCTCTAACCCTGAGTATATATAATAATAATAATTCTTTATTTAGCACTCTGCTAGTACATGAACAAACGCAATATAAAAAATAAAACAAAGTCTTGTAAAGTACTAGTTCAGCTACATTCAAACAGCAAACATCACGTAAATAATCAGACACAAGCCCAACAAAGATTCTCAGTGTTGGTGCACATTTTATCGCATCTGGAAGCACATTAAAAAGCCGAACACCTTCATACATTAACAATTTCTGCAAACTTGCCATTTTTACCAATTGAATATTGTAATTTTGACTAGAACGAATATTATACTGAAAAAAATTTGCTCTTCTCTCAAGAAAATTATACAAGTAAGTGGGAAGCTGGCCATGCTCTATTAGACCGGAAGATAGTGACAGATTTTTGGACGTGATTTTACTCAGTATGCCTTGCAAAGGGCATTATGTGGCACATATTCTCACAATAATAAGGTATGAATCAGAGTCATCCTGGGTTCTTCATGTGAAAAACTGAGTTTTCAATTATTCGAAAAATATGCTTTTTGATGATTTTATACAGGCTGCCATGTTTTTTATAATGAAGTTCAAATAGAAAATTCCTCGGAAAACCATAGGCATACCGTTAGGGTGGGTCCAAAGGGCTATTATTGCCACGTGATCTTGTATTTTAATAATTAATTTTTCCACGTTTCTGAACAGGCTGCCAATGAGAAGTATGCAAGTTCTTATTATGAAAATGCTGAAAAAAGAATGGCATACCTTTCGCGCATGTCCAAGTACTGTTTAAATTGAATGTTATTTAATCATTTAAACGAGTTATTCGATGTAAAGTGTACTTGGACATGCGCGAAAGGTATGCCATCCTTTTTTCAGCATTTTCATAATAAGAACTTGCATGCTTCTCATTGGCAGCCTGTTCAGAAACGTGGAAAAATTAATTATTAAAATACAAGATCACGTGGCAATAATAGCCCTTTGGACCCACCCTAACGGTATGCCTATGGTTTTCCGAGGAATTTTCTATTTGAACTTCATTATAAAAAACATGGCAGCCTGTATAAAATCATATCAAAACGCATATTTTTCGAATAATTGAAAACTCAGTTTTTCATATGAAGAACCCAGGATGACTCTCTGATTCATACCTTATTATTGTGAGAATATGTGCCACATAATGCCCTTTGCAAGGCATACTGAGTAAAATCACGTCCAAAAATCTGTCACTATCTCCCGGTCCATATTTTATATAAAAAATATTAGGTTCACCCTTTTAATGATCTGCTCAACAGACAACCAGTTAAAAGCCCGCAGCATAGTACTAATCGGCTCGTATTTACTACAATTCAGCACTATACGCATAACTTTGTTCTTTGTTGCAATTGTAATCTGTGTATATTGTCCTGAGTACATGATATCAACAATGAAAGACAATAACTAAAATGCAGATGAATAATTGTATTGTAGACCAGCATTCTAGCCCATTGTGACAGACAAACAGAAGCGCGCCTAAAAAACCCAATTTTGTTCCCCAATTTCTTGCAAAGAAAATCAACATGATTTGCAAAGGCTAACTGAGGATCCAACAAAACACCTAAAGTCTATCCAAGTTACAGAGGCAGTGGATCAAAACATTGGCCACCACGTGACCTATTCTCTTATTGGTCTGGCCCTCATAAAATGTCAAGTGTTTACGCGGCGAGCAGAATGCAGGGCCGGCTCTTCCCTCAGTCGAGTTTCCTGCATATTTTAGATCGGATCGCGAGCTACTGCTACAGAATATACTTATTCTGTAAATTTATTTTGCTACTTAATTTAAGGAAATTTATAAAGATCCACGTAAGGTAAAAACACAATTTTTAGAACTTCGAAAATAATTAGTTCAGAATTACAAGCCGCTGGGAATCTCGTATTAGTCAGACCCTGGTAATCGATCGCAATGCGGTCATGTGACTTTGTTTATATCTACTGCCGCTGTAACTTGGATAGACTTTAAGTATTTTATTTCCGAGACAGAATCTATTATACTGTTATTAATTTTAAGTGTTACCCGAAAATCTGAAATTTTTTTACAATTTCCTTTGGTTACTATTACCATATATTTGGTTTTTGTAGCATTTAGTTTTAACTTATTTTCACACAGCCAATTGTACATAATTTCTAACTCGTCATTCAAAGTGTCAGGTTATTTCTACATAGTTACTTCCTGCGACAAAAATAAGAGTGTCATCTGCAAATAAATTGACAAATGATCTTTTTAAAACAGTATGCACATCATTCACATACACAGGAAACAAAAACGGACCCACTTAAATTTTATTTGAGTGATTTTATCGCTACAATATAAAAGTGGCGATCACTGCAAGAAGAGGAAAAATCTGGAAACCCTGTAAAATTGACCTGTCATTTTTCTAACCTCTTAATTAAATGTCAGGTGACAGCTGAAGCTGTAGGTCTATTGGTGTATCATGTATAGAATAAAGAGAATTTATTTCCTACAGGATAAACGCCCAGTTACAGGAAACATACATGCTAGCAAATCATTTTTTGCTCAATTAAAGAAATAAACTTTAATTAGTATACATGCCACATGGTGCTTATAAAGGCGTTCAACAAACATTGAATGCCCTGCACAAAAATAGAAAAAGAAAAACCCTGCAATTATCCGCTCAGAATTATATACTGTTCACAATGTGGGCCAAAGTATCAAAAAATATCACAGTTACTACATAACACGTTAAACAGCCTGCACATGTTATAAGCTGGGCACATCAATATAACGTTGGTTCTGATTGCATCATTATAAAAAACATGCGGATGCCTGACCTGAAGTCGAGGAACTAATAACTTGATCCGCTGCAACAAAACTGCAATCTATTTTATAATTTAATAAATTATACAATAATTGAATTGCAATAATTTTTCTCCTGTTATTTAGTGACAATTCGTTAAATTGAGATAACAGACTTTGATCGTAGCCTCTTGACTGTTCCTTATAACAAAGCCCAATTCTCTAGTTGCAGATGAAACAATGTATTCCAGGTGGTGTACAAAAGTTAGCTTTGAGTCAAAGTAAACTCCCAAGTCTTTTACGCGATCAAGTCGGTTAAGAGGAGTATCCCCAATTTTATATTCAAAAATAATCGATCTCATCTATCAGGTCATCAATAAAGATCAAAAATAGTAGTGGACCTAGAATCGAGCCCTGGGGGATGCCTGATGTAGATGTAAATAAAGGTGACCTAAAGCGTCCACCTCAACATACTGTTGTCGGTTGATAAGGTATGAAGAGAAAAGTGATATAATACTGCTTGTTGCCCGGAACACTCCCAGTTTTGTAAGTAACAAGAAAGGATCTATCTGATCGAAAGCCTTTTGATCAGATAGATCATTTCTTGTTACTTGCAAAACTGGGGGTGATCGAAAGCCTTTTGAAAATCGGTATAGATGACATCCATCTGGCCCTGGTCATCCAAATTCTCACAAATTTTTTGTGATAGAAAAGCAAGGTTAGTCACACAAGATCTTTTGGTCACGAAACCATGTTGTTGTGGACTTATTAAGTTCTTAACATCATTGGGTGTCATTTCATAAAAAAAAATTTTTGTTTTCTTTGCGTTTACTTTATATATTGTCTTCAAAGTCCCAAAAAGTCCACCCGTTTGTTTTCATTATCTTTAACTAGGCCAAAAATTAGAATTGAAATTTGAAAATCGGGGTCCTGCTGACGTCAGCTGGACCCTTTACCAGTCAGTTTCATAAGTTCGGGCTGAAAAATTTAATAGATTCACTTGTTTTTTAACACTTATTATTAATAAAAGGTGAAAGGTATACAACTGGGGTGTATTAATTATATGGCCCACCATTATAACCAGATTGTAGTTTAATTATAGTTTTATTATGTAATTTAAATAGGACATTTTAAAGTAATAAACGCTCCTAAGTAGACGACAAAATAGCCGGCAACATCGCCCACTGTCATTTCGATTGTTTACGTCTTACGTCGTCGGAGTTAACCTCATCGATAGTTGGAGATTTGTTCTTTGTGTTTAGAGTTTTTTCATTTTTCATTATGAAAACTAAACAATGCTTTAACAAAGCCGTCTTCCATGCTGAACACTATTATATTAAGCAGTAACTCACAACAAAACGTAAACGATGGCTAGCCAAACGAATAACGAATTACCAACAAAAACAAACCAACGCAATAAATAGGTCACAGCTATGAGTTGGCAGGAAGGTGGACGGGCTGTTTAAATTTGAACCTGACCGTTTTGCGGCGTTGCCGGACCTACAAAAAGTACCTATACTCACTCCGTGGACATTTTTTTTTTTTTCGGCCAAACGGGCCTTCAAAAAAATTTGAAAAAAAAAATCCATAAGTATATTTTAGTCAAAGCTATCATCTGAGCTTATCAGAAAAAAACGTGAAATGTGCCCATTGTAATGCTTTTCTGGTGCCCTGGGTATCACAAATATATAGACAATTAGAACTGGTGTGGGAATGGTTAGAGAAGTCAAAGGGACTTTTGGGGACAGAGGGTAAAAGGAGGAGAGAACCAAGTGTTTCTTGAAAGAAGAACATCTTTGGTGTGGTGCTTGGCATCTTGTGCCCCAACGCTTCCCCGGCCCTTTTGGAAAACGATAATTTAAATTTTCTTCAAAAATCTATTGGGAGTTCCCGCAACGTCGGGATTTTGTGGAGGTTCGCAGTCAATGCTCCCTGGAGGACTTTGCGCTAGAAGTTGGTGAGACTATCAAGACTTTGCCCATATTGTGTTGAACCAGAACTGTTTGTTAATTGCGAAAGAACTATTTAGTTATAGTTGGTAACAAACCGAACAGTCTTTCAATGTACAAGGCCCATTTTATTTTTGTTAAGTATCGTTATATTTGTTAATAAATTATCCTTAAAAAGGATTGGTTCTTTTATTCGATATAAAAAAATAAAAGAAGGAAGCTGAGGCATTTGACAATCATGGATCACATGGGAAGGTCTCCATTTATTAGGAGAAAAGAAACAATCATTTCTTATCTAGCAGTTTCAACAAAAAATGTTGATAGAATAAAAAAATAGTTTCCTAATTACCATTATTCTTATTTTTTTGGAAATCAATGAATCTGGAATTTAAGAAAATTGTACAAAATTATGACTGTAATTGGTTAATTTAAACTGACAATAAAATAATAAAAATAATAATAATAATTCTCACCCTCACAATACTCCAAACTAGGAGTACCCCAGAAGCAACCAAATGCTTGTGCGGGGCAGGGGGGCAATTACTATTATTTTGTCTTTGTTGCCATTCCCACTTAGAAAAAGTTTCAATTTCTGGCAAATTCGCAAAATTAGAAATCTGGGGGGGATTCAATTCAAGTTTTGCCGAATTTTGCAAGGATAAGGCTTAGGTTATGTTAATGACTGTTTGTTTATGTTTATATTTAGGGAGTGTCTAGGGGCACTCCACAGTGCACGCAAATTTCAGGGTTGGGAGCACTCCAAAGCGTTAAAGTCATGTATGTGAAGTCACTTGAGGACTGTATGTAATAACACTAAATTTGTGTGCACTCCATTTCTTAGGGGTCACTGTTTGGATTTTGGAACTACAGTGTGAAGTCTGGAACTGACTAAATTCCGTAGATTCTAAAATTTGTATATTTAAGCAGCTTTACATATAAGACAGAATATAGTCAATAAAAGTACAAAGTGACAATTGAAAGTAATATTCAATTCTTTTTTAATCCAATTATAGTTCGATCTGCTTCCTTGGGGCATCCCTTTCGTTTGATTCCAAGTGTAATTTTGAAGTCTTTTAGCACAATATGGCTGGTTTTTGACAACCGTTGCTTGGCTATCTTCTACACCGACATGTGACATTTTTCATACGCTTGTAGCATTTTTATTTTCATGTAATTTTTTAAAAATTTTGTTTGATATTAAAAGGGCGGCGGATTTACATCGTCTCGCGTATTTTCAACACTTAATGTTTGGTTTTCTTCAGAAAGAACTTCGCTCATAGGCTGATTTCCTTCGACGACATGTTCGATATTATCTTTGTCAATTCCACGAACTTTATCGACCACCACTTCGTAGCCTTGACGTCAATAGGATTCAAATCCATTCATTGAATCCATTTTATATTGAAAATAATTATAATGGGAAACCGAGGCCACATTAGCCAATGAATTTGTTGTGCCGTTTCTGGCTTGTAATGTTTACTAGATTAATGTTGCTGTAATCATTGAAATGGCTGGGGTGTTTATATACAGGGTGATTCACCTTCTGTTATCAACATGGAGATCTCGGAAACTTTAACAGATACGAAGTTGGTCAAATAGGGGCAAACTTGAACCTTTGGGTGGCTAACAATATGCCATAGAGAATGTTAAAAATATGTTCATAGATTGCTAAGATATTTAAGAAAAACCATTAGACTTTATTTTTTCCCGATGCCATTTGCGAAAATATTGAAAGACAAATTAAACTCGTTACAACTTCTTTTATGGTATTTTTACATTTTTTAGCGGTATTTCATTTTTGCCGGTTTTGCCGGACCTGTATTTTTTATTGCATATTTCGAAATGAATCCTGAGACAAAATACATTGTTCAGGACCGTATTTAATGGGGTCATTTCATAAAAAAAATTTTTGTTTTCTTTGCGTTTACTTTATGTATTATGTCTTCAAAGTCCCAAAAAGTCCACCCGTTTGTTTTTATTATCTTTAACTAGGCCAAAAATTAGAATTGAAATTTGAAAATCGGGGTCCTGCTGACGTCAGCTGGACCCTTTACCAATCAGTTTCATAAGTTCGGGCTAAAAAATTTAATAGATTTACTTGTTTTTTAACACTTATTATTAATAAAAGGTATACAACTGAGGTGTATTAATTATATGGCACACCATTATAACCAGATTGTAGTTTAATTATCGTTTTATGATGTAATTTAAATGGGACATTTTCAAGTAATAAACCCTCCCAGGTAGACGACAAAATAGCCGGCAACATCGCACCACTGTCATTTCGATTGTTTATGTCTTACGTCGTCGGAGTCAACATCATCGATAGTTGGTGATTTGTTCTTTGTGTTGACAGTTTTTTCATTTTTCATTACGAAAACTAAACAACGCTTTAACAAAGCCGTCTTCCATGCTGAATACTATTATATTAAGCAGTAACTCACAACAAAACGTAAACGATGGCTAGCCAAACGAATAACGAATAACCAACAAAAACAAAGCAACGTAATAAATAATAATAATATGTCTTTATTGATGCAAATTGGTGCAAGGCACTACAATTCACTAGTGAGAGGTGTTAGCGGCGAAATTTAGCCAGGCTACTCTTACAATAAATAGGTCAATAGCTGTGATTTGACAGAAAGGTGGGCGGGCTGTTTAAATGCCGGACCTACAAAAAGTACCTATACTCACTCCGTGGACATTTTTTTTTTTTTCGGCCAAACGGGCTGCAACGGTATAGACAGGGCAATAATTATAAAATAAATAAAGTTTCCTTTAACCTAAATTAATATAGCACCACCCTGTAAACGCAGACCGATTAAAATAAAACCGACGCGCGCGAGGAAAAAAAAACATATGTACAAAAAATATACAGCTCACTAGGAGCATAAAGAAAGGCATTTGCGTCTTCAACACCAAACCGAAAACATTAAAAATAGTCAGGCTGCCATATTTCCTAGAAAGTGTCTAACATATAGCAAATAAGCTGAACCAGATACTGTTCAGGGTAAGATGCAATCGGTCTGTGAATGTTTTGATCAATGTATACTAAGAGTAGGGTTTTTCATTGTTATTTTAGAGATATGGTGTGGGTTATATAATTTATAAACATTTCGTCGAGCGAAATTTGCCGGATTGTCCAACAACAGTATAGTACGAAGGGCCGCGAACGAGGCTGACACCGATGCCCTGGAAGATTGAGGTCGGAGAACTGATTGGTCAGAAGTCCGAGGGAAGCACGACATCCTTGACCTTCACACTGGGCGGCAACAGCCAGCGTCCCAAAATATCACGAGTGAGTTCGTTCCATGAGAGACTATTGTTGAGGTGTTGGAGACAAGTCAATGTTAATTTTAATAGAGCGTATTTTAATGTGTCAAGGTCCTAGTTATTCTTGTTTCTTTAGATGTACGTATTTTTAGTGGGCTGGCCAGTCAATTGCAGTAGGTTAGTGATTGTTCTTATTCTACAAAGGGAAAAATTATACATATACTTTACATTCTGGTTCGTTTATTACCTTTTATTTGCTCTTTATCATAGGTTCACCTAAAGATTAATTAAGAGTCCTAGCCGGACCGTTACAGGGCCTTCAAAAAAATTTGAAAAAAAAAAATCCATAAGTATATTTTAGTCAAAGCTATCATCTGACCTTATCAGAAAAAAACGTGAAATGTGCCCATTCCTTTTCTTGGTAAATCTAAATATGCATTTTAGTGATCAAAATAAGATTAAACATTTACTTTATATCAATTAATTTCGAAATGTGCAATAAAAAATCCAGGTCCTCATTTTAAAAAAATGAAGATGATACATACAGGGTGTCCGGAAATAAATGCACCAACTTGAAAAATTAAAAAGAAAAATGGAAAATATTACGAAAAGTTCATATGAACATGGGTCCGCAGATGTTTGGTTTTCGAGATGCAGGGTGTTGAAATTTAAATTTTATTTTCGATTTTTTTAAATAACTTTTTGAGACGACAAAATTTTCGTGCAAAATTTGGTAGTCGGGGTTTTTTTGGGATGAGAAATCATAATTTGGTATTATTTTTGGTGCAATACGTAGAGGGCGCTGCGTACGCTATCATTATTTAATTTAATTTGCCCTAACTTTTTTGACAGTACACTTTTACAACATTTTGTGAATGTATCCTCTTCTCACACGTTTTCTAAGCAAAAAAGGTATACTTGGTGCATAATGCCAAAGGTGACCGTTTTCGAGAAATTTTCAAATTTCTGCATCGATGCAGGTGCCATATCGACACTCGTATGCAATTAAATTCTAGGCGTTAATCATAGGTGCCTGGCGTTCGCAATAAACAAACACATTTATTTTTTGACAGTTTAATTAATTTGTTGTTGTTAGATTATCTAACTTACCCCAAAAAGTGAACAAAAAAAATTGCATTTCATAGAAAATTGCAAACAAGAAACCATGAATGTTACAAATTATTTTCATGAAACTTTTATTAAGAGTTCGATTCTTACAACTGAATTTTATTAGGTAAGTGAAATTAGTCAATTTCGTAAAACGTGTTCAAAGTGGGAACCATTTTGTTGAACACAAACCCGCAGACGTTTTACAAAATTTTGACGTATTTTCCAATGAATGTTGGGTATCTGTTTAATATCTTCAGCCGCGGCAAGGATTCGTTGTTGTAAGTGATCGTGATTTCTAATTGGCACGGCATAGACACGATCCTTCATGGCCCACCAGAATGAAAAGTCCATAGCGTTTAAGTCCGGAGAACGGGGAGGCCGTGCTGCGTTGGGGGAATTGTTACCAATCCAACGTCTTGGATAATTTTCATTCAGCCATTCGGTTACGATCCGGCCTCGGTGTGGTGGGGCACCATCATGCATAAACCATAAACTCTGTCTAATATCGAGGGGAATATCTTCCATAAGAATTGGTAGTTCATGTTCCAAAAGATACCGGTAAGTTTCAGCATTTAACCGAGGGAGGAAGAAACATCTATCTTGCGAACGAGTCTGCCTTACGACGTGTGGATTTACCATGGCCCAGTAATGAAGGTTGTGTAGCTTCAGTACACCATCTTTTGTAAAACAGGCCTCATCAGTAAAGAGCAATCGGTTTACAAAATCCGGATTTTGGTTATAACGTTGAAGAGCCCATAAGCAGAAATTTCTTCTTCGTGGTAAATCCTCTGGTTTAAGTTCCTGTACTTTTTGAACACTAAAAGGATGCAGTAATTGCAGTTGTTGCACTGTTAACAAACGACGTCTTCCTGCATTAGATTTTGTTACATTTACAGAACCCGTTTCCATAAGTTGCCAGCGCACACGTGAAAACATTGAATGATATGGAAGTATTCGTTGGGGAAATCGGTCAGAGTACAGTCTCCGCGCGAGACGTGAATTTCCACGGGCCTCTCCATACATCAGGTGCATTTGAACCTTTTCTAGCATGGATAATATCACCATTTTTCGAGAAAAAAGTAGAAAAGATAATCTAACAACAACAAATTAATTAAACTGTCAAAAAATAAATGTGTTTGTTTATTGCGAACGCCAGGCACCTATGATTAACGCCTAGAATTTAATTGCATACGAGTGTAGATATGGCACCTGCATCGATGCAGAAATTTGAAAATTTCTCGAAAACGGTCACCTTTGGCGTTATGCACCAAGTATACCTTTTTTGCTTAGAAAACGTGTGGGAAGAGGATACATTCACAAAATGTCGTAAAAGTTTACTGTCAAAAAAGTTAGGGCAAATTAAATAATAATAGCGTACGCAGCGCCCTCTACGTATTGCACCAAAAATAATACCAAATTTTTTTTCTTTTTAATTTTTCAAGTTAGTGCATTTATTTCCGGACACCCTGTATATCTCAAAAACAAAATATCAGTTAGATAATCTAAATATACCATAATGTAGTCCAGAAGAAGTTGCGATGGGAAAGTTAAATGTGTTTTCAATATTTTCGCAAATGACACTAGAAAAATAAAGTCTAATTTTCAAAAATTCGGTTTTCTAAAATATCTCAGCAACCTATGAAAATATTTTAACTTTCACAAAGGCATATTGTTAAACACCCAAAAGCGCAACTTTGCCCCCATTGACCGACTTTGTATCTTTTAAGGTTTCCGAGATCCCCATGTTGACAACTGAAACCGAACCACCCTGTAGAAGTCATCTACAGTAGCAGAAGCAGCAATTCGCTGATCATGTAAATAGTATACCTTGGTCCACTTTTTCGTGACACTATGTTGCATTGAAGAGAGGCTCACTCAAGTGTCTTCTGATGTACAAAATGTGTTTACAAGGCGATTTATTAATGCTAGTTTCATATGTTCAAGATTTTAAATCCTTCGAAGCATTTATTTCTGACAAAAAATATTGCTGACTTGCTTATGTTGTTAACAACTGCAAATATTCATATTGTTTTAAAATTAATTTAGCTGCTCTATGATCACGCATGTTTTAATGATCATGCATAAAAACTCTTGTAAGCTGCACAAGATAAACAACTGGGTATTCCTTAAATGTGGTTTTGTATCTTCATGCCTGGATGATGGAGTGCACACAATACTTAGCGTTTACGGGCACTCTATAAGTAACGTCACATCTGTGAGGTTCGTGATTTGGAGTGCACCCAATGCTGAAAGTTGCATGCTCTCTGGAGTGCCCCTAGCTTTATGTTTAAGGGTATATTTAAAACTCCCTAAATTTACTAAAAAATAAATCTCAATTTGGTAGGTCCGATTTTATTGTGCGAATATTCCCTACTGCAATTCGCAATTCGCTACTATATGAACTTAGCCCTTCTGTTTGTTCCCTTAACAATCAGGGAATGCCCCAACAATATATATGAATAGATGACTCACGCTAATGCAACTAACACAGGTTTTGTTTTGCTTTTACATTAGCGGGTCTGGGAGTAGAAGACGAGGTAATTTGTTTACATTGGCATTTCTTAAATTCAGTTTTTCCTATTTTAACAAAAACCACATGCAACGAAAATGTTTCTGTATACATTTATTCTCAAGCACTATTATGCCTTAAGCAAGCTCACTCGTACAAATTTGCTTTTTGTTTTCTGATAAAATCCCTCAAGCTAATAAAGAGATCAATTCTCGTGATCTTTCTAGGCAAAATAGCGCTTTTGAAAAATCTATAAACAAAATTTCCGGCACTAGTGACTTTACATATGATAAATATACTTGATCTTTGGTGCGACTTCACTAATCACTAATTGGACAACTGAATCTATTACCTCTCCTCTTATAAGACTTCTATAATACCGATAGCACATACCTGGGCAGCTGAGTATCCTTGAGCAGCAGCTCTGCCCCAATAGAGTAAGGCTCTAACTAAACCTTCATTGGAGTTCAACATGGGAACTTCTCCTCTGTCTAATAAAAACGCTGTGTTGCTCTGAGATACTTCATATCCTAATTCTGCAAGAAGAGCATACTGCACAAATGCCTGGTTATATCGACCCTCCCGATAATCTGAATGTGCCTAAAAACGAATAAATTGTTAATTTGACTTTTGTTGTGTGTGTTGTGCCATCTGGATTACCTGCATCAAAATTTCTCCCCATCTGCCCCTTTCGGCAACATTTTTAAATAGTTCCACAGCAGTGGTGCAAGATCGCAGCATTCCTGTACCTTTGGCATTCATCTGCCCTAAGTTATAATAGGCCAATACATGTCCAGACTGGGAAGCTAATGAGAAATATTTGTTTGCTAGTTTATAATCCTTCTTAACGCCTAGACCATCTGCAATAGATGTAAATAGATGTTTTACAAAACAATCTATATAGCTTTAGCTTATAGCTAATTGACCAAGTCATTATAATTTGGGGGGACTGAATGAAACTTTTACCACATGTTTCTGGGCTCATCATGAGGAGGTAGCCATCATGAGGAGGTCCATCATGGGGAGGCAGCTTTCAAATATGGGGACCGTTCAAATGGTAGCCCAACTGATAATTTTTAAAATCAATTATCTCAAGACCGGGTGGACCAATCTTGAATTTCTTTTTCCAAATGTAGCTTAATTAACTGACTACATTGTTGATCAAATGTTTATGGCCAAAAAAAAACAAACAATAATTAATGGTGAAAACTGAAAAAAAAGGAAAATTAGGTTTTTGAAATTCACGTTTTGCTATTTATTGGACTAACGGTAAGGATATTGGGAAGTGTTTATAAAAAAAAAACATAAAAAGCAAAAACTTATGTATTGTGAAGAGAAACAAAAGTGTTCATAACAGTTATTCGAGTTTTCCAGATAGTATCTGCCTTAGGTGAACAGCTTGCTACAGCTCCCATTGGGTATTATTGCTGATCTGGCTGTGACACAGTCAGTGCTTTTGTTGATGACACCATAGAAGAATTTGTCTGCTAGTTGTATGCACTAAAATGCAAGGTAAAGTCTGTAGATGAGCTGTGCTACCAGATATTCGCAGGGAAGGGGGACAAAATTAAGAGCTTCCAAATGTCTCCTTGTAAAGACACCTTGACACAATATAATAAACGTGCCAACTACCAGTCCGGAATATCGCCCAGAAACCTGGAAACCAAACCAGTAAGAAAAAGGACATATCTGGTAACTTGTGCTTCAAGTGAATGGAAGTCTTTCCAGCACAGGAGTGCTTACTTTCCTTTTTGCGGAGCCACTGCAAGAGGAACTGGATACCAGAAACTTGCTGGTGCTTAGCAACTCAAATGCCATGCATCGAGAGCTGTGGGTGCAAGGGGTGTACCAAAGCAACAGCAGTTGAGGAAGAGTACAATTGCAATAACTGCAATACTGATTCTAGTGAAGAAGAATAAATTCAAGTTTAACAACAAAATTAATAAGGCATTTTTTATTTTCTCAGTTGTTCACAGCCTCTGCTTTCAGATATGGCGGCAGTCTCGCTTCCACGCTAGGGCGCTTAATCAATGCCCCGTCCCATCTGCTTTAAATCTCAATATGTCCGGTTCTATTGATCAGATTTTCATTTTCTTTTTTGGATTTTAAAGGAGAGATGTCTCTCTACAACTTTTACACTTTACCGATATACCAACCATTAGTCCAATAAATAGCAAAATATAAATATCAAAAACTTATTTTTCTTTTTTTTTTCGAGTTTTCACTCAAAAATACTGTTTTCTTGGTCATAAACATAGGAACAAAAATATAGTCAATAATCTACATTTAGAAAAAAATATATATTCAAGAAAAGTCCACTCAAATTCGAGATAACTGAATTTAAAAAGTCACTTTGCTCCAAATAAGTTTTTTGCTCCACATGACCCCAGAAATGCATGGTAAAAGTTTAATTCAGTCCCCCCAAATTATAATGACTGATGGGCCTGGCACGTAAACTACTTAGAGCAACACTTTGGTGATAAAAATTGACTTAATCTTAATCGCCAGTTATAAGTATATTTATGTACATGTATTACCTGCAAATGCTCACAGGAACACTATAATAATTTTTTCGACTACCTATCTCGATTCATAAAATAGGTTTGGAGGCTGTATGTGTATAGTTTACTGTCATACTGTCACTAAGATTACTATAGTTTCTAACCAATTTTAATAAGGAATAACTTGACCACAAATGGCAATGAAGGAGAGATAATAATCAGAGTTATCATCCCTCCCCTGCATGTTTCTGGATTGTAAGGTTGAGAAACATTATTGCGTTGGCTGACGTATTAATAAAGACTGCTCACGGCTGTCATGTGTGACAGTTCTATGCCTCACCATGTTATTTTCAGAGACAAAATACAATGGAAAACACATTGTTGGCCATCAGTGCCATCTATATTCTATAATATTACGCTATAGCCATAAGAAGTCTTATAAATACGTCACTCAACGATTATTTCTGTGTTACAGGCACAATGGGAAATCGGCCATTGTCAGCTGTGCCCGTGCAATGTAAGCAATACACAATTGAGAAGGTCATTGTCGTTACTATTTCACAATGAACCACACTGCCCTGGCATTTCTCATAATCACTATATTATCTCAAGCAACGGGAGATTTGCTTATCTTTTTTTTTTTTCAGGTGGCAATGCCACCACTTGCAAAAATAATGGAGTTGTACTTCTTTTTTAAGCAGGAAATCAGTGAAATATTTTAATATTTCCCGCAATGACCAATATGAGCGGTCATTGATTACAGAAACCAAGCATTGCAAGTATTGCCCTACTTTCCCACTATGCCCATAACTAGGGTTCCCAACTCAAGCATGCTCAATTCCGGGACTACCTTTGGTGGAATAAATTTCAAAATTAAAAAAGTGTTGTCACAGATGTCCTTAACATAAAATAAATTTTTATTCATTTTAAATAGGCAACTAAAATGTACATATTCGGTATAAATATGTAAAAATAAAATAAAAAAAACTCTGAAATAATGACAAACGTCTTAGTCACAAATCAACATCACTAAAAATAGGTACAGGGTGGCCCATCCAAGTGGAAAAAGTGTGCTACGTGGAGACAGGTTAACATAAAATCGTCATTCAAAAAATGAGGTTGTAGTAAAAATTAAGGGGAATTCGAGGGTGTACCCTAATTTTGTATACGGGGGTCGGTAAAAAAGTTATCGCGAAAAAACATTTTTTGCAAAATAAAAAAAATATATTTTTTTACCTACACATCCATTAGAGAACCTTTAAGTAGTATTCCCAAATATTCAGATTTTTTTTTCTCTTGCTAATCACACTTCCTGTCGATCTGAATCTTCGATACAGCTTACATATAAATGAAGCACTCGGAACATTTCTATTTGGATATTTACTAGAATACTCCCTCAAAGTTTCTACGTATCTTTTACCATTTTTGATGAAGATCTCTAAAATATCACGGCATTCTTCTTTCAAAAACATTTTTTAAACTGCAACTACTAACAGCTTCAGCAACAAAATTTTAGACTAATCTGACACGTAAATAGAAATATTGAATTGACAGCCTACTCGATTGTCAGTTTTATTATCATGGCTGACTTGATTTGTCATAAATTTGGTTTTATTGTTTGGCCTACTCAGATCGAACATCAGACACCGACCATGAGACCATGTATCTAGTTTGATGGAGCTTCTCTGATTTCTCGGAAACGGTTGGAGATAAATAGGTCAAATTATATATCGTTGGATTCAGAATTAAAAAAGGAATCCTGTGATGGTTAAGAGAAATGTGTAAGTTGTAAAATAGAGAAAACCACTTTCATTTCCGCTATAACCGGAAGTTATATTAAAAATCTGAATATTCGGGAATACTACTTAAAGGTTCTCTAATGGATGTGTAGGTAAACAAATATATTTTTTTTATTTTGCAAAAAATGTTTTTTCGCGATAACTTTTTTACCGACCCCCGTATACAAAATTAGGGTACACCCTCGAATTCCCCTTAATTTTTACTACAACCTCATTTTTTGAATGACGATTTTATGTTAACCTGTCTCCACGTAGCACACTTTTTCCGCTTGGATGGGCCACCCTGTACCTATTTTTAGTGATGTTGATTTGTGACTAAGACGTTTGTCATTATTTCAGAGTTTTTTTTATTTTATTTTTACATATTTATACCGAATATGTACATTTTGGGCTAAATAGGAATTCAAAGTGCCGTCCCGGGGAAATAAAATTCTTCTCCGGGACGCTTAAAATCCCGGATTTCAACAATTATAAAAATCCGGCATTTTTTAAATAAAATGGCAGCGGTGGCAACATTATCGTATCACCATTGGCAACACCGGCTGCCGAGCTGCGCCGCACGCGAGTGCAGTGCTGCGCCAGTCATTTGTTATTCAATATGTTTGGACTAAGTTAAATTAAATTTTAATTTAAAGTGTGAACAGTTTTTAGATTATGTAAAAGAGGACAAAAAATTTATAGAAGCGGCTCGATCTCAAAAAGGTAAAACTCTTGTACCTAAGTACCTAACGTACCACTTAAAAGGATATAGGTATGTACTCACAGTTACTCATAGTACAGGGTGGCCCATCCAAGCGGAAAAAGTGTGCTACTTGGAGACCCGTTAACATAAAATCGTCATTCAAAAAATGAGATTGTAGTAAAAATTAAGGGGAATTCGAGGGTGTACCCTAATTTTGTATACGGGGGTCGGTAAAAAAGTTATCGCGAAAAAACATTTTTTGCAAAATAAAAAAAATATATTTGTTTACCTACACATCCATTTGAGAACCTTTAAGTAGTATTCCCGAATATTCAGATTTTTAATATAACTTCCGGTTATAGCGGAAATGAAAGTGGTTTTCTCTATTTTACAACTTACACATTTCTCTGAACCATCACAGGATTCCTTTTTTTAATTCTGAATCCAACGATATATAATTTGACCTATTTACCTCCAACCGTTTCCGAGATATTTATCAGAGAAGCTCCATCAAACTAGATACATGGTGTCGTGGTCGGTGTCTGATGTTCGATCTGAGTAGGCCAAACAATAAAACCAAATTTATGACAAATCAAGTCAGCCATGATAATAAAACTGACATTTTGAAGAATTCTATTTCCCCGGGACGGCACTTTGAATTCCTATTTAATCCCAGCCAATCGGATGGTTGTGAACCCTACCCATAACATATATAAATGCGGATAAATCGACTCTTCAGAATGTTCCTCTAAGAATTTGTTTGTTATTATAAAGACTGTTCACACACCGGCTTCACTTTTTTGTTATACAGAGTGACTAAAAAGTATGGAGAGGTACATTTACTGAAATACTTGTTATTAAAAAAATGTTTTAACAAAATTTCTGACAAACTGGCATTCAATTTTCTTGACGTAAATAACTTAGTTGCTGTTCCAACCAACTTTGTTTTTTTCATGGCATGATACGATTTTCTTTGCATTTTTGGAAAGACCGTTTCTTTCTAGATATGCCAGTACAAAATTTAATGGGGTCATATAAATTGAGAAAAGTTAAGTTTTTCTTCTTTGTTAAAACATAAATTTGTTAGGACTTCTTGATTTTTCTGTTTTGGAGCATGTGTGTTTTATGTTAAATAATGTCTATAAGCACATAACAAATAGCTTCGCAACAGAAGCCTCCTTACGAACATGTGTCAAAAATAATTGAGTCTCCATTACAATGTACAGAAGGACAGTCGGTATTTTAAGCATAAATTTGGTTCTAATATAATCTCTTTGCTTTGTAGATTAACGTAAAGTCAAATAAAATGCACAATTTCTTTAGAAGATATTTCAACTAAATGCGAGTCTAATTTTGACATGTCATGTCGCTAAGGAAGTCTGTGCTATAAGTTTCTTTCCCAAAGTCGACAATGCCAGTAAAAAAAAAATAGTTATGATGACATCATAACTATTATTTTAGAGTTCTTGTATTAGAAGAATTGATGCAGTGAAGGTCTATTTTCAGAAGTAATATCACTAGTGGTGTGCTTATTATCGATACCTTTCGTTATTTTTACAAATTATAATTCCAAAGATGAAAATACCACAACTGTGCAGTGGGAGTGGAATTTTCTTAGCATTGGGATTATAACGAGTTAATAAATTAACGAAAGATACTATCTATTATTAGGCATGCCATGAATTGTATTTAGAAAGAAAATTTAATAACTGGAAATAGTTAGGCTATGTATGTACGACCGCAGCAATCCCATATTAATCTCCCTAAGATGAAAACACAGTCTTTTTTGACCAAATTTATGCCTTCCACTCCCACGCCTTTTGGCGGATCCCAGCGGCAGGGTCACCATGGGAAGTTGCATGCTGGCTTCTTGTCTAACTATCAATACGACACGGAAGGAAAATCATCAATAAATTTTTGGCATGGTACTCCGATCTGTCGACTGATGTCTCCATATTAACTCGGTTTTGTAACGTGATGTAAGGGATGTAAAAATAAGGATGTGAGGTTGTAACCACTACAGGTTTAGACTTGTATGTGGCCGCTGCCCTCTCTCGACGTGAAACTTTAGATGAGAGCCGGAGGTCACGTGACATCACAGAGGGACACGTGTGATCCCCAACTTGACACCTCAGCCCCCACTCCAACGGCTTGGTGGGGAGGATACAAGGTACAGAACCATAAGCTTCGTGAAACCGAAAGATGTGAACAAAAGAAACAAACTGTAAACCATATAAAGACTTTTGTTAAAAAAAAGTTTAAACCGGGCAATATAGTTAGGATCAGCACTGTCAAGCACGTCTTTCAGAAGGGTTACATGCCCAAATGGACAAATGAACTGTTTAAAATCTCAAAGGTTCAAATTTCCAACCCTCCCACATATCTCCTAGAAGATTTAAATGGAAGACCTATCCAGAGAGGCTTCTACGTTGAGGAATTGCAAAAAACTGCCGATACAGATGTCTATTTGGTAGAAAAGGAGTTGAATAGAAAATTCGATAAGACCCACAACTCTTGGATACCGTAACAGACGTATTGTAGTGGCGGAGCATGGGTGACAGTGGCTATGAATCTAACACACCCAATGTCCACATTTCACCTCAAACGATTGAAAGAAAAAGTCTTTAGACTGGTGGTACACGACCAGTCGGATGAAACGTTTTCAAATGCATGCCAATCATATATATGAATATAAATGCCATGAATGTGCCAAAGAAGCAGGTGCAATTCAATTTTCCGTTTGCATGAAAAAGCTATTTCTCCAAATGATTATTATTATTATCAACAAAAATGCAGATTGTATTGTTTACAAGTATAATATTCTATCATAGTATACAATAAAAATAAAAAATAAAATCTGAATTGTCGTTGATAATTAAAAGCGTTGGGTGGGAATTGATGAAATAAATGAAGTTTTCATAGGTACGCGCCTTTACCCACTTGGCTATATCCACTTCTGCAAATTCTTTTTTCTTTTAATGAGGTTGCTCATATCTGATATAACCTGCAATTTTTTGCACTTTTCACATTAACTTTTGACAATGTTCTGCACCACAGAACTGCACGCCAATCGGTAAATCGTCATTTGGTAGTTCAAATTTATCGTACAATGTATTGGCATGCATTTGAAAATCGTTCTATCTTCTTCTATTGGAAACATGTTTTCATTTGGCACCTATTCACCGTACATTGTGGGCCGAGTCCACTACAATTTTTTGTTAGCGAAAGGGTTGAGGCCGATTTTACTTTGTTCCATACGAAACATCGTATGGGCGAATGGAGCAGTGGCTGGCGATTTTTTCCCTTTTCCAACAAGCAATCAAAGTAATCCTGGTACGTAATCTTATTTTTTTACCACACTGTATTTGACTCAATCCGCTTTTTTCCCGCAATCACAGAATAAATAGCTTTACAACAGAAGCCTCCTTACGGACATGTGTCAAAAATAAGCGAGTCTCCATTTCAATTTACAGAAAGACAAACAATATTTTAAGCATAAATTTGGTTCTAATACAATCTCTTTGCTATGTAGATTAAGGTAAAATCAATTAAAATGCATATTATTCGTGACTTTAGAAGATATTTCACTAAAAAGCGAGTCTCCTTTTGACACATGTCGCTAAGGAATTGTCTGTATTACTTGTTAGTCTGTGCCGCAATTCTTTCTCTCGTCCAACAGATAAGTATACATTTTGGATAGGAGTCAGACGAAATGGGTCAAGATCCTACCGTTTAACTCATCCTTCATCAATCCCGGCGCTATTTTATTTACGAGGTGGGTAGTCGGAGGTGTCGAAACGAGCTATATTTTTAAGTAGACGTCGCGGTAAACGTCATCGCAAGAAATTTTGTAGATGAGACTGTCCGTGTCCATGTACAATAATTTACAGTAAGAAGACGAGGAGCTTTTTTAGCATAAAATCGTAATGAAATTCGTTGACGCAGGTTTTGGATATGTCTAGAATAGCCATTCATTAATTGGTTTTCATCAATTATTGATCTGGATCTAAAAGTCGGACACAATATTAAATGTTTCGATCCGTACCTGCCCTCTTACTTATCCACCAACTTCATGATTCTGTATTTCCTGATATTTAAAAAAAATAAAAAAAAAATAGTTATGATGACATCATAACTATTATTTTAGAGTTCTTGTATTAGAAGAATTGATGCAGTGAAGGTCTATTTTCAGAAGTAATATCACTAGTGGTGTGCTTATTATCGATACCTTTCGTTATTTTTACAAATTATAATTCCAAAGATGAAAATACCACAACTGTGCAGTGGGAGTGGAATTTTCTTAGCATTGGGATTATAACGAGTTAATAAATTAACGAAAGATACTATCTATTATTAGGCATGCCATGAATTGTATTTAGAAAGAAAATTTAATAACTGGAAATAGTTAGGCTATGTATGTACGACCGCAGCAATCCCATATTAATCTCCCTAAGATGAAAACACAGTCTTTTTTGACCAAATTTATGCCTTCCACTCCCACGCCTTTTGGCGGATCCCAGCGGCAGGGTCACCATGGGAAGTTGCATGCTGGCTTCTTGTCTAACTATCAATACGACACGGAAGGAAAATCATCAATAAATTTTTGGCATGGTACTCCGATCTGTCGACTGATGTCTCCATATTAACTCGGTTTTGTAACGTGATGTAAGGGATGTAAAAATAAGGATGTGAGGTTGTAACCACTACAGGTTTAGACTTGTATGTGGCCGCTGCCCTCTCTCGACGTGAAACTTTAGATGAGAGCCGGAGGTCACGTGACATCACAGAGGGACACGTGTGATCCCCAACTTGACACCTCAGCCCCCACTCCAACGGCTTGGTGGGGAGGATACAAGGTACAGAACCATAAGCTTCGTGAAACCGAAAGATGTGAACAAAAGAAACAAACTGTAAACCATATAAAGACTTTTGTTAAAAAAAAGTTTAAACCGGGCAATATAGTTAGGATCAGCACTGTCAAGCACGTCTTTCAGAAGGGTTACATGCCCAAATGGACAAATGAACTGTTTAAAATCTCAAAGGTTCAAATTTCCAACCCTCCCACATATCTCCTAGAAGATTTAAATGGAAGACCTATCCAGAGAGGCTTCTACGTTGAGGAATTGCAAAAAACTGCCGATACAGATGTCTATTTGGTAGAAAAGGAGTTGAATAGAAAATTCGATAAGACCCACAACTCTTGGATACCGTAACAGACGTATTGTAGTGGCGGAGCATGGGTGACAGTGGCTATGAATCTAACACACCCAATGTCCACATTTCACCTCAAACGATTGAAAGAAAAAGTCTTTAGACTGGTGGTACACGACCAGTCGGATGAAACGTTTTCAAATGCATGCCAATCATATATATGAATATAAATGCCATGAATGTGCCAAAGAAGCAGGTGCAATTCAATTTTCCGTTTGCATGAAAAAGCTATTTCTCCAAATGATTATTATTATTATCAACAAAAATGCAGATTGTATTGTTTACAAGTATAATATTCTATCATAGTATACAATAAAAATAAAAAATAAAATCTGAATTGTCGTTGATAATTAAAAGCGTTGGGTGGGAATTGATGAAATAAATGAAGTTTTCATAGGTACGCGCCTTTACCCACTTGGCTATATCCACTTCTGCAAATTCTTTTTTCTTTTAATGAGGTTGCTCATATCTGATATAACCTGCAATTTTTTGCACTTTTCACATTAACTTTTGACAATGTTCTGCACCACAGAACTGCACGCCAATCGGTAAATCGTCATTTGGTAGTTCAAATTTATCGTACAATGTATTGGCATGCATTTGAAAATCGTTCTATCTTCTTCTATTGGAAACATGTTTTCATTTGGCACCTATTCACCGTACATTGTGGGCCGAGTCCACTACAATTTTTTGTTAGCGAAAGGGTTGAGGCCGATTTTACTTTGTTCCATACGAAACATCGTATGGGCGAATGGAGCAGTGGCTGGCGATTTTTTCCCTTTTCCAACAAGCAATCAAAGTAATCCTGGTACGTAATCTTATTTTTTTACCACACTGTATTTGACTCAATCCGCTTTTTTCCCGCAATCACAGAATAAATAGCTTTACAACAGAAGCCTCCTTACGGACATGTGTCAAAAATAAGCGAGTCTCCATTTCAATTTACAGAAAGACAAACAATATTTTAAGCATAAATTTGGTTCTAATACAATCTCTTTGCTATGTAGATTAAGGTAAAATCAATTAAAATGCATATTATTCGTGACTTTAGAAGATATTTCACTAAAAAGCGAGTCTCCTTTTGACACATGTCGCTAAGGAATTGTCTGTATTACTTGTTAGTCTGTGCCGCAATTCTTTCTCTCGTCCAACAGATAAGTATACATTTTGGATAGGAGTCAGACGAAATGGGTCAAGATCCTACCGTTTAACTCATCCTTCATCAATCCCGGCGCTATTTTATTTACGAGGTGGGTAGTCGGAGGTGTCGAAACGAGCTATATTTTTAAGTAGACGTCGCGGTAAACGTCATCGCAAGAAATTTTGTAGATGAGACTGTCCGTGTCCATGTACAATAATTTACAGTAAGAAGACGAGGAGCTTTTTTAGCATAAAATCGTAATGAAATTCGTTGACGCAGGTTTTGGATATGTCTAGAATAGCCATTCATTAATTGGTTTTCATCAATTATTGATCTGGATCTAAAAGTCGGACACAATATTAAATGTTTCGATCCGTACCTGCCCTCTTACTTATCCACCAACTTCATGATTCTGTATTTCCTGATATTTTCCATGGTTTCCATAGTTGCCATTGTTCATAAGTTTAATGATGGTCTTTTCGAAATCATTCGCTGTCATTCTCAATCAGGTATTGAACTTGTATGGCACTAAAAAAGCGGAATGTTTCTTCAGGGCCTGTTTCAGCACCCTGTAATGAATCACGTATTTTTCCTTGAGATAAAGGGTGGTCATGAGTTTTAACAATTTCGCTTCTGGCAGTACCCGATGTTTAGCCATGAAAGGTAGATCTTTGTGCAATTTATGTAGTCCCTCCAGATATTCTAAGTCCACCTCTAACACATATCCTTCTTTAGCATCATCAGGACTTTTAATGACGTCTATGGCATCAATATCGTCGACCCAACGAATATCATCCTGCGGCAGACCCTCGCACTTCACCCAGCCGTTCAGATTGTTAATGTTTAGGTATAGAATATATTTAGATGGATCACTGGGATCATATTCTTTCATATATTTGTTATTGGCTTGCGCAAAGCACTTACAACAGTGACTCAATCCGCCTCTGACAGCACTTTCGAAAAATAGCAAAATACCGATATCTTGAAAGTATATCCAGGCATGGTATAATACCAAGCAGGATCTAGACCGTCATTACCATGACACGACTTTCTGAACATTCCAAACACGTCAGTTACCAGCATTATATCGGTTTTTAAGTATAAATCTCAGTATTCGCTGATAGTGCCTACATTGAATTTTTCCAAACCAGTTGTGCGTGAACATATTCATATACAACGATATTGATGTCATTTAGTTTGTTATAAAATTTATCAATTGGTGGAAGCCAAGTCTCTTGTAATTTCTCTACAATGTCAATGTAGTCATAACAAAAAAAACTCTTTTCTAGTTAATAAGGTCAACTGATCTGAAGGAATCTCGCAAAATTCCTTTCTAGTGTTAGCAAAATCGTTGCTTTTAAGAGAGGAGTCTAGTGTCTCAAGAGAAAATCTCATTAATCTGAAGGAATCTATAAAACAAAATTTTACATTTCTATCATTATCGAAAATCATAAAACTTATATATTTTTCTTTATTGACGGGAAGAAGGGAGATATGATTGTGCTTGGCAAGGTCGTAGCCACTGAAATTATGAAATACCACTGGGATCATCAACCAGTTTCGATAATTTAGATTGCAAGCCTGATGGGCGTACCCACGAAACCTAGAAGTCAAATGGCAATGGACACAAAGTATATCATTGGGAGTGAATTTTTTCTCGCAAATGGGATCCATCGATTCTAGGTTTTTTAATTTAGATGCAACAAATTTCGCAATTTATATGCAATCCGACCCTCGGTAGCTTTTGAAGAAAGAAAAAGAGCTGTAGGAGCATTTAAAATAAAAAGCGGCACTGAACGCCTCGTGTTGAGGTTGGAGTGGTGCGTAATAATTATCGATATCGATGTCAATGTTAGATTAGTTCATTGCGTCTCCAAAAAAATAATTTTCATAAGAAAACTTATTGAAAATCCTTCTAAACTAAACAAAAAGAATTCAGTGATTTCTTAATGCCGACATTATTGGATTGAACGCTTTGCAATGCGAAGACTGAACGTCGATGTATATTGAATCGATGCATAGTTTTGTTCGACGTCGCATTTCTATGCCTGCGTTACACTTCAGACTAGTTGTTGCGCTGGTGCTGGTCTGGTTACCTCCAAGACAAGACCAGAAAACGCGCGGTTGAATCTTCGTATTTCGGCCGATGTTTATTCGACGTTTCTTTGCGTCCCTCTGAATTTTTGGCGATATCTTCCCGTATTTGTGTATTTTGGTGTGTTTTAAAGATATTTTGCAATTAATTGAACGCCAGGCTTTTTACTAGTGCACCAGGACCGCAACAGTACAGGTTAGAAGGGCTAAAATTAATTTAGTTTTGAAAGTAGGTATGTGAAATAGTGAAACATGTTTTTTGGTGTGCGACCAACATTTTCCCAGAGGGTGAGGATATTGATGAAAAAAAGAAGTACCTTAGGTTTATGTACTTTGTGGAATCGACCAGGCAAACTTAAATGGCTAAGTTGCGAAGCACCCTCGCTTGGTCAAAGTAATGTTTTTATTTGATAGTTCTTATTTGTTAGTAAATGGATTTATGGTTTTAGATGCAGTACCATGTGCCAGCAGATTGACCCACTTATTTGGCCTGGCCCAGAATAAGTAGAAGAGAAGATCCTGAAGTAAAAAATGCAAAAATTTTTATTTAATTAACCGAGTGAATTTGTGCATCGAGGTTAACGGCGGCCTCTTTGAAAAGCTACTGTAGTGCATTGCATGTGCAATGTGTGCTAGTGCAGTTGTGTTTTTTGGTTACCCTTCGGGGTTTTCCTAGCGGAGGGGATCCTCCTCCGTGGTCGTCAGGCTGAGTACCTCGCTTCAAACAAAAGGAATGGCGGAGGGAAACAACAGATTTAGAAAATGTGATGAATGTTGTGTAGTGTTGTGACTTTTAATGTAAAAAAGCAAGAAAACAGAAAATGGTGCAATATTCAATGCTGGAAATGTCAGTAAGGTAGGTGTTTCATAGGCATTCTTCATGTTCCTTAGAAAGTAATCGTTTCCAACAGGAAATCGAAATTTTGTGGTGAATCCTCGGATAATTAACCCTGTAAACATAGTTTTTAAACATGATAAATTTTTCTGTGGAGAACGACACCTGACAATTATTGAATTCTACATAGTAAACTGTGTGGTTGTTTCATTTCTCCTGGGATGAAAATAATTCAGACATATATCACATAATATGAACTTTTTACCAATGTGTTTAATCATTTCCATAGAAATTATATGTGATACATTTTTAATCCAACAGAAATGATATTTTATATCTATCATTCATTTTTGGGAAATATTGATCCCGAAAGAGTGGTAAGTTCACGTATCTATCCATCATCTTTTTAGTCAACCACACCTGCCCAGTGCGAAGTTTATGCGGATCTTTGCATACTGACTTTAGGGCATATAGTATTACGGAAATTTTGTTTAACTTTTCGATCCTATCTATTTTAGGAAGGGTTACGGGTTACTTAAAATTCTATGTAGGATTTTTCATACTGAAATATTTATTTTCCAGCATTTCTTTGTCTTCGAATTTTTTTATAAATTCACCTCAGAAAATGGTATTAACCTTGATTCTGTTATATTCTTTCACGATTCTAGATAAGCGTGATTTTAAAATGAGAAAAGTGCCATTAAAAAATTCCACTGTCTTTAAGCTTAAGAATTATAATGACACTCGAACGAATTCTACTTTTAAATGCTGACTTGGTGTCTTCCTATTTCACTAGACCACTCCCACTCGCTTTTACCCCGCACCCCACCTGTTTCATAGTTAAGTAAGCTCTAAATCTTTTCAAATGTCTTAAATTTGTTTTGGAAGTTTTGTCATCGTACCAGGATTGTATCAACATGCTTTTATAGCTCCATAAACGAGTCTAATATTTTTGTTGGTCAGTTTCTGCCAGGGATCTCACCTTTTCATATCCATTCCACTTGTTAGCAAGCAAAAAGCCCTCTCACAAACGTTAACGATATCATTACTCACCTCTGGGAGTGCTGCAGCTATGAAACCAATGTGGTTCAGAGGTGTGTCCACAGCTCTGCTGTGCAGAGCAAATGTTACTGTTGTTGTTAATATGTAAAAGAGAATTATGAAATCTGTTTCCGCACATTTTACATCCACCTGAATCACAGTGTTCTGTGGAATGAAATGGTTTCAAGCAATTTTGACATAACGATAGTGCTTTCTACTCTTTTATTCGCGCATGTACTGATAAGTTTAAAAACTATTCACATTTATAAATAGTATGCTCTCCTTTGCAATAGAAACATGCAAAATTAGAGTATGTCTTTGACATGTCAGAAGAATTGTGACCAGGCACAACCTTCATGCTAGAAAATTTTATTTTGCTACGAAGCAAAAATTCATATCCTGAAACCTGCAATCTAGAAAAATGTTTCTAACAAAATATATTCCAAGAAATAAGCTGAATGCATATGTTAAATAAAAACAGTGGTATGTTAAAGGAAAAAACAAAGTTAATTGTCATATGACTTTGAAAACATTATTTTTAGAAAAATATATAAATATTTTATTAACTCTTTCGATATGCTACGACTTTTATTTGAAATTTCTTTTTGTAGTTCTTAGTTTCCAAGATATTCACTTTCAAACACATGAAGTAATTACGAGACCAGTTGACCATTCCCAGACTCCGTTCCCGGCCAATCATGGCCACTGCACGGGTCGGAAATGAAATCACTACGACGGGAGAACGTGACTTGGGGCCGCACGGGCAGTTGTCCATTAGATTTCCTAGATTGAAATAACTTTCGTTATTTGTTCTTTTATTACGTTCAGGAGAGGTCACTATTTTGTTCTAGATTATCACACGTTAGGAAAAGGTTCACAATGAAAAGGCAGGCAATTTTTAAATGATATTATTTGATGTAATATTATAAAATATAATACTATTATGTTATACTGTGATACAGTTACAAACTGTAGGTATATTATAAGCCCCAATATTCTTGAAAAATACGTGCCCATTCTTCTACTCCCTCAGTAGACAGACGCTGCAACTGCAGCCTTTCTGCCTGGCGAAAGACCCTACAAGCGGCCTTGCTAAGACCAGGTGGATATGGTAGTAGAAAGTCCTTATTTTCTAAGTCAGGTGTGTAAGTACCCACATCGTACTATTCTTCGAGGGGTAACCAGGTGCCTTCTGTGGTAGGGTTTTGTGTGTGTCCTTCTGTTCTTCTGAAGGAGTTGGTTGTTGATTTACTTGCCATTATTGGTTGTCTGACCCTTGTTCTACTGGAAATTAATGGTTTTGCAATTCCTCTGCAGGTTAGGTGTCTTGCAGATCTTCTGTGAGATGTTGGTCGCCTTCTTCACCATAGGTGTGCCATGGCACACCGAGCAACATCACCTGAGCTGTTTCTTTGGTTGCTGGTTGTTGCCCTGGAGGCTTGTAGTGTTAATTGCAATCGCACTTCGTAGACATATTATATAGGGTGTATTGGGTAAGCTGAATTTTCAGACGTTTACAAAAAGTCGATTCGAAACTAAATCGATTTATTATACTATTTCTGTCCAGACACCCAGAAAAAAACTTTGGAAGAAACAGCAAATACATATTTACAAGTTTTGTAGTGTAAACAAAAAAATTCTGATAAGAAATGAAATACGGCCCTGATGCCCCAGACGAGTACCTTTTCAGTTGAACTAAATTATCAAAATGTTAATTTTGGGGTTGGTTTATTCAGTAGGACGAGTAGGTATTGTAATATAAAACAAAACTAGATGCACTCAGAATGAAGTCCATATTAACATTACTGTGTGGTGCAAATCTCTTTGAAGCCGACAGGTTGATGGATAATGTGTGTTGTATCAGACGAAAAATATTTTTGTAACCGACGAAAATATTTTTGTGCTTTTCTGTACGGCACATAATCCACATCTTCATAAATTTCGGCACATACACTCGCAAATTTGCGTAAAATACAAGGCACAAAGCAAATATTTTTCCCCATTATTTCTTGAATTTTTGCAGGTGGAGAAAAAGTTTAAGTCTATTGGTCTTTAGAACAGTAATCTTGAGGGTTATACAGATTTTGAGTGATATGGAACCATATAGTTTGATGATTATTTGTATGCCTTTTTGTAGTGTTTTTCTAAAATTAGGTGACGATTTTTCATTTTATGTAGTGTTTTACTGAATAGGTTTGCTAGTATCACATTGTGTTAATTGAAATAAATTTATCTATCTATCTATCTCTACAGGGTGTATAGTAAAACTATGACAACATATTTTTTGTTTTTAATAATAAACACCCAATTGAAATATCGCAGTTAGCCGTAAGATTAAGGCGGATTTTTAATAGTTATGCTAGATTATCTCTTACTTACTTTATGAGGCTGCGGTGGGGATTTTTGGAGCATTGCTAACTATTATTTAGACTGCATACTGCATGTTTTTCTGGCTTCGATCGACCTTGGTTCGAATCGAGGTCAAGGCAGACTGCATGTTCATGTCTTTATAGAAAAACGCAGCCGATGGCCAAGAGCACTGGGCAAAATGTGGATTCACAGTATTGCTCCTTAATAGCTTTATCTGTGTGATTTACTAATTGCCCTACACTCACTGGGATTACTACATTTTTCTAGAGTTTTCCGTAGTACTTGAGCGAATGCTATCCTAGTTCTATTGGGAAAAGTCAGCCCTAGCATTCAGTTGCTTCTGGGGTACTCCTAGTTTGGAGTATTGTGGGGGTGAAAATTATTATTATTATTGTTATTATTATTATTATTATTATTATTGACTTAGCCAAAAGGCATTTACACTCTCTCTATGGGGAACATTCACCCAGATCCCCGGTATCGCGGATACCATGAGGATCTGGCTCGGACGAGACCCTTGCCATGTTGTATCAAATCAAATATGCTTTATTGTCATAAGAGTAACTTGTTGACAAAGCTGACAAACATATACTTAGTAAAACACTTAAAAAATACCAATACCAGATAAATAAAAAAACAAAAATCAAAACAATAAAAAAAGGAAAAAAATAGTTCCAAGTATGCGATTTTAAATTAAATTGTATCTTGGAAGTACTCTTCTAATGAATAGTATGCTCTATTTAAGAGCAAATTTCTTACAAGTCTCTTAAACACTAACTCGGAGCTCACAGACTTTGTAGAATTTGGCAAATGATTAAAAATCTTTTTGGAATAAAAAATATCGATCTTCTGACTAGAGGGGAAGAAGGAACTGGGAGATCGATATCTAGCACCTGTCTTGTGATCCGACTGCAACACCTCGAAGAGCCAAGTTTATGCTTCTTAAACATCAATCACATAGTCTCCAAGATAAAGAGGCACGTGCGAGTCAAAATTTTTTGGGTCCTAAATAGTGGACAAGACTCACGACACCTTGCCCCACAAATATAACGAAGGGCTTTCTTCTGTGAAACAAATATCACCCTCCACAATACCAGGCCACACGCTCCCCAAAAGCAGATTCCATATCTCAAATGGGACTATATAAAAGCAAAATAAGCATTTCTCTTGACAGAGAAATCAAGCTCTCTCGAGATGACCAAAAAAGCATAGTATCCCCTGGAAAGCTTAGTGGATAGGGAAAGAATGTGATCCCGAAAAGGCAACCTGTCGTCAATATACAAACCGAGAAACGTTGAGCATGTAGATTGGTTAATACATTGTTTTCCCCCGACGATGTTAAGGGTGCGGCACTTGTCCAGTCCAAACTGCATTCCAATGTCCCTGGAGAACTCCTCTACAATTTTAAGCATTTGCGTTAGTTGATTTTTGGTTGCGGCCATTATAATAGGTGATTCAACTTGATCGCTTTTCGATGTTACTGCTTGCGGTTTATTATTATTATATCAAAATAATAACAAAATGGCTATAAATATTCAATATTCATCATTTTTTCTTTTTAATCTATGCCGAGTATACTTAAAAAATCTGATAGGAAGAAATCTGTAATATTTATTGTCATTTTGTTATTTTGATTTAATAAAGTAAGTAAGTACCTCTCAGAAAAAATCTAGCATAACTACTATCAAAAATCCGCCTTAATTTCATGGCTAACTGTGTTCTTCCAAATTATTTTTTTGTAAATTTAAGTCTACATATCTTGCTAAAAGGAAAAGCAAATTTCTACATAATATGATACATCGTTGCATCAGAAAAACTAGCTCTTTCAAAATATCCGCAAATATACAGGGTGTTTATTATTAAAAAATATATATGTTTTGTCCCACCTTTCAACTTGTTTACACCATTTCTCTATCCGAAAAAATTAGAGAAATAATAGAGGAGGTCGGAGTTTTCGCGTGAAGACTCTATACATACTGAAATACATATTTCCTAATTGCAGTTGGCCATCTACCCATCCTTGGTCTGCAGCGGCCAAAAAATATTGATGAGCCTTAGTATAGTCCTTTTCAACTCCTCTCCCATACAAATACATCAGACCTAATCCACTCAACCCCACTGGGTTGTTAAGTTCCGATGCTTTCTTGAAATACTTAAATGCAGTTTCATTGTTTGCTTGTACTTCGTCACTTCCGTCCAAATAAATCTTAAAAGAAATCAGGATATTTTTAATTACAATTGACTTGGCATGCAGGGATCTTTGCATGCAGGGTTGTCCTTAACTTACTGCTTTTCGATATTCTACTCATAAAATAATGTTTTTTTCTTTTTACGCACAGGTTCATATTTAAAAATATATAGGCTATTCAAAGTGGGCCTAAATTTAATATTTTTGGGCTATAATTAAGGGATGGCTTAGCTGACTTTGTTCAAATTTGGTACAGGCTATTATTGATGATTAGACATAACCTGATTGAAACCAACTTGTTATGGGGCCTTTACGGGACACCCTTCGCAGTTACGTGACTCTCACTTTTTGACTGGAAGATTTTTACATGATGGGTGTAGAAAAAGTTATTTTTTTAACAATGGCTTTTGGCAAACATCTTGCCTGATTCTAAAACAAATACAAAAAAATGTAGAATATCGCCTTACAAGGAACATAAGTTAAGGGCATCTCTGTATATTATTGGTAACTTACCTTTCCTAAATAAGCCATGGCCATTGCATTACCAGCATTAGCTGCTTGAGTAAAATAGTGCATGGCCTTTTGGTAATCTAAATCTACTCCTCTACCACCTTGGAAGTGTAACTGGCCCAAGCCAACCTTGAAAGATTAAAAAAAATGCAACATTTCATGCAATATACTTGCTCGTACGATTGGTTGGAAATATGTATAAAGTATGAATAAAGTACATTGGAGTACTAATTATTCAGTATACAGCCTTTAGCCCAATTGTGCATGATAACATAAGGAGAACAGATAGATAGAAAACAACGCCACTTTGATCCCCAATTTGACAGTTTGTATGGTGGCCTGATCGTTGTAATTTTTATTTAAACTATGCTTTTTTGGTTCCTTGAAACCCCAAAACGTTCACATTACAAACTAAAATGTTAATTTGACGACGGTGATTTGTTGGTTTAATGGTTTCTTAGAGTGAAGTTTTTTTTGAAGGTAGGTTAAATGTTTTACATTCTAACAGTGCTACTTGGATTACCACGTTTTCTTTTCTTTCCAGATTTTTATGAACTTTTTCTAAAGCCTTTTGGTGGCTTTAATATTTAATTTTGGGTATTTTATGTTTACAACTCGACTCCATTTAACTTTTGAAGTTTTCTTATGAATTTTTGATAATATAATTTTTTTTTAATGTGCTTGAAAGGTAAGATTAAAAACTTTTTTTGTATATGTTGACTTTTCATATTTATACCTATTTTTAGCTTTGTATAACTCACAATGAATTATTTCGCTGCTGAAGATGAACCCTTGGTGGTTTGAAGCATGTACAGTTTCTTTTTGAGAATATAAACTGTTTGTGGAGTTTCGACTGTAACGTTGGCTTTATTAATTTTTATCATATTAACAAGGATACAGGATCTTGCCTGTAGCCAAGTTTGGCACTGAAGGTACACTCTCTGAGTATGTGTTCTCATAGTTTTTAATACGGCAAAGTATTCAAGCCTGCGGGTGAAAAAATGTTTTTTTTTTATAATTACCCATATAATATTCTATTCATAAAGTTTGCACCAAATGGAGAAAATTGTTATTAGTTATTATTATTTGAAAAACTGATTTTACCAACATTAGGAAATTAGGAAGTCGGCAGTGAAGTGTCTTAAAGTCGTCATTAAAAGCACAGAAATCGGCACTGAAGTAGCCCATTATTGTATGTTTTTTTTTTTCAATCAGTAGGCCTTGACGGGATGTAAACATCAAACGTCAGACGCGAAGCCGTCGCCTGTCAAAAGTGACCAAATATTCAAAACCCGGCCAATAAAGGCCCATTTAACTTTTCGTACACATTGTGAAATTGTTACCTATAGCCGTGCAATCCTTCAGTATAAATATTTTAGTAGGTTTGAATATCAATTTATTTTTGATGGAGGCTGGACAACAGGCAGCAGTGTGGACTTTCTGTTGGGAAGCGCCCTGCCTCGTCATACTTGACCTAGGTAGAGCAATCGTCAAAGTCAAGCAATGCCGCGCCCAGTCGGTTCATGGACGGGTGATCACATGATTTTTTTGCCTAATAAAAAAATTGTTTTTCCGAGCCATAAAAAGTTGAACTTCAGTGCCTTGCTACATAAATAACAACTATTATTTGCCAATAACAATTTTATCTCATTAAAATTTGAAATTTTACAGTTTAAAAGTAAGAAAGTTATAAAAATTAACTGTTATAAATTTATTCAATTTGAATAAAATATTTATCTTTCCTAGTTTATTTTTGTATATATAACCTAAAAGAAACTACTGTCAAAAAATGTCCGCTGTAACCACCTCCTGCAGCCTAGTGCAAATGAGAATATCTCCGGAAATTTTTTAAGTTGCCATGACAATGAAACAAAAAAACGAGCCTTTTGTAGGTTAAAAAATGTAGGTTAAATTGTTCGTATTGCCATTAAATTTGAAAAGCGAAAAAAGAGGCGCACATAAATTTAAAAGCGAAGAAACAAAAATTAAAAGAATATTCGAACATTTTCGCGCGCTCTAGCGGCGGAAATAAGAACTAATAAACGAGGGCAGAAACATAGGTCAATAGGAAATTTTCTGCGCTAGACTGAAGTGTTTTTTCTCTAGAATGCGTAGTTAGGTTGCTGTAGTTTTTGCAGTCGTTAGAACATGCTTTTGACGTCTAATTCTGGTGGACTATATGAACATAGTACATACCACATATCGAAGGGCCCCCTTACTGAAGCAGCAAACTCCATGGTCGTTTACATAGGTAACACAATCGTGAAACAATCATAAGGCTGGTGTGATTAATAGATGTTGGAAATTGTATACCATATTCAGGTGGCTGAGGCAGAAGCCAAACATGGAAAGTAAGAGATTTTGAGCCAGATGTTTTAAATGATGTAGAAGATAATCTGGGAACTGACACCGATTTTACACAAACATAAATTATTATACCCGTGAGTAATACCTGGACCGACACTATATTAAAGACCCGAGCATGACGTCATATTTCATTGTTGTTTACGCCCTACTCGACGAAAAAATGGCGACATATTATAGGTTATAACAGAGGTATTCTGTGGTAATAGGTATATCAGTTTCTGAAGTTTTGAATGTCTCATATCTTAAATATCCATTTCCGCTCTTTTTACGGCCACGAATTCTTTTTGCGTTCAATATTTCGCAGTTTTGTCATAATAATAGAGCTATTATAAGTAGATTTGTTTGTAATAACATGAAATTTCCATATTCATGAAGAAAATCGTATGCGCAGACCATTATGTGAATTGCAGAAGAATAAACACTATTTTGAAATTAAGGGTATAACAATTCAACCAGTTGAAAAAGCTAGAATTCTGGATATTATCTTTTGGAAGAGTATTTTGTAACGTATGCAAGAATGAAAATATAACATTTTTCTACGGCCATTTAGTAATTTGTCCTTTATATGGGTTCTTTTAAAAAAGTAATGAGACTTATTACTCCTCCCGTGAGTAATGACTCACGGGCTATGAACCAATCAACTTAAGTAAATGACATTTTTTTGCAATCTCAATAATTTTGTTCCAATAAAATACCACAATCACGTATGCCTTGATTGACAGGGAAGCTTCCATAATAAATTAGTTGAAGTTGTCAAACGGAATTTTTAACTCTTTCCTGTTTAACATGAGTTCTAGTGATGAAGACACCAAAATAAGCACTCCTCCCGAAATACAAAATGTGGCGAAAGAGACTTCACTTAATTTGTTACCTGAAAAATCGAGGAAAAAGTACGAATTGGTATATAAACAGTTCATGGAGTGGAGAAGAAGAAAACACACACAATCATTTTCCGAAAGTGTTCTTCTCGTATACTTCGAAGAATTGTCGCAAAAAAATACAAAGCATCGTCCTTATGGTCGCATTATTCAATGCTAAGAAGTACAATTACGCTAAATCATGCAGCATCATGCTATTAACATTGAAGAATATTCCGAGATGCGTGCACTTTTAAAGAGAAAATCAGAAAATTGACTGTGATATATTTTGCTAAAAGAGCCAACTACTACCACAGAATATCAAATCAAATCAAATCAAATCAAATATGCTTTATTGCCATAAGTAAGGACTTGTTGACAAAGCTGTGTTAATAGTAATAAAAATGTAAATATATATAAATATGCAAAATATGCAAAATGCAAAAAAAAAAAATGCAAAAAAAGGAGAAAAAAAAAAATATTAAAAGTAAAAACACATATTTAAAAAAAAAGGAAAACAAAAAAATAGAAAAAAAAAAACACAAAAACAAAGAAACAAGCAACAAGCAAAACAAATAGCAAATAAGAGTATGTCAATATAAAACTACAATGAATCCAGGAAAAACTCTTCTAATGTATAGAAGGCTTTTTCCAATAGCAACTCCTTCACTGACCTCTTAAATACTGTCTTAGAGCTCAGGGATTTAATGGAATTCGGCAAGTGATTGAAAATCTTCTTAGAACCGTAAAAAATCGACCTCCTGACCAGAGCGGACACAGGAATCGGAAGATCGACATTTAGCGCCTGCCTTGTGCTACGACTGCAGCGTCTCGAAAAGCCAGGCTTATGTTTCTCAAAGATTAAACACACAGTCTCCAGAATGAAGAGGCAAGTGAGAGTCAGAATTTTATGAGTCCTAAATAATGGATGACAGGACTCACGGGGCATAGCACCACAAATGAAGCGTAGGGCTCTTTTTTGTAACACAAATAACGATCTCCAAAGAACCAGACCACATGCTCCCCAGAAGCAGATACCATATCTTAAGTGAGATTCTATCAGAGCAAAATAAGCAGTTCTTCTAACAGAAAAGTCAAGCTCTCTTGAGATGACTAAAAGCGCATAGCAACCCCTAGAAAGCACCGCGTACAGAGAAAGAATATGATCCCGAAAAGATAACGTGTCGTCAATATTCAGACCAAGAAATTTAGAACATGAAGATTGTTTAATACTTTGTTGATCTATACTTATTTTATTGAGACAACACCTAAAGGAGAGAACATTGGTTTTTGAAATGTTAAACTTTAAAAGGTTAGAGTCACACCAACTCTTCACTCTAAGAATGTCTTCCGCGATGACAGCATTCAGTTGGACCGGATCTCTGTTATGCCACAGCAGAGTAGTGTCATCAGCATACATTGTGAATCTACACTTAACATCAATAAATGCCAAATCATTCACATATAGGAGAAACAGAACAGGACCCAGGACCGATCCCTGGGGAACCCCACAATGTATGTCAGCCTCATGTGAAGTTGTGCCGTTCACAGAAACAACCTGGCGACGATCAGACAGGTAAGATCTGAACCACTCAAGACAAACACCCCTAAAGCCATAACACTCAAGCTTTCCCAACAATATGTCATGGTTCACACAATCGAAAGCCTTGGATAAATCACAGAAAACCGCTGCAGCAGCGTCACCATCATTGAGGTCCATATAAAGATTCTCAAAGAAAGAAAACATTGCATCCTTAGTGCTCTTTGAATTTTGGAAGCCAAACTGAGCCGAACACAAAACTTTAGACTCCTCCAGAAAACCCAAGATTCTACTCTTTACCAACCTTTCCACAACCTTGGAAAGAGAAGGTAACAATGAAATAGGGCGAAAGTTGGAGGGGTCACTACAATCGCCTCCCTTATGAAGAGGAACAACAATGGCAGACTTAAGGCAAGAAGGAAATGTGCCAGTACAAAATGACAAATTTATAGCATCAGCCAATGCCTCAATAGCTGGAGTTGGTAACTGATGAAGCACCCTTATAGAAATTTGATCCCAGCCAGAGGACTTCTTATTTTTGATCTCCGTAAACACACTTCTTAATTCCCCACCGTCAGTAGGAGTAAAAAAAAAGGAATCCTTAACGTGCCGATCCGCCAAATATTCAAGCGGATCAATGGAAGTCGGAATGCTTGCGGTCAACACGGAAGCAACCGAACAATAGAACCTATTAAAATCATCTCCCGAAAGGGAAGAAGTATCAGCCCTTATCCCAGTTCTACCTCTAAGCTCATTCACTATTGACCAACATTCTCTCGGTCCATTCTTAGAGATACTTATGCGGCCACGAAAGTGAATCTGTTTGGCAAGAACAATTAGCCGCCTATAGATCCTTCTATAAATGTTATAATACCCCACCACGAAACTATCCGGTGGCACAAACTTTCTAATGTAATGCAGGGAACGTAAATTTTGGGACGAAGTTTTAAGGCCCTTCGTTATCCAAGGTTTATGATGTTTATTTTTATTTCTTTTTATTAACACCTTAGGAAAAGCCCGTTCAAAGACATCCAGGATTAGTCCATGTAAAGTAGATAAGGGATTTTTGTGCCCTATAATACGCCAATCAGTATTCACACACAACTGGCGGAATTTTTCAAAATTAGAACTAGAAAATATACGACCATAACGTTTAATTTTGCAAAACTTAACATCTGAGAAGTGGAAGCAACACACGATGGCCTCATGATCAGAAAGACCACCACCCACCACGGAGCAAGAGGAACAATCAACATTTGAACATATGTAATCCAAAATGGAGGAAGAATATCTCGAGAACCTAGTAGGCGCATCAACATGCATCACCAAATTGAAAGACCGCAATAAATTCTTCAGTTCAATATAATATATTTAGCCTCGTAGCCCTATTTATTCTGTGCCACTACCTCTCCCCAAGGTACGCCCCTGAAAATGTTAAGTTGAAAGTGCAAGAACATCATTAAAATGTTTTCACATATCTTCGAAAATCTAAGATAGAGACGTAATCTTGATATGTGTAATCCATATATTATACTTTTATACGTAGACAAATTCTATTCACTGTTATGGCCGTAGAAAAAGTATAGTATTTAACTCGTAAGCAATGGTTATTACTCACTTCAATAAATTACAACACTCGCTAACGCTCGTGTTGCAAATTTTATTTTCGTGAGTAATAACCATCATTACTTACTCGTTGCATAATATACTATTTGTTTATAGCCCCAAAACGAACCAATGGTCCACTATATAAGAAGAAACTGAAAAATCTAATGCGTTCTATACTTACTTATAGTCCTGGAGCCCGTGTACAAAAATTGCAACGATTAGCGGATAGTTTCTTTATATTTCCATTCGATTGTACCCACATTGTGCAGCTACGTTCGGGGTGTCAGCTGGCTAGGTGGCGGTGGGGGTAGTTGCTAAGGGGTTGCAAACACATGAACAAATCTTTTTTTTTTCAAATTTTCTCTTATTTTTCCTAAAGGACGACAGATATGGCAGACATATTTGGCACAGTTTAGACACACATTAAATGCTATAAACTAAATATAATTCGGCTTGTCTACTTGCACCAGTGCCGGAGAGGCGGGGGTCAACCATCATATTTTTCAATAAAAAAAATGGTACACCACTGGAAAAGTAATATTTTTCTGCCTTAACTAAATTTTCCAATCAATTCTAAGAAAAAAGTATTCTTGACTTTCTATCGAAAAATGTACCGTTTTTGAAAATTAATTATTTTGTGTATTAAATTTTTTAGCAGAAGAAAATCAAAGTAGGTGTAGGCTTTTGAAATTTTGCACATCTACTCAGTTTTTAATTCTGAATAACTTTCCTTAATAACATTTTGTCATAAGACCTACATAAAGGGCACTTTACTGGTGCAAAAAATTGGCAAAATTTCCAAGACACATGATTTTCCGAATCTAGAAATCCTTTTTGTAGGTTTCATGGCAAAATGTTGTCAAGGAAAGTTGTTCAGAATTAAAAACTGAGCAAGTGTGCAAAATTTCAAAACCTAGACCTACTTTGATTTTCTTGCTAAAAAACTTAAACACTCGAACATTAATTTTTCAAAAACGGTACATTTCTCGATAGAAAGTCAAGAATACTTGTTTTCTTAGAATTGGTTGTAATATTTAGTGGAAGCAAAAAAGGTAACTTTTCCAGTGGCGTATCATTTTTTTATTAAAAAATATTATGGTTGACCCCTCGTCTCTGTCACTGGTGGAAGTAGAGAGGTCAAATTATTTTAATTTATAGAACTTAATGTGGGTCTAAACTGTGCCAAATGTGTCTGCCGTAGCTGTCGTCCTTTAGGAAAAAGGAAAATTAAAAAAATTGAACTTTGACGCCCTGTATAATGAAAACCGCTAGGATTTCGATACATGTTTATATGAAAAAATATCCCCTTTTCGTAATTACTGATTATAATTTTCCGTTCATAAAAGTTTCGTGCTGCCCAGAAGAAAATCAAAGTAGGTCTAGGTTTTTGAAATTTTGCACACCTACTCAGTTTTTAATTCTGAACAACTTTCCTCGACAATATTTTGCCATAAAACCTACAAAAAGGATTTCTAGATTCGAAAAATCATGTTTCTGGTAAATTTTGAAAAAGCCAATTTTTTGCACCAGTAAAGTGCCACTTATGTAGGTTTTATGACAAAATGTTATTAAAGAAAGTTATTCAGAATTAAAAACTGAGTAGATGTGCAAAATTTCAAAAGGCTACACCTACTTTGATTTTCTTCTGCTAAAAAATTTAATACACAAAATAATTAATTTTTCAGAAACTGTACATTTTTCGATAGAAAGTCAAGAATACTTTTTTCTTAGAATTGATTGGAAAATTTAGTTAAGGCAGAAAAATATTACTTTCCCAGTGGCGTACCATTTTTTATTGAAAAATATTATGGTTGACCCCCGCCTCTCCGGCACTGGTGGAAGTAGACAAGCCGAATTATATTTAGTTTATAGCATTTAATGTGTGTCTAAATTGTACCAAATATGTCAGCCATATCTGTCGTTCTCTAGGAAAAATAAAAGAAAACTTGAAAAAAAAAATTGATTTGTTCTTGTGTTTGCAACCCCTTAGCAACTACCCCCACCGCCACCTAGCCAGCTGACACCCCAAACATTGCTTCACAATGTGGGTACAATCGAACGAAAATATAAAGAAACTGTCCGAAATCGTTGCAATTTTTGTACACGGGCTCCAGGACTATTACACTAGAACTAACCATGGACTTCATTTCAAACAAAAAGGTACCGATATACTCTTTCTTGCCTTTTAGATTCGCTTTTGTTAATAAAATCTATGAATATATGCCATGTAAGCTTGTCAAACTAAAGGAACATAACATTTTATTTCATTTTGAATGTTAAATTTGTTGTAGCACTAATTTGCATGGTTTTATTTTATAAAAAATTCTGCAACAATGGTGTTTTTACTTTAATTCACCCTGTCGATTTTTTTCGTCGTGTGGCACCAGTGGCGATCGCTTGAAACAGCGCTATGCACAGGTCTTTAATATAGTGTTGGTCCAGGTAATACCTTTTGGGTGGTCCGGAAAATTGATATTTGCTATAAATACCTAATATTCTCCAAAATATTAAAAATATATAACTAAGATTACGATTTTTATGAAGGTGATCCCAAAACGTTTGGATTATAATAAAGTTGCTAGCATTCCTCAATTTTCATATTCCATCTAATACAAGATCCAGCAATATGTTTTACTTGGATAGAGCTAACACTAATATGTTGCTAAGAACTCCTATATACAATATGTGTAGGCTAGCAAATGAGTTTTCTGAACTTGATTTTTCACAATATAGTTTTCTCAATTTTAAAAGGATAGTCAGGGGACTCATTTTTACCTAATTTTTACTTGCCTCATGTAATAAGAGGACATCTATACCCAAATCAAATTAATTAAACAATAGTGTATTTCTGTAATTTTTTTTGCATATTGTCTTTTAAATTGAATGCCCTTCTGTTAGACAATAAAGCTTATTTATTTATTTATTTAAAAAGATTGATCGACTTACCTGCAAAGAAGGTCAATCTCAATTTTTCGAGCTTTTCCTTCTAAAATAATTATACCATGTAGTATCGGTATTTTACACCTATCGGTACAAGTTTTTAGAGTATAGCAAAAAATACCCTGTACGCTCCGCGCTCGCTTTGTCATTCAGTGTTTTTTTTTTGTTAGATTGTACTGGTCTTTTTGAGGTGGGGGGGTTGTGTAATTATTTTCGGAGGACAAGCTCGAAAAATTGAGACTTACCTACAGGTAAGTCGATCAATCTTTTAATTTTTCTTCGCTTGTCCTGCTCAATAATTACACCCTGTAGATGTTCAGCGGATACGAGGTACGATCTAACAAATCCCAATGTTGATATTTCTTTTATCAATTATATTGTGGTGAAAATGTGATTAATAACTACAAGATGAGTTATAGATATATAATTAATATAGAATTGTTGTTTAATGTATAACAATGAAGAGAACAATTATTCTTATTTACAGGTTAAATAACACATTACAAAATTATGTATATACATAGAAATATGTGTTTATATGAACAATGTATGTATAGGAGACATTATTTTACTAAACTAAGAGTACATAAAGTAGCAATTGTGAATTATTAATATTAATATGCAACATAACATGAATAATAAAATGTAGCGATCTAAGTCATAATATATTATATAGATACATTATTTATAATAAACACTAAGTATACAAGAGAGGGTGTGTATGTTTTTATTTAGCATTATTTGCGCCCGCTCCCAAGATTGCCTTTGCAAATTCGTCATTTTTAGTAGTTAAGGGTTTATTATAAAATTTGGAAAATACTTCCGAAGCTTTTGTCCACCCCGCAGTATTGCGAGTTATTTCAATGTCTACCTAATCTATGTGGGGCCGATGTTGAGGTGTGTCTTGTGCTATGTATATCCTCCAAATATAGTTGTGCCTATGCCGCTAATTTTTAAAGTTACTTTTAGCCACCTGCTAATAGTTTGTGGAGTTGCTTTGTGGTATGGTTTTTTATGCGTTAATATGAGGTAATTTTCTTCAGGTGGAAGATTTAGTTTCGTTCTTTCAATATAATGTAAAATCGTAGATGTGACACATAGTTGAGGGTTTTCGGTAAGGAAGGGAAAAACTAGAAGAGGTTTCTTAGGGCCCGATGTTTTTATTTTCGAAGTTATTTTTATTTGTATTTGATTTTCTAGTCTGACGATATTTCCTTAGGCAATTTTGGAAAGTGTTTGTACTCGATGTGCCGAGGAGTAGCATAACTAGTTTGTATGTTACTATTTCTAGGCTTAAGGACTCTAGAGGATATAATGATTGCAACTACTTTAGCACTGGTTCTGGGTCCCACGTGGTTTCATATTTTAGGGGCTTATCAGGACTTCATTGTGTAAGGGGTCTAATGGTTCCTCATTTTCTGTGGGGGTTTTGCCCAATAATGAAAGCATTTCCTCATTTTGGATATTTTCGGGTCTGTTATTTTCACTTTCTTCTGCCTGGTTATTTTCATTTTCTTCGTTGCCTTCATCGACAATGATGTGGGCTGTAAAGAGCCACAATTGTTTATAAAACCAAAAAACCTGAATCAATTTGTAAATTTTTTTCTCATAAATACAAAGACAATTTGCACATTCTAAACAAGTTTAACCAATATTTTATAAACTCCTCTAGTAGTAAATTGTCAACAGGACAATAAGCCTCTCTTGCACAACAATGAAAACAAAAGTTCTTCTACCACCATCTACTTACACCCTACAACTCCACAAAAAATCCAAAATTGTATTAAGAACTTAAAAAATAAAAAATCCACAGGAAATGATAAAATACCGATAACTCTGCTGAAGGAAACGGCGTCCACTATATCGCTTACATTATAAACTTGTCACTTTCAACGGGATGCTTTCCAGATGCACTAAAATTGGCCTTAGTAAAACCAATCTACAAAAAAGGTAAAAAGGACGAAGAATCAAACTATAGAGCTACATCCATTCTGTCAAACGTCACTAAGATTTTTGAAAAAATCATATACAGGGTGTTAGTAAATAAGTGCGACAAACTTTAAGGGGTGATTCTACATGAAAAAATAATGACAGTTTGCTATATAAACGTAGGTCCGCAAATGCTTTGTTTCCAATATACAGGGAGTCAAAGGCTTAAAAAAAAAGATAATTTATTTATTGTTATAGCTATGCGCACCTAACTAAAAATGGTTCATTCGAGATATTTTTATTTTCATTTGTTGTTTTGATTTATTGTTGCTGTATCGGATAGGTTTTTAATATTGTTGTAATATAATTAAAAATACGCGTTATGTTGTTTTATTTTTTTGCATAAAAATGGCGACCCCTGTGAAAAAAAGGTAAGAGAGCTTTTTTGTCACTAATTAAACGAGGATTTTAAAAATAATTTTTATTTTAAATTATCTCAGTGGCGTATCATTTATTTTCTTAAAATTATCGAGGCCATTACCCCTATGCACGCCACTGATTAACATAAAATTTTTAATCGAATGTCAAAAAATGCGCTTTATAGTCCTCTTAAAACCCCCCAAATTTCATTTGAATATCTTAATCCGTTTCAGAGCAATAAATAAATTATCATTTTTTTTTAAACTGACTCCCTGTATATCGGAAATGAAGCATTTGCGGACCTACGTTTATATAGCAAACTGTCATTATTTTTTCATGTAGAATCACCCCTTAAAGTTTGTCGCACTTATTTACTAACACCCTGTATGTTAGGGTGGGAAAGTATTTCGAAACACAATCTCTGCTCTCTGATTGTCAAACTGGTTTCAGAAAAGGCAAATCCACAATACAAGCTGTATACCAGGCCATGGTAAAAATCTTGAACTCGTCAAACAATAATAAAGAGACAGCCATTTTGTGCTTGGATCTGTCAAAAGCTTTTGACAGGGTCGATCATGAGATACTTGTTAGTAAGTTGGATAAATACGGTATTAGAGGAGTAGCCCTAAAACTAATTTAAGTCATACTTATCGCAGAGAAAACAGTGTGTCTGTGAAATGGATGAAATGGGTGACTTACTGAGGTCTGACACTATGGATGTAGAGAGGGTAGTACCCCAGGGATCCATCTTGGGTCCCTTGTTATACATTCTATACACAAATGAACTGCCGGATGTAAGCAAGGAATATATTATGGTACTTTATGCAGATGATACCACCCTGGTATTCAGTGAGCGGGATCGGGATGTGCTTCTCAGAAAGGTAACAAACACAGTGAGCACTCTAAGAAACTAGTTTGCATCAAACAATCTTCTTCTAAATATTTCAAAGACTCAATTACTATCTTTTGCAGGTAGAAATCACAGCAGTATATCCTCAATATATGATAGTGAACAATTGGTTTCGATTCATTGCGCACTCTTCTTAGGATAAAAGACTTGACTGGAGAGCACATGTTGATTCTGTGGCGGTGAATATCTCTAGGTATTGTTTTGCACCGAGACTGATAGCTGACAATGTAAGCACGGAGGCGGCTCTTTTGTCATACTATGCATATGTTCATTCGCGTTTAAAATATGGTGTGATCTTCTGGGGAAATTCAACCGACATACAAAGAATACTGATACTGCAAAAGAGGTGTCTCCACAGTATTTTCAAAATTAAGCAACGGGAAAGCTGTAAACCTTTATTTTGTGAGCAGAGGATATTGACAATTATCGGTCTGTACATATATGAGGCAGTGTTGTTCGAAACTGAAAATAAGGACCTATTTGTAAATTCACGAAGAAATCATGATCATCATACTAGATTTAAGACAGACTTGGTCACAGAGAAGTGCAATTTCTCATATGTACAAAAAAATGTAGAAAACAGAGTAACAAAAACCTATAACTCTTTTCCAGAACATGTGCGTAACCTACAAAAAAAATAGGCTAAAGTCTTCTCTTAAAATGTATCTTGTAAAAAGGCCTTTTACACTATCACATAGTTTTACAATGACACTGACAAGGAAAATCTGTAATTTTCTCGTTAATCTGTAATATTTTTTCTTACTTCTGATGTGTAATTTTTAAGATATAGTCGGTATATACAATTCTGCTTGACATTATTCAACACCACTATGTGGTTGTAATGTAAAAAATTTATTTTGTAACATTACAAGGAATATATGAAACTTTATCTATCTATCTATGTTGTAGTATAACGACTACTTAGTTAATTTATTATCAATGTTATAAAGAGCATTTTTTGAATTAGTAATGCTGACAATGTAGGTATAAAGACCTAAGCCATCCCATATTTACAGTTAGGTATAAAGACCTAAGTTGTCCCACATTTTTCCAATTAGATATACTTACAATCATTTGAAGAGTCACTTAGTTTTTCGCTGTCTTCTTGAATGTTCGCTTGGAGTGCTTTTAGTTGGTCCAAGATGTCGTCATACTTCTTCTTTTTGTTTTCTTGTTTCACTATGTCTTTTGGCTTTTTTATGAATTTTCTGTCGACTATATTTAATTCTACTTGTTGCGATAGGTACAAAACATCGAATGACTAAGCGAGCTCTAAAAACTTGTACCTATAGGTGTAAAATACCGATACTACAGGGTGTAATTATTGAGGAGGACAAGAGAAGAAAAATAGAAATATTTTGAGTTAAAAAAAATAACCTGAGGCATTCCTCAGGGGTTTTCTGGTTAAAATTTCTCTAATTACAGAATTACTCTGCATATATACGTTGTTACTAATAGTTTAGAAGTTTTAGTACTATTCCAAAGAACACAACACAATAACATACAGACAAGAACCTGTACAGTAGACAGTAGAGTTGATCTTCAGCACAATTTAACTTCAAAGAAACACTCCAACAAAGCACCAGAAGCAGGGCAATTCGGCAGTCATATATTCGTACTGAAAAAAGTGCGTTACAGTATCATACCTGAGCTTGTACATCTCCTTTTTCAGCCAACAACTGATAATACTCTATCAAATCATTATCTAATATCACTGACGAGTATCCATTTTCCAGTTCGTCTAACAATCTGATCCTTTGGATTACGGCACCGCCACTAAAAGACACCCCTTGACTTACTTTGTCAGCAACTTGCCTATAGTAGTCGAGTGATTTCTCGCAACTAGCAACAACCGTTATGCCGGACCAAAATCTATATCCCAATGCCATTTGTGCCCAAGTATTACCACCAAGTGCTCCGAATGTGTAATAAACAAGTGCTTTTGATTGGCTGACATTAGTGGCTAAACCAGAGGCATATAAGAAACCTGAAAAAGTAACTTAGGTGAAAAGTTGAAGTTTTATGTTAGACCTCTTGAGTCTAGCTCTATACAGGGTGTCCCAATAAGGACACCCGTCGCCGATATCTCCGGAACAAAAAGAGATATTTTAATTCTGCAAACGCCGTTCACTAGGACGTGAAGAGGGCTTTATTCGCAACTGCTAAGCGTTCATTTTGACATTGGTGTATAGATGGCGCTGCTGTGCAAAGAAACTTTTCGATCCTAGGAATGTTGGAGCGTAACGCATTTAAAAGACTGGGTAATTTGGAGAAAATTTTGTTCTATGAACTATTTTCCTGCTGTTACTAGTTTCTGAGATAACCACTCTACAATGTCATTTACAAAAAATGAGCTAACTCGCTTAAAATTAACTTTAGAGAAAAAAGTTATGAAAAATATCTTTGTAGTTCACTAGGACGAGAAAAATAGCGGTATTTGTCAAATTATTACACATCCGACATGACCGGAAGTGACCCATTTTTCAGTTTAAAATTAACATACTGTATAATTTATCCCTCAAAAGTGAAAAAAGGTAATTTCCAGTAACATATAATAATAATAACACCATATGTATATTCGACAATTTGGCGGAATTTATTTTTATTAACCGAAGGTGGCTCTGTCCATTGTTTCAATATGATATATTTTAGCTTAAAACACCCAGGTAATTCTCTATCATTGTCAGTTTGTTTCTTGCCTAATTAGTTTATCAATTTTTGTAATAATGGTTAATTATAGTAATGAGAATAAATTAAATATGGTATTAATTTATGGAGAATGCGGTAAAACTAGTGGTGTAGTCACTCGTATTTAGGCATGGACAATGGACATAATTTTCAACATTTATTGTAAAAACATACATTTTTAATTTCTATATCTAATGTCACCTTCGGTTAACAAAAATAAATTCAGCCAAATTGTCATTGTCTACATGTACCTACAAGGTCTTATTGTTATTAGGTATGTTTTTTCCAATTTTGAGGGAGAATTGTACAGGATGTTCAATTTGGAACATGGGTCACTGCCAGTACTTCTGGTCAAACCGGATGTGTAATAATTTGACACGTGCCACTATTTTCTTCGTCCTAGTGCACTACAAAGATATGTTTAATAACTTTTTCCTCTAAAGTTAATTTTAAGAGAGTTAGATTATTTTTTGTAAATGACATTGTAGAGCGGTTATCTCAGAAACTAGTAACAATAAGAAAATCGTCCATAGAACAAAAGTTTCTCTAAATTACTCAGTCTTTCAGATGCGCTACGTTCCAACGTTCCTAGGATCGAAAAGTTTCTTTGCACCGCAGCGCCATCTATATGCCAATGTCAAAATGAACGCTTAGCAGTTGCGAATAAAGCCCTCTTCACGTCCTAGTGGACGGCGTTTGCAGAGATAAAATATCTCTTTTTGTTCCGGAGATATCGGCGACGGGAGTCCTTATTGGGACACCCTGTATACATTTTGTTTATTTAGCAGATAGATTGATCAATTGATCATGTAACCATAATATCAAATATTTATTCAGATAACAACATATTTCTGATCCACTAACAACTTACAAGCTCATCTATGAGATATTTTCCAATATAACACAATGCCGCCTTTAAGAGGATTATTTCACCAAAATGTTATTTGTGATTTTTTTTTGCAATTGTTTCTTTGTTTCAAAAAGTAATTGACAAAAAAGTTTTTTTAGATCATTGGGCAGCCAGTAGTTACAAAAAATTAGTCTGATAGTTTCCGAAAAAAAAATATAAAAAGAAATCAGATACAAACTCTGTTTTTGTTGTGTTGTTAATTGAGGGAGTAGAGGAATTGAAGACAAGTTATTTTTTTCCGAATTCAAATTGTTTGATCTTTAAATATAAAAAAAATGCTACGCGAACTCTCCTTTATCAAAAAGCATAAATAGATAACTACCACAGAAAATATACGCTACGTGGACAGAAGTCTCACACAATGTAATTATTTGGCAGCCCGAAAGGAAGCCGGCTCTCAAAAGCTGGCTTCCCCTGGCTTTCAGCATAGAAGAATGCTTCCATAGTTCTGCCTTCATGGCCTTCGTACTTTCCTTACTCAATACTAGGCGGCAGCACGTTAGGAAATGAATCTGAAGGCGGCATTGCCGGATTGTGCAAAAACAATCTGTGGTTTTACCGAACCATAAAAATATAGAGATGATCGTTAATAAAATTAAAATGAGCTTGCCTCTTTAGAATCCAAGGTTAACACTGGCACGTCATGAGACACACAGAAAAAAGTGCGGACAGAAGTCCAAGACAATGTAATTATTGGCAGCCCGAAACGAAGCCAGCTCTCAAAAGCCGGAGAGGTTGCTTTTAGTCTGACTATGGTAGTTTTTTGATACCGTATCCACAATAACTCTTATTTCGCGAATCCGTGGTAGAAAAAATTGGCCGGACAAAAACTACCCCATGCACCCCCTGAAAAATTTGTTGATTACATTGCTTTTAGTCCGATCTTCACCGTTTTAGCAAGGACGTTCCAAATGATTCCAGATTCACGAATTAGTGGTTGAAAAAATTCGTCAGGAAAAAACTACCCCCTCCACCAGAGATTGTTTTTGGGACGATTATACATATAGTCGTTTTTTAAAAGGGCATGCATTTGCGAGCAAAAACTACCCCTTCCCACCCCCGAAAGGTTGTTTCTGATTTGATTATTTTCTTTTTTTAAGGCATTCTCTATATACCTTATTTTATGAATATATGGTTGAAAACATTTCCGAGGCAAAAACTACCCCTTTCACCCCTGAAAGGTTGTTTTTAATTTGATTATTGTCGTTTTTTGAAGAGACTATCACTATATCCCTTATTTCACGAATGCGTGGTTGAAAATATTTTTGGGGCAAGGACTACTCCTTCCCACACCTGAAAGGTGTTTTTTAATTTGATTAATGTTGTTTTTTAAAAAGACAATCACTATGCCTTATTTCACAAATGGGTGTTTGAAAACTTTTGCGGGGCAAAATCTACCCCTTTCCACCCACACACATTGTTTTCAATTTGATTATTGTTTTTTTAATAGGAATTCACTATATACATAGGTACCCTATTTCACGAATCCGTGGTTGAAAAACTACCCCTTCCCATCCCCGAATGGAGCACTATCTGTTAGGCCACGGGAAAACCAAGTTTTGGTGTACTATACATATTTTATGAGCCCAATGCTACTGGCACTTCTGTCCGCGTAGCGTATATTTTCTGTGATAGCTACTATAGAAAAGCAGATTTCGTAACAAAAAGAAAATAAAAATTTGCTCTTACAGGTGAATCAATTTTTATAGATTTTGTTTTATTTTGAATTTTGTTTTATACGCTGCTTATAGGACAACTTTCAAATTTAATTGGGTTTCTTCGTTAAATACTTCCATCCTCTTTACAAATAATTCAATCCACATTAAACGGTGACAGATTCATTCTGACAATGTCTGACGTGCAAATTTTTTTTAGAGAAAACTAGAAAATATTTTCTCGAGGATAACACAATGTTGCATTCCATTTTAAGTGCACCACACATTCTCTAACAAATCTAACAAATCATGTTTTTACATCCTGTATCTCGGAAACAAAACTTTTGAGATAAATTGAGTACAAGAAAAAATTATGAAAATAATGCCCCTAAAACGTTCATAATCAGTTTGAACCCACTTCAAATCAAGGTTCATATTTTCACTCAGACTATAATAATTTGGCCCTGGACTGGAAATATCAACATTAACTTTTTTGTCTGTATGATAACAAAATGACCGTTTTAGATTTTAGAAATGCCGTAGATTCCAAACATTTAATGATCTACAGGGTGCTCCATTAAAAACAAATTTGGTTTGTACCGCTTTAATGGAACACCCTGTATCCATTTCAACAAGACCAAGGAGACACCCACCAAAAATCCTAAAACTTTTGTCTCTGCAATTTTTTTTAACTCGAAAAATAAAGAAGTTGAGAGGGGGTAAAATGTTATATGGATACATAATAGAAACAAACGAAAATAAATCAACTACACTTTTTAAAAAGGAACCGCTTTAAAATAAATACAAAGTATCCAAAATTAATTTGAAATCTTTATCAACCAAGCTTTGCTGATATTTGTCAGGATATAGATAAGAAATAATAGAAGATATGTTGATATGTCTTATTTGGATATACCCAAAATCAGCAAATAATGACACTAATAATATTGTGTTGCCCTTAGACAATTGAATACAATGGACTTAGTTTGCTGAAATTGGGTTGAAGCCAGGGGAAGGTGGACGTTTAGTAGGAAACCGAGGGGTAAAATGCTCTGTTGCCTTGCTTTCAAAATTATTTCAGTGTAAGGGAAAATTAAACAAGCGAAATATTAAATATGTCAAAGATATGTATATGGCATTTTCTGTTTTGTTTTATTTTATTTGGGTCTGAAATTTCCTTACCAAACACCTTTCTAATCGAATAATTACTGGAATTTCTCCAAACACACGAATATTTCATGTCGCAGTGAGACATGACAATGACAATACATTTCTAAAAATCACTAACCACCAAAAACAGTTTAAATCCATCCCATGATCAAACATCCAAAATAAAATGTATTTTCTATATGTTGTACCAATAACTTATCTTACCTAATCCTGTATGTCCATCGGCATGGCCACTTTCTGCTAATTCAGAGAACATTTCTTTTGCAACATAAATATCTTGTTTAAGAGGGTTTCCAAATAATTTTGCCCAGGCTATCGATGCCTTGGCATCAAAATTCCCCTTATTGGAAGCTTCAATCAACAATTCATATGCTGCCTGTTTGTCTGGTCTGGTTTTGTTCAACATGGTGCTTGCCGATTCATACAATTTTTTGGCTTCAAGCTCCTCGGGAGTCAATTCCTTTGGGTTTTGTAAACTTTCAGGTACACGTAGTTCTTCTTCTGGAATTGATGACTCCATTTCAATGCTCTCTGTATTAAAAATATCGAAATCATGCACCAATTTTCTAGCATGAATAATTTCTCCTTGTTCTAATATGAATACATCTATATGTTCTGAAATAATTGAAACATGCACAATAAGTATACGTGTGTGTCTCAGTTAAGAGGACGACACCCTTATATTTTCTCTAATTTCAACCGATCAGAACGAAAAAATTTTATAATAGGTATAAGGCATTATTGACTACTTATTGCCAAAAAATTGGTCACCAACTCCAAAGTCAAAGCTACAGACTATGCCATAATTAAGGCAGAAAGTCAAAAAATCATATAAGGCATTTTAGGATTTTCCCTAACAAATAGCAGAATTTCTCCTTCTTAGAATGATTCTTTCGGCATTTTTCTTTTTTGTCACGAACTCTGCTTGTTATGTTAATATATTTTTAAACTTAAATGTCACTATTTTATATATCTTCTTGGTGTCAGTATTTTATAGAGGTATGAGTGCCACACTATACATTAGATATGTTGTGAAGTTAACAAGAAGAGAAACTTTTTTATTATTTTTTAAATAAATAAAATTGACAGATAGGTGTGCTCACATTATATACCTGTAGTAACCAATACAGCACAAAAGCAATGACCGATTAGGGGAATATTTGGCGGCAATTTTGAACCCTAAATTAAGCAGGTATTTTAAAATGGTATATACCTACAGTGTCCTCCAAAAAGTTCGCACCATAGGGGGGAAATTTTTAATTAACGTTTTATTTTGATATTTGATTTTGGGGTTACCTTTTGCTTTAAAAAAGATAAAAAATGACCCACTCAAACGTGGTCATGCGACTTTCGTTATCCGCCAAAAATGACATTTAAAAAATATATCGCCAGAAATGGGTTTAGTTGTTATAATATCAAAAAGTTTTACATGAAAAAGTTTCTTTTTCAATTTTAAGTAAGTGTACCAAATTTGAATGCTCTACTAAAATATTTAGTTTTTTTGCCAATTTTTATATTTTATTTTTTATAATAACTATGCCGAGTATTATATTTTCGGAAAGCTCAAAAAATGGCCGATTTGATAAGGCCACAGCCAACTATGATTTACATTTAAAAAAACACAAGTTTATGTCACATCTCAAAAATCACAAACAACATAAAAAAAATTGGATTAGATTATCTTATTAAGCCCAAAATTATCTACGATTTTTGTCTCTACAGTTTTTCTGTATAACCAGAAATAACGGAGCTACAGAGACCTGATGAAATAGCAAAAAATCACTCTTTTCAAAATTCTGGTGAGCCATGAACTTTTTTAAAAATCCAAAAGGGACATTAGATTGAGCATTCAAAACTGCAATTCTTTCCCCATTTAACCTTGGTTCTAGCTCTGCTAGTTTCCGAGATTCCCAGTGGGCATAAAAAAACTCACCCTGTATTCATTCGAGAAATACAGTGTTTTTATTTTTTTGCATTTCTTTAAAAAAGTCACAGCCAGGCAGTGGCGGATTAAGAAGTTTGCCACCCCTAGGCCTTCCAATAAATGCGGCCCGAAACTTGGCAATAATAACAATAATACCCTTTACCTTTCAATTATTTAGATTATAGTTTACTGAACATAGCAAACATAAATAGTTAATTCGTAACCAATAACAAGTTGGTAAAGCTACACAAACAAGTATAAATGTATGATTGGTTATTCAAAATCCCGTTACAGTACTCTTGTTAGATTTTTTAAAATGTTGGAGTCCTTAAAATAAATTAAGAAATTCAAACAATAGTTGAGAAAAAATCTAGGAAATTCTAGGGAAAAATTTGCAAAACCAGAAACACATCTGACATCGCTGTCTAGGGAAGTTTTACTACAACTTACAACTTAGTATTATGAAAATGAGAGGTGTATTTTCGTGCAAAATATATATTTTTTAAAAAGGCATGGTAGAGCGCTTTCGGCTTACGCCATCATCAGTAGCACTTGTCAGGTGTACAAGAAATTTTTGAGATGCCGTATACTATATAAAACCATAGAGGACGATAGAACAAACTTGTCACATGTTAAAATACTTAAATCACCTATACATATCACAGCTCATAAGCTATATAATTGGACATATTTAATTTTAATATTAACTTAGTTTTACATTTTACTTACCATTATTACCTTATTCATCGTTTGCCTGATGGTTCACTTTAGTATCGGCATTTTTTTTTTAACAAAAGATACAAACTTTTTAAAAACAAGCTTTTATTTAAGCCATATACTAAAATGACTTAAATAAGAGCCTTTTCACACGAGCGATTTCAGATTGCGCGCAAGTAGTGCAGTTGTCGGACGATTGAATCACCAGGCATTTCACACAGACGAGCGCGGGCGAGGCTTTTTACTCAAAAAATACACTAGTACCAGTAGCGGAGCTGTGCCCAGTGTAAAAATGGACATTGATGAAGAAACAGCGTTTGCAATAGTGTTGCTGCGGCGAATTCGTAGAAATCAAAAAAGGAATATTCGCCAGAGATGTTATTGGGTACATCCAATATTGAGTTGTAGACTCTTGAAAAGACAATTCTACACTCTTTTTGAAGAACTAACTGCACACGAAGCAAAATTTTTTAACTATTGTCGAATGTCGTTGCCTTCTTATAATGAACTATTGCACATTTTAAAAAGAAATATCAGAGGTGAAACAACAAACATGCGATTGTATATCCCACCAGAGGAAAAACTTGTAGTTACACTGAGGTAAGTTATTGTTCTTTTTTTAGTTTATTTTTTTTAGTGTACCTAGTTTCACAAACCTTTTTTGGTGAAAGTATTGTAACAACAGCTGATTTCATATTCATACTATTTAAAAAAAACAAGAAGGGAAAAACAACAAATATAAAAAATAGCCAGAAGTTTTTACTGCAAAAAGTACATTAGTCGACACAGAAACATTTATTTTATATATGAACCATAAGATGATTGAGATATATCAGTGTTGAATACACGAGTGGAGATGATCCGGGATTGCCAGATGGAATATATTTTTGCCACTTCTTGATGGTGTGGAGAATTTCTGTCTTTACATCCAATTTATATTTATCGGGAACCTTTTTGGATTTATTATACTTATTTATTTTTAACCCCTATAGTACTCAAAAAAAACCATCCTTTCTGGAAATCAATGCAATTTAAAATCCCCGGTTATTGAACTAATATGATTTTGTTTTGTTACAGATACCTGGGAAGTGGCTGTACGTGCACAGATTTGCAATATCGACTGTATCAAAAATTGTAAAAGAAGTTTGTTGTGAGATTTGGAGGAATATGAGACAGCAGTGCATTCCTAGGAAGACAAAAGATGATTGGTTGACAGTCGCTGCGAGTTTTGAGAAACATGCAAATTTTCCCAATTGTGTGGCAGCTATCGACGGAACACACATACGACTTAATAAACCTACAGAGAGCGGTTCTCTTTTTTATAATTACAAGAATTACTTTTCCCTACTGCTATTAGCAGTTTGTGATTCTAATTACTTATTAACGTATGTAGATATTGCTTCGTATGGAAAATGCAGCGATTCGACAGTTTTTAAAAATTCAGTATTTTACACGAAACTTATGGATAATTCTTTAAATATACCAGAAGATAAAGCTTTGCCAGGCACTGAAGATCCTGCCATACCCTTTGTTTTAATTGGAGACGAGGGATTTGGTCTTTCGACAAAATTACTGAGACCATATGGAGGAAAGAACCTACTCGTCAATAAAAGAGTTTTTAACTATCGTTTGACAAGAGCTCGTCGATATATTGAATATGTTTTTGGAATACTCGCAAATAAATGGCGAATATTTCATAGACCCTTAAACGTTTATCTTCATTTGGCGGAAGACATTATTAAGGCATGTTGTGTATTGCATAACTTTGTACGAATTCGAGATGGTTATAATTTTGATGACACATTAACAGTCGAAGGTTTTATTGACATGCCCAATAACCCCATACAAGGCGGAAGGGTAGCAAACAGTATTCGAGATATATATATATATATACGAACTACTTCATGTCACCTTCAGGAGCTGTGTCTTGCCTGTAAATAAAATTTGATTTTTATGCACAATTTATATGTAGGTGTGTAAAAATACATTGTGTTTAATAAAATAAGAAATAAATTTTTACTTACCAAATTCAATTTTGTCATGGTGCTGAGATTTCATTAAATTCTTGGTTAAATATTTGACACACTTATTCGCGTATTCGTTACTTTGAGTGTTCCAAGTAGCTTCCCTATTTTGGATTTCGCTAATGAACAAGTCCATATAAATTGATGAATCTGCATAGCGACCGCGCAGCGGCACTGGTAAAAAGCGACTGTAGCAATACGTGTGAAGGCACAGATTCGAAACATTGGTCTACTAACAACAGCGCGGCAGTCAATCGCGCGATTCCTAGCAAGGTTGAAAGGGGTGAACGCTGCAACCGCGCAGCTCCGTGTAAAAGAGTTTATTTACTTTTAAAGCCTTTCCAAAAATTCGCCCTGTAGCAGCACAACTATCGTGCGATTCAAAATCGCTCCTGTGAAAAGGCCTTAAATAATGTTTTCGTTGAAATAATTTAATGCCAAATTGCGACAAGTTTTTGAAAATCAAAAAGCTTATCGTGCGAAATGTTCATAAAAGTAGGTACCAATTAATTTTATTGGACAGTGATTAGTTGATAAGCAAGTACTTACTTGCCAAACTACTTATGTATATTCTTTACAATTCGACAAGCTTTTTGATTTACAAAAACCTGGCGCAATTTGGCATTGAACTATCTTAACGAAAACCTAAACTTATTTTATTCGTTTTAATACATGGTTTAAATTAAAGCTTGTTTTTTAAATTTTTAAAAATAATTATTATATAATTTAATACAAAAATGTGAAAAATCTTAACAATAATATAATATTATTCATTTACAAAAATAAAAGAAATATTGCTATACCGGGTGGACACTTATTAATTGCTCACCATAAGGATTTTCTAAACTACATACAGTTGGTAAATCGCCGCCCCGTAAAATTTGCCGCCCCAGGCCCGCGCCTTGTTGTCCTAAGCGTTAATCCGGCCCTGCAGCCAGGGTGATTTTGTTTTGCAAATAATAATATGACAAGAAAGCTGTTACATGTTTGTCCATACTGCGATTTTTTAAAGGGGTGCGTATTTGGAAAAACCATATTAGGCATTTTTTTATTCAAAAATCTGACACCACAGCGTTAATCAGGACACTCCAAAACCCTCACATACCAGGTTTTAACAAAAAAATATATAGGGAATTCTATTCTGAAGGATGCCAAAGTTAAGCAAAATATGAATTTTAAAGGCATCTGGCGAGTTAAGTGTGCCATGGAATCCCGTCAAAACAGATGAATGATCAACAGGACTACTGAAAGTGTTAGACTTAGTTCGTTTATAGTGTCTGGAGCAGTTTTGTTATACTCAACTTATTACTTACTTTTTCTTTTTGACCCCAAAAATTCAGTATTTTGAGTTGGCACATAGAACACTTTGTATATTTTTTGTTGGATCTTTGCACGTCAACACTGTGAATGGTCCTCTTCATCATTCCACTGTTTTGAAGTAATTCTATGGCATACTTGACGCGACAGATGCCTTTAAAATTCCCATTTTGGTCAACTTTGAAAAAGTTGCTTAGAATTTTATTTTACCTCTACGTGCAAATAACAATGATAATTTTTTGATTTTTTTGAAAAAATATGAAAACTAATAAATGTAATTTTTTTCGGTGTGCCATATTTTACTTTAGAATAATTATTTGCCTAATTTATTAGTTTTTATATTTTTTCAAAAAATCAATAATTTATCATTGTCAGAATTTTTGTCTGAAAATTTGCACATTTGCAAAATAAAATTCCAAGCAACTTTTTCAAATAACTTTTTTCGATAAAATCTCAAATAAAGTATATTTTGGCCATTTATTTTATTAAATGTCATTCTTGGCAGGTATGTGAAATGACGTCACGACATTTAATGATCTCATTTCGAATCTTTTTGGAAGCAGAGATGATCGCCCCAAAGTAGTTTCATCTTAGCGCAAAAATAAAAAAAATCCCATATGGTTCCAACTTTTTGGTATGCATATGGTTAGATGCCTAGGTGGGTAGGTGACATTGCCACATACGCGAATATTTTTTATTTTTATGCTATTAAAATCTGCCAAAAGAAACAGCTGGACAATTTTATTTTTTACAAAATCTGTCCCCTAGTATTTTATAATACTACCTAAGGCACAGAAAATATACGCATATATTTTCGTAGCATATTATACGATGGATATCGGTCGTATATCCACGAGTCTGACAAGGACAGGAGTTGTGATGTAGGGCCGAAGATTCGCTGAACAAACTATACATATTATTATCATGAACGATGATCCCTGCGTCACAATGGTCGACAATGTAATTTCTATTGTCGACTATTATGACGCAGGAATCATCGTTCGTGATATCCACTATATGTGTAGGTCGAATCTTGAAAGCTGAATTAGAACAGTTCTTGACATCCGCTTGAGCTGAAATTTTGCATACATCTTTAGTTCTGGTGACAATACAATATGCAATATTCGGTATTGTAATACTTTCAAAATGGCCGTCGCCACAAGATGGTGGATAATGTGTTTTTGCCAACCCCCTTAATATGGGTATCAAATTAAAGGGCTTGAAGAGTAGAAAATTATAAAGCACTAAATTCATTATGGCGGCCTCCCGAAGATGGCGGATTAAATTTCTTTGCCACCATAGGTACTAAAAAGCACAAAATTAAATAAAGGGTAAAAAAACTTTTTAAAAACAAGGTTTTGTTTAAACCATGTACTAAAACGAATAGAATAATATAAAATAAATCTAGGTTTTCGTTAGGATAATTCAGTGCCAAATTGCGACAAGTTTCTGTAAATCAAAAAGCATGTCATGCGAAATGTTCATAAAAGTAGGTACCAATTAATTTTATTGGACAGTGATTGGTTGATAGTACCTATTTGCCAAAGTATGTATTTTCTTTGCAATTCGTGCGACAAGCTTTTTGATTTATAAAAACTTGTCGCAATTTGGCATAGAATTTTCTAAACGAAAACCTAGACTTATTTTATTTTATTCATTTTAGTACATGGCTTAAATAAAAGCTTGTTTTTAAAAAGGTTTTTTTTTTACATTTTATTTTTGTTTAGATGTTATTTATTTTTTGTTTCTATTAATGATAGGACAGTACATACAAGTTGTTTTATTTCGAAAGTATTTTTTGTGTGGTTTTGATTCATGTATTATTTGTCTCGTTGGTTTATTAAAAATATGAAAATAAAAGAGTAATTAATTGTTTTGAACAGAATGAATATTTAGTGTCCCCATTATAATTTTAAAAGAAATGGCTTGTGGCATATGGGACAAAATGCTTTGGTAATTGGCAACACCAAACTAGTTTCCAATATCTAATGGAAATTGTGTATGGGTCTTTCGGAGGTGTGCAGACCACGACAGGTACCTGTTTCGGGCTTGTTGGCCCTCATCAGGCAGACGTAGCGCACCTCAGCCGAAAAGACCCAAACACGTTGGCTTAGTGGAAAAGGAACTAGTATAATGCGGTGAGCATTTACCATCCAACGCCATCTAGCTGGTACTGCCAAAACCAAAGCAATGTGAGTGTGTATATATCGACCGGTCGATCGACATATAAAAAGAACTCGGCAAAGCGGCGCGGCGCGGTGGAAAAAAACCAGAAGAAGCATACATACGGGGGCCAAGAAACTCGTTTGATTCATCACCGAGTATCTTCTAATATATAGAAATCAACAAGGATCGAATCGTGAGTTTCAATCCTCGTGTGCTTACGTCTATAGCCAAACGATGATTAAACAGAATGAATATTTAGTGTCCCCATTATAATTTTAAAAGAAATGGCTTGTGGCATATGGGACAAAATGCTTTGGTAATTGGCAACACCAAACTAGTTTCCAATATCTAATGGAAATTGTGTATGGGTCTTTCGGAGGTGTGCAGACCACGACAGGTACCTGTTTCGGGCTTGTTGGCCCTCATCAGGCAGACGTAGCGCACCTCAGCCGAAAAGACCCAAACACGTTGGCTTAGTGGAAAAGGAACTAGTATAATGCGGTGAGCATTTACCATCCAACGCCATCTAGCTCCATTTTTGTTTCAGGTAAACTAAAATTGCGATAAAAAAACATTGAAATGCTGTTCACTGTCTTGAGAAAAAAAATTAAGGTGCTTCTGAAGTAACGTGACGCCACTGTATCCTTATGTCAGATATTGGCTAACTAGAGGCTAACAAGACTAACACTTACTGCTTAGTTATGTAGTGTTTGATAGTTCAGTTGGTATTGACATTAGCTCTCTTATTGTTAACTCAACCCACGGAAATACTGTATAAAAAGGCACACCTCGAGGCACAGACTACACTAACCCTTAGGTGTTAATTTTCTGTAACCTCTTATTTCTCAAAGTGATAAAAATAAGGGAGAAAGGATTGTCTTTTGGAAGATGATTATCATAAATAAATACAAAGTTGGATATCATTGGCAACAACAATAAAGGAGGTTTTGACTGACGTAACGTAACAGCAACGCAAACATGCATCCCACAGACATTGACATTTTTTCTTAATAACTCTGAAAACTGTTCTTAAACCTGAAAAAGAACGAACGAACTCTACGGATTCCTCCATTTTTTATATTACCAAGCCTTTTCATCACAATTACCTACTCATATAAATTTCCACATTCGCATACTAAAATGTGACTACATCTAAAAAGCTTTGATTTCTCTATAGTTACACTGCTGAAGATGACCCCCTAGGAGGGTTGAAACATTTATTTATTTATTTTATTTATTTTATTTTATTTATTTTATTTATTTTATTTATTTTATTCATTTTATTCATTTTATTCATTTTATTCATTTTATTCATTTTATTCATTTTATTCATTTTATTCATTTTATTTATTTTATTTATTATATTTATTTTATTTATTTATTCACTACAAAAATGGAAGATTTACAATTCCTGGTTTTACGATTGACACAATAAGCAATGCTTGGGCGTGTCTTAATAAAATAAAAAACCTTAAAAACTATGATTACAGTCAATCTTGATAGTACAATATCACTTACTCCTAAAACAGTGCAAGAATCAGTTTTATAATTCATTAGAATATTAAGGTCAGCACAGACATACACTTTAAAATTCTTAAAAAATTCTTCAACTTTTTCAAAGTAAGAACAAGGCAACAAGCTATTTAGAAACTATGTTAATTAATACTGATTAATGGGCCAATGTAAGCTGTTATTCAAGAACCAATCATTAATTTTATATTTTATTTTGTAGAAGGGTTTGTTTTTTAGTTCTACAGGTAAAAGGTTGTAAATTCGGGATCCAGCGTAAGGAAGGGATCTCTGCGTGCCAGTGAAGGGTGCCGACGCCGTAACAACACTCCCACCAGTGACAGATCTAGTAACGATTTGATGACGCACAGGGAGTCTCCAGCATGCATTTTTACAAACCAATCAAACTATAGATTTTATATAAATTTGATTTAATTTAAGAACTTTTAGTTCAGAGAACAGAGCAGCAGTTGTAAATCTTCTGTTCTTCCGAAATATAATCTTTAAGAGTGCTTTTTGAGTTATTTCAATACTTTGCAATACGGTACTGTAGGCTCCACCCTAAGCAGTTATACAGTAGTTTAAAATGGATTTCGCAAGAGATCTATAGACAAGAACCTTTAAGTAATCCGGGAGAATATTATAGTATAGTTATATGGATTATAGTTGAAATTAAAAAACTGTGTTTGTAGAGCTGAGACTGTAAGTTTTTTCCCCTTTTGTCGAAAAAGAAATGTTAAATCTCTTAAACAAGTCACGGGCTTTCCTCTTGAACTAAAATATTTTCCAAAAAAGTTTATTAATAAAAATTCTATACTTTGTTCAAATGGAATTGATAGCAGGCTGCCCTCATTATAAATTCAAGAGACTACCTGGGTCCGACAAAAAGCTTTGCCATTTGTTCAATGTATTTACCTGTGTTCTTTCTTGGGCCCACCCCGTAATCTCCAAATAACAATACACAATAAAATGCTAATAAGGGAAATTTTAAGCAATAGGGGGGGAGGGTCCGTTGCAAAATGGTTTGTTTGGATTAATAGACAGGTAAGGAAAATAAAAAGTTTATTCATTTATTATTGTTTTTACCTGTTCCTAAAACCAACCCAACCAATTTGCAAAAATATTAAATTTTGAGTCACTAATAAAACAAACTATTTGATATTTATAATAATGTTGGCAATACAATGTCACATAGAGAATTTTATTTATTAAAATAATATTACAATTCAAAATATAAAGGATCGTCTTTGGAAAATTCGGAAGTCGTCATGTTCTAGGGCAATAACAAGAGGCTCAGTTTCCAGAGTGTCGTCAATCAATTCATCAAGATTCCACATTTTATATTCTTCCGCAATAACATATTGTATCACACGCCAACTTTTTGTAGTAATAATGTCCAGTGAATTTGATCATCAGCTGCCATACATTCTTAAGCTTATAAGTAGTGTTGTCATGCAACATGTCCTTTCATTTAGACCCATATAAGATCTATGAGGGTGGATTTATACCTCTTGACAACCCTTCCATAAAAGCTTGCCAAGTTTCATCCTAGTAAAAAATGTTTCTTCCCTTACTTCAAAATCTTTTTAACGCCCGTAGGTATTCTCTTCTCCAACAAATGATTTCGGGTTTGTCTATGAGAATAGACTTTCGGTTTTGTTTCTCCCAGTGAAAATTCATGTCCTCAAGGACTGTCCATAATGTGGTTCTTCTCACTTCGGGCAAGACGTTGTCTTCATTCACAGCTTATAAGATTTTATTTAACGTTGGTAGCTCTTTTCTGAAATAAAACTTGTGTACTATCCTTCTTATGACATAATTAGCATCGCTGTCGATTTGCGTTGGCTTCTTCCCTGTTTTTTTCTTAGCTTCATTAAGTTCACCTGTGGTCCTTTTCTCTTTCAGAAATCTATAAATGGTTGCCTTTCCAAGTCCAGTCATATTCGAACGTTCCACAACTATGCTGCGAATAATGCTAGAGGGCTGCTGATGTACCAGTGCATCGTCAACATTTAAAACTATAGTTTTTTCTCTTGCAGAAAAATGGCTTTTGCAAACCTGGTTCGGGGGTCTTTCTATAAAACATGAACTCGAAGCCATACTTACTACTATACTGCCAAATGACAAATGAATATTGTACCTTTATGATTATTCCATATATAAGGATTTTAGGCAAATAGGTGTAACTACCTAGAATTTTAAGTCTCATAATTAACATAAAAGTAATAAAAGCCACATAATTAGGGTTTTAATAATTGCCTGTATTAAAATTGCGAGTAATTATTAAGATAATTACCTACATCCTAAATATTATACATAATTGCCTCAAAAAGGGCATTAATATTGTACCTAATCTAATAAAGATAATTTCTTACTTTTATTTTCAATGTGTAAATAGGAAAATTATCCATAAAAATATGGTTGTTGTCTGAAAGAGATTTTGACAATACTAAAAGGTAATTATGGAGCATAGTGTATGCACCGCCCGATTTTCTTGAAATTTTGGCTACCCCCTATTTTTGAGGTCCCTGAACACGAATCTGACCTCAGTGTTTTGAGGTCGGACTTAGTTTCCGAGAAAATGAATTTTCAAATTTCCTTTTGACACTACTTTTCACAGCGATATTTGTGGTTATACCTAATCCGGATAAATTTTTAGTGTACGCAGCTCAAACTGATCACCACCCTATTTTGCACCTTCTGCAGCAACGAAACTTCGCGAAAACCCGCGGAAAAACCGAAATTTTGGAAGATTTATGCTGTGTATACGTCCGGCCCGGCCGCTGTTTTCGCCCGATCATCGGTTTTTCCGCGGGTTTTCGCGAAGTTTCGTGGCTGCAGAAGGTGCAAAATAGGGTGGTGATCAACTTGAGCTAAATTCATCTCTATTATAACCAAATATCGCCGTGAAAAAGTGGGGTGTCAAAAGAAAATTTGAAAATTCATTTTCTCGGAAACTATGTCCGACCTCAAAAAACTGAGGTCAGATTCGTGTTAAGGGACCTCGAAAATGGGGGGTAGCCAAAATTTCAAGAAAATCGGGCGGTGCATACACTATGTTGAATAATTACCCAATAAAAAAACAAAATTCAGCATACGCTACTCATTTTATTAGACAATAATCATATTTTTAAAGACAATTTTTCTTTTGCGCATTGAAAATAAAAAAGAATAACGCCGCCTATGGTTTACGATCATTTTATGATCCGGGAACCTCGTCTGTGCTATCAATTCCTTTTGAACACAGTATAGAACCAAAAGAGAAATTGTGGGCTGTAAACCATATTTGCCTTATTACCGCACACTCAAGGACCCAACTTAGCACCGCTTCTCAAGGCCATAGATAAGGTAATAAAGATTGTCGAGCCACTGGACCACAGTTGGTTCTTTTTATTCTTCTAGATTTTGCACTTGCTATGCCAGTACCTTCGCTCTCTCCAAGAGCTGAAAATTTCTACCTTTTCATATGTTTTTAAGAGATAATAAAATAAGAGATGTGGGCTGGTTTTATGCAATTGTTTCCAATCTATAAGTACATTTTTTTATTGTGACTGTTGCATTCACGTTACAAACTACTGTTAATACCTAATAATTGAAGTCACCAGCATCAATAGTATAGGAAGTGGCTATTTATACCTCCGACGGATACAAACGTCAGTATACGTCTTGTCGAGCGTCTTGTGCTCTCATTGGTCGATTGAGTCACGTGACACATAACCTTTTTACTTCTACCGTCCGATGGATTATATGAATCGGCTTGTTTACTAAGTCGATTGGATGATGTCCGAGATTATTCAGACCGATCTTGTCTCATTTACCTAATATTGCGTATGCCCTACTTTTTCCGCGAGGGGCGCTGCGGAATGAAAATTAAGTGGCAATTATTGACAATGATGTAATAACCACGCCGAATGTCGGGGGGTAGCCAAAATTTCAAGAAAATCGGGGGTGGCTTACAACGCCAAACGTCGCATCGGGCGAAAATACGGGGTACCTATTGTTGGTTGTATCATGGGGTACCTACCTAGCCAAAATTTCAAGAAAATCGGGGGTGGGTTACACCATTGGAAATTATTACCACTTCTTTTTTCATACGGCAGCGTCTATCCCCTAAAAAACGAGCCGTGCATACGCCCCTTATTGCAAAGATGCTTGAGAAAAATGCACTTCCGACATATCTAAATATTAGTTTACTTCGGCTTCGGACGTGTACGGAGTTAAATGCACGTCCAAAGAAGTCACGTGACTCAGCCCGCCAATGAGAGCGCAAGATGTATACTGACGTTTGTATCCGTCGGACGTATAAATAGCCACTTCCAATAGTATATCGACCATAATAGTATGTCAACCATAATGTAAAACTTGTATAAACTAAACATCTTGTCCTTGATACTTACATTACCATTACGTTACGTCTGTGTTACTGTTATAGGTCAATCTATTAAATCAACGAAGTGGCTATTTATACGTCAGACATATATGAAAGTCGGTATACGTATTGCGCACTCATTGGCGAGTTAACTCACATGACTTCTTTACACGTACATTTAACCCCATACACGTCCAAAGTTCCAAAGTAAACCTATTTGAAGATATGTCAGAAGTGCATTTATAATAATTCCTGACTTTTATATACGTCAGATGTATAAATAGCCACTGTGTTAAATAAAACTTTTGCATCTCACCCTTTTTAGACACCTCGTCGTTTCTTAACTCTGGAGAAGTACCAATACGTACTGTCGTCGTTTCTTCATCTTCCGAAGAATATAAATTATTGTCTTTTGGAGATTCGTCCTCCTCTGTTATGACTTCCTCATCTTCCTGGCTTTTCTGAGTTGGTCCTTGAAAGCTCTCTTCAGAATATTTACAATACAAAAGGGCCAGACATAGCACAACCAGAATTTTAGACTTGTGTATCATTATCAAACATGGGGAAAAAGTTTTTGAGTTAACAATAATAAATTGTTTTATTGTTATTACGTGTACAAATATTGTTGGAGACCCCGGACAATTGAGGTAGTATGAACAAAAAGTTATAGGTTAGATAAAAAAAAAAGTTAAAATTTATCACAGACATATAAATATTTTACCTATGATTACTCACGATAGACTTACCCACGGTATGTTAGTAACGAATCCGAAAACAAGGCAAATCTGCGCATCTACGTCAGTTGCGAGTCACGAATTCAAAATGCGGTTGTGTTTTACGATTTTTTATAGTTTACAGTTTTATGTCAAGAAAAAAGTGTAAACAACTGCCAGTCCAGCTCGACAGTGCTTTAAAATAGGCCAGAAATGCCGGGATGTGCAGTCAGCGTTTGTCCAAATAATAACAGAAACAGTAAGGGAACGGAAATTAAGTACTATAGATTTCCCCAAGGACAATAATCTTGCCAAAAAATCGATTGCTGCATGCCGCAGACAAGACATATAGAGCAATTTAAATTCTGACTCGCAACTGACGCATCACAAGATGCGCAATGCCATACCGTGGGTAAGTTTATCGTGTGATTACTTAGACTGGAAAACACTACATATTAAAGACCTCTGCATAGCGCTGTTAACCTATATATTTTGTGAGCGCTGTTTCAAGCGACCGCCACTGGCGCCAGACGACGAAACAAATTTACACAGTGGTTTATTGTTAAAACACCATTGTTGCAGAATCTTTTATAAAATAAAAACATGCAAATGTGTCTGTTACAACGAATTTAATATCCAAAATAAAATAAAATATTTGTTTGTTATGTCCCTCTAATTTGACAAGTTCACATGGTATATTTACATACATTTTCTTAAGGAAGTCTAAAAAGCAAGCAAGAGTATTTGGTACCTTTTGCACCCAGAGAAAGATCTAAACTCCTGGACAAAATTAACGCAACATCATAAATTTGCCACTTATTTGATGCTATTTTTTTTCTGAAATTATGATCCGATTTGAATGATTTTTTTTGCATTATAGATTGTAGGTTGCTTCCTTGACAATGTCATAGTTTTCGCTGTTTATGATAAAAAGTTCATTTTCGATTTATACCGGGTGTAACAAAAATGTTATGTTTTTTTCCGAAAATTCGTACCACCCCGTGGAGCATACTATAGCAACCGAAACATATAGCAGTTGACATTAGACGGTAGGTCCATCTTTCTTCAACATTTTCTTTTTTGGTTTACTTCATTATCTCTGTTATTAAGGGGAAGGGGGCATTATCACACATACGAGTAGTACCAACCCAAGTGTGTTTTTGGTGTTTGTTTTTAAAATTACTAGGTCCTTCAAAAAACCAATGCACAACTCAAATTCTACATTACATTGCGCATATTTGGACAAAAAATCAGCCAAATCTGATGTTTCGTTTGCGAAAACAATATACCTAAAATGTATTTTCTTCTTCTTCTCTAATAAAAAATTACCAGAACCTTTAGGTATATTGTTTTTCCAAACGAGCCATCAGATTTGGCTGATTTTTTGTCCAAATATGCCCAATATAAAGTAGTATTTGAGTTGGGCATTGGTTTTTTTGAAAAACATAATGATGTTCAAAATAAACACAAAAAACTCACTTGGGTTGGTAGTATTTAATGCCATGTGTGTTTAGGAGATACACTGTTTTATATCTTAACATGTTTTTATAGACTTTATTATTCAACACAGTCATTGTTAGATGTTTTCCAGTAGGCTATTTAACTTTTCTGACATTTCAAGCGATGTGTCAACAGATGTTGTGTTTTAAAGTTACAAAGGTCAAATAAAATTCGCCATACCGATAAAAACTGTTCGGAAACTGCTTATTAAACGTTCGTTTCATATGCCCAGTTGCCCGACGAGTATTTTAAAATTGAAAAATGAATCGGCCAAAAAATGTATCGGCAGAAGAGCTTTAACTTTAGCAGAAGAGTTTTAACTTTGGTGGATGAAGGCTATTCGATGTGTCATGTTGCTAATGTGATAGGAAGACATCGTTCGACTATAAGTCGTATGGCTGAACGATTTAACGAGACAGGATCTTACTCTGGAAGGTCAGGCCAAGGGCGAAACCGATGTACCGATCCAAGGGATGAGCGTTTTATTATAGTCCAAGATAATTAGATCCGTCTTATAAGGGGCGCAAAAAAATAAATGCTGGCAAGTTGAATTTTTCAGGGTTGGTCGAGGACTGCCTCCTGAGTATCCAACCAAAAAATCACACTCGAACCCCTTCAGAGTTTTGTGCAATAGAGGTGGTTTCTTTTTTTTTTAATTTTTTTTTCCAGCCTGTGCATAATAATAAGCTCTACAACTTTGCCTTATAAAACTTTTTTATAACTTTCATATCTCTATGAAATGCGCTGTAACTGGTGAGATATGAAAGTTATAAAAAAGTTTTATAAGGCAAAGTTGTAGAGCTTATTATTATGAACAGGCTGGAAAAATTTTTAAAAAAATAAGAAACCACCCCTATTGCACAAAACCCTCTATGAAATGCGCTGTAACTGGTGAGATATGAAAGTTATAAAAAAGTTTTATAAGGCAAAGTTGTAGAGCTTATTATTATGAACAGGCTGGAAAAAAAATTTAAAAAAATAAGAAACCACCCCTATTGCACAAAACCCCGAAGGGGTTCGAGTGTGATTTTTTGGTTGGATACTCAGGAGGCAGTCCCCGACCAACCCTGAAAAAATCAGCTTGCCAGCATTTATTTTTTTGCACAATGGATACATATCCTGGATTATTAGGCAAACTGCTCTAAGAAACAGGAATATCACTAGTACTAGGCTAAAAAGTGAGCTTAGAACTGCTCGCCATCATACAATATCGTCTCGAACAATCAGAAGACGTTTAAATGAGGCTGGTTTAAACGACAGAATAGTCGGGCAACTGGGCATATGAAACGAACGTTTAATAAGCAATTTCTGAACAGTTTTTATCGGTATGGCGAATTTAATTTATTTGACCTTTGTAACTTTAAAACACAACATCTGTTGTAACATCGCTTGAAATGTCAGAAAAGTTCCATAGCCTACTGGAAAACATTCTCAGAAAAATAAAAAACAATTTTTCTGAGAAAACATTTAACAATGACTGTGTTGAGTAACAAAGTCTATAAAAACATGTTACGATATAAAACAGTGTATCTCCTTTAATAACAGAGAGAATGAAGTAAACCAAAAAAGAAAATGTTGAAGAAAGATGGACCTACCGTCTAATGTCAACTGCTATATGTTTCGGTTGCCAGTATACTCCACAGGGTGATAAGAATTTTTGGAAAAAACATAACATTTTACCCGGTATAAATCGAAAATGAACTTTTTATCATACACAGCGAAAACTATGACATTGTCAAGGAACCAACCTACAATGCAAAAAAAAAATCATTCAAATCGAATCATAAATTCAGAAACAAAATAGCATCAAATAAGTGGCACATTTATGATGTTGCGTTAATTTTGTCCAGGAGTTTATTAACCATTAATAAAAAATAAAAATCTATTAATCCCAGCAAAATATCTGCTTTGAATAGGCCTCAATTAGATCACCTATCTATGATTAATAAAAACACTTTGTTAAAAAGTGCTTATTTGCAATTAATAGACAAATTACATTGTGACTACAAATAAGTTACCTACTTATTTGTCGTTAATATATCCTTTATTTCTGGCTAATACATTAACTTATTATTTTATTCAGAGCAAATAGAAAACCATATGCTACGGTTAATAGAAACTTTTATTAAACTTGTTGCGGTGAATAGAAAAATATATTAAATTTGCTGTCGCTGCTGGAGGAACCTGTTATATAGTAAAATTATTATAAGAAGTCCTTACTGGGACTGTCAATTGGTAATTTCGAGATCCTAAGTTGGCATCGATGGAGCAAAAAAATGTAACGAGCCCATTTGCACAATGAATAACTACTAATAACACGAACAAGAACAACACAGATAACGGTAAAACTCACGAAACGTACAAAACCCGCGAATATTTCCACTGCCCAAAGTTTGAACCCATTTGGAACCACAAAATATATATAGGTTTTTACTTTCACAATACGGAAAACGGAAATAAAATTTGCCTGAGTACGCACCATAGACGCTGCCACAAGTAGCCGATTTTACCAAAATACCAAAATGAAGGTGTTTCCATGACGTTTGACATTATTATTAAAATGAGTTCTAGTCATAGTTATTTTTATTTGTAGCAGTATAATCGTGATTGCAATAGGGTTTTTATTTTATTATGTTATTTTTTTCGTATCACTTGGGTAACTTTTCACATCATATATCACTGAGTGACGTCATTAACTGGTTGCGACGCATATACCAATGTTATACCCATGGTTAACAGAAAATTCCTAGGGATTTTGTGGAGAATGTCATCTGACAAAATCGGGACTTCTTACAGTAATCGGGGTATAGTTAATAGACTTATCTACAATGAGAAAAAATTTGTACTGATTCAGCAAAAACAAAAAATCTGGCTGCGCTATGTTCTACACTTTTGACAGGATGCAGATTATGTATAATATAATGATAATGTGCTACCAAACGGACATTAAGTCTGAAGATATTAATTTTTACGACCCTTTAAAGACGCCGGCAACAAATAAATTTTTTGCTATGGTAGGTAAGCAACTCACTTGTGGCTAGTGAGCAGCTTAATTGTCATTAATGAGCTGATTCAATTACAGCAACAAAACCTACAAAACCACAATAAAATTATTTGCTATGGTAGCTAAGCAACTCACTTGTGGTTAGTGAGCTGACTCACTTGCCTTAATACAAGGGTTGAATTATCACAGCATAGTGATTTTCAACAAATCTGCTTACTTACTGCAATTGAGTTGTCTTTAGCAAAGCGTGCTTTGCTGCGGTAGCAAAGTAACTCACTCGGCGCCTATTTAATGCAGATATTTTGCTGTGGTAATTGAGTTCTTACTAACCACAGCAAAGTAATTCTTTCAGTGTATAATAATATGACTCAAAATAAATTCCCAAAAATTATTCACGGTACGGTTTACAAAAATTATGAAATTATTTCCAAATAATAAAAATGCACAATAAATTCAATCTTCACAAAAGTTTTCAAAATAATTTCAAAAGTCGAAATAAAAGGCAAATCAAACATAGAAAACTCAAAAATAAGGAACAAAATTTCTTACGTGGTCAGTCCAAAGTCAGCTAGCGATGTTCAAGTGTCTAGGGATTATTTTCTACACATTTTTAGCAGGATTTTCTGCAGCAACAGACTGGGCAGGGCTTTCAGCGGCAATGCGTTCTGGTTGGTGACTGCCTTCTATCCTGCAACCTGGTCCTCTTTTATATCATAAATTGGAGACTAAATCTCCCACGTATGACCCCCTGGAATTCCTGCCTGCGGGACCTGCTGTGCTGGCGAGGCAATTTTCCAGAAAAGAGTAGAAAACGATAAAGTTAGTGACATCACACTAAATTCAATATGGCCGCTGCTCTAAGATGGCCGATTACATTTTCTTTTCAAACACACCTTAATATATGGGTAAGTATCAAAGGAAAGGGCTTCAAAACGATAAAGTTAATGACATCACACTAATTTCCATATGGCCGCCTCTCCAAGATGGGGGATTGCATTTTTTCTTTTTGACCCCCTTTATATGGGTGGGTATCAAATGAACTTAACATGGGTATCAAATGAAAGGGTTTGACGAGTACAAAAGTAATAAGTGACGTCATATACTAAATTGAATATGGCGGATGCGCCAAGCTAGATGGCGGACTACAATTTCTTTACAACCCTCCTGACATGGGAATCAAATATGTAAACGAGTCTCGATGTGCCAGTCGCGGAGTGTGCATCGCAGCGGAGCCAGCTACAGCGTGTTCCACTGAAGAGTCACAACAGCGACGTTCCAGCCAGGTATTACTATTTCCCACAATTTTCTAATTCTTCTAAGCGTACTCTAGGACCTATATAGGCCCCGCAGAGTTTCCGTCGACCCACGGGCGCCTCCGTGGGTCCGAATTTTTCTTTTTCATCTTCATTTCTACCCCTAAACTGCCCATCTCTGGGCAATGTCAGATTCCGAGGCGTCCCCAGGGGCGCCTAAGCCCCCTATTCAAATGGACGAGGATTCCTCGTACAGTTTTTCCTACAGTGAGGGAGCATCCTCCCCCCCACCCTCACCCCCAACCCCACAACTCAACGAGGCCCTCATTGACTTGATGAAGACCTGCCAAAACCCCTCCACGCCACTGCCCTCACCCGTGGATACCATCCGCAGGCTCGCAGGCTTGAGGACGATAACAAGTTCCTACGGGAGCAGGTTGTCGCCCTCAACGCGACAATGAGGGAGATGGCAATTGAGGTATATCTCTCTTACGCGCGGAGCTTGCGGCCGCGAGGGCTCCCGCAACCCCCAAACCCCCCCAAATTCAACCCCCCAAGGCCGACTCCAGGTCAACCAACACCACCACCGCCCCCCCAAACCCCAACTCCCCCCATGGAGGGTATGGAGAGCGCGGGTAAGCGCAAGGTGGTTCCGGAGCCTCCCCTCGAGTGATGACGAGGGCGAATTCCGCTCCGTCAAGTCGTGGAGGACCCGGGGTGCCAGGGAAGACTTCCCAGCGCTCCCCACCCCCCCCAAAACCCTGGCCCAAATCCAGAAACCCCCTACCCAACCTAATGCAACCCCATCCATCACCGCCAAGGAGGGCATTACCACCATAAATGCTCCCAAATCTATCCAAGCCCCTGCTCCCGTTTCGCAGGGCAAACAACCTACAAACACCCCCTCCACCCCCCAAGTAGCCCCTAACAACACCCCCAAAACTAAATCCATAACCCCAATTGTCCTAAGGGACAAAAGTAAGTGGGTAGCCCTTACCTAAGTCTTCCTCACCCACAAAATTCAGTACACCAGGGCCACGGATGGGTATCCGTATCGTGCCAGCCACCTCCGATGACTACAGGGCCATCATTAAGGTCCTGGAAGTCAACAAACTTCCGTTCCACACCTTTCCCTCTCCCGATTAGAAGACTCTCCACGTAATTGCGCGTGGAGTCTCATACGCCTTCTCCGAGGAAGACGTATATTCCGACCTCACCTCCAGGGGCTACAAGCCAAATACAGTTATCAGGCTAAAGAAACGAGATGGCAGTCCTATGCCTCTCGTTCTGATAGTTCTACCCAGAAATCCCAAATCCCTTTCCTTGCTCGATGACCAAGGTCTACTTGGTCTGATACAGGTCAAATTAGAGCCGCAAAAATCTCCCAGTCCGATTACGCAGTGCCACAGGTGCCAAAAGTTTGGCCATTCACAGTCCAGGTGCACAGCCTCACCTCTGTGTCTGAAGTGCGCGTCCCCGCACTGGACATACGAGTGCCAAAAGTCCAAGGACACCCCGGCCAAGTGTGCCAACTGTAGCTTGCCGCATCCGGCTAGCTACAGGGGCTGCAAGGCCGTCCCAAGGGTGCGCTCCTTTGCCCAGGCTGCCACCCCCAAACCCCCCCCACTCCCACTCCTATCGATGAGGCCGCTTCCTCAATGGCAAAAATTACCCAAATTCTCGCCCCCCTTGGCGACGCTCCCGCTGCCATGGCGCAACTTTCCGCCTTGGTAGATTTCCTCCAATCCCTCCGCAAGTGAGTGGATTCCTACGCTATTTTGTTCCATATCTCCTTTCCGTTCTAAATGGCGGTAGAAAATAAACATCTTCGGGTACTCTCTTGGAATGCCTGTCACATTCTCACCAAAAAAGCCGAGCTTATCTGCTTCATCAACGAACAAAAATTCGATGTTGTCCTGTTGCAGGACACATGCTTAAAGCCCTCCGACAATTTCAATATCCCCAATTTCCATGTGCACAGGCTAAACATCCTTATGACAACCTAGAGGTTGCATCCCTAATTATCCCCCATGGCAATCTAAAAATCTGCTTTTCTTCCGTTTACTTACCCCCCAAATAAGCCTATGCTTCAGGCTGACTTTCCGGGTCCGGTCGCTGCCATCGGTGATTTTAATGCCAAATCCCCCTCTTGGGGGAGCAGGCTGACGAATCTCCGGGGCAGAGTCCTCGAGGACTATTGTTCCACGGCAAATGTCCCTTTGGTCCAGACGAAAATACCTTCTACCCTAGAAACCACACCCATAGACCCGATGTCCTAAATATTGTCCTATTAAAAGACTGCAACCTCGAATGCCATGTTCGCGTAACTCATGACCTCCGCAGCGATCATAATCCCCTCACAATTCTTTTGGGGGATCCCAAAACCCCCCCAGACGACACCGTCACTATCCGGCGGGTCCTCTGGCCCCACTTTCGTAACAGTCCTATCCTCCAAGACTGTAACGCCCAAGTATCCGCTCGGAACGTGGTCGAGCTTGAACGCGAGGCCCGGTCCTGGGAACACCGGATATGTAGGGCGCTCGAGGATTCTTCCCGAGAGCACGTTACTAGTCGAAACAAAGACCCTCTCCCTCCCGATGTTAGACAACTCCTTAAGAGAACCCGCGCGGCCCGTAAGGGCTTGTCGCACTCGCCATCCTGACCACAGACGAGTAGCCGTGCTGCTGATCTCCAAGCTGAACACAGATTACCCACCTTTAGATGGGCCACTCCCCACTTCCCGCCAATTCGTGCGATAGGGACGACGCCCGCGATAGATTCAGCAACTAATGCACTGCTGGTTGCCTACTTACGGGCTCCAGTATTATTTTTATTGAAAATTTGAAATTCCTAATTATATTTTTATATTTTCTTCAACTCCGTATCCACTTTTACGACCTTTCAAAGATCTTAAAGTCGACAGAAGTTCACAGAAAATATAAAAATATAATTAGTATTAGGCAGATCATAGTTTGGTGAAAAATAAAGCACAATTATTTTAATAATTATTATATTTACAATAAACAATGACATTTATGGCTGTAATTGCTTAATAATATTTATTTTATTTTTTCTCCCTCGTAATGTTAAGTATCTGGACTGCGCTATTAATTTTAACTTGTCTTTATCATCGGCACTAACGGTTTGTTGTCCTTCCAATATTCTATTTATATTTTTAACATATGTAAAAATGAAAAATGTAATAAATCGGTTTATATATAAATTGAAAACATCATGCTCCTTGCATAAAAATGGATTAAATAATTTTTTTTTCGAAAATTATTGATAACTTTTTCTTCACTAAATCATTTAAAATAAAATCTTGGAAAAAAACATTAAATAATTGCATCATTTGCGAAAACATTCTTCGAAATTGGGTTTTCGGTCTTAATAATGCTTTGGGTCGGTACTCTCTTAAAGATATTAATTCGTGACGATGTCGTAGAAATGAGTTGGTTGTAACACACAGGACATTTGCCTATTTTTTTGTCCGTGTCCAAATATACAGGGTGATTCAGGAGGAAATGTCAATATTTTAGGTACGTATTCGGGGACCCAAAATAAACATAAAAGTTCCTATAAACATGGGTCCTATTCCCGGCCGTTACCGAAATACAGGGGTAAACAACATTCAATTTAAGGTTTTTATTACATTATTTATAACAGGTAGGCTAGGTTTTGGGTGATTCAGGCGGAAATTCCTGTTGCTTAGCAATAGTAGACCTTAATCCTCTGGATTATTGTCTTTGGGGGTGGTTTAAATCATTGGTATATTCAAGTAAAGTAAACACTAGAGATGCATTACTCGATCGAATAATAAATGCAGCAGCAACTATAAGAAACAGGCCCGTATCCATTCATAGAGCGACCCGAGCTATTCACCAGAGAGCTGACTTATGTTTAGAAGTAAACGGTGGCATTTTTGAAAACTATAAAACCTAGCCTACCTGTTATAAATAATGTAATAAAAACCTTAAATTGAATGTTGTTTACCCCTGTATTTCGGTAACGGCCGGGAATAGGACCCATGTTTATAGGAACTTTTATGTTTATTTTGGGTCCCCGAATACGTACCTAAAATATTGACATTTCCTCCTGAATCACCCTGTATATGAAGCCATGGAGAGTTTTTACCCAATTTTTAAGTGACGGAGGAACAAATTCACCTTTAGCCGATAAAAATTTTGCCGACTCCAAGATTTTTATACTTCTCCAAAACTGCAGGTGCGGGGAATCCTTTCTTATGACGCATCTCAATTCTTTTCCATGATCTGCCACAAGTGTTGATCCATTGACGCTGTCGAACAACTGATCCATTAAAGAGACCCAGTCAGCTGTACCTTCTACAGAGCCTATGATTTCCTTTCCTAGAAATGATAACACACTGTTAAATCAATATTTACAAAGGGGCACTTGCCAAACTTACCCAATTTTTCCGTCCACCTAAGAGTTGATGAAACTATGTGAAAATACTTGGGCTGCATATTCGACCTTCATTTTTTTCATTTTTTCTTCATAAATGTGGCCATCGGTCAACTTGTAGCACATTCTTGTTATATAATCCCCAACATCCATCTCATACAAACGTACAATATCTTTCCACGGTGCCTGCTTCTTGCTCTCATTTATTTTAAACGTAAGATCATGCTTTAGCAAGTTGTTTCGTATCCCCTTTAATAAATGAGGTGGATCAAAGATGGCAGCAATATTTTGTCCTCCTATCGAAAAAAGTTGCAGATTGCTTTCTGTAGTTGCCTCTCGTCCAGAAGCAGCAATCAACTGCTTAATTGCACTGACGTTGGCTGAGTACTGATCGCAGACTGTACCAAGTACCGTAAACCCAATATCTTGCAATGCCACAATTGTCGTTTCCAAAAATTGTCTCAACTCAACAGAATGAAACCCACCTTGGCTAAAGTAAAAGGAAATTGGTTGTTTCCAGTTCTTTCGAATTCCTTTTAATAATAATACGAGGGCATGGTCGGCAAATTTTAATCTGCGCTCTTTCCCTGTGTCTTCAAAGCCGACAGTAACATCGTTCTTCTGATCGCAAGATAACAATGGGTCAATTGATAGCTCATCAAAAAGCAAAACACAGTACCGGTCGAGAGGCTCCAACTTTGCCACAGATTCTTTAAGAACTTCAAAAATTTTTTGATTAATTCCAACATTAAAGGGTATTTTGCTCAATAATTTGGTCAAGGTTTTTCTAGCAGGCAAAGCAAATGTTCTTCTTAAAACTTTGTACGACTGTGGTCCTTGCTTCAATAAAGATAAGGCAAAAACTTTGTGATCGAATGAAAAACGGCGACCCCTGGGATACTTTTTCTGCATTTCTAGTTGGCACCAAATGAATTTCAGTGATCGTTCATTAACTTTTCCTCTAAGAACATCCGAAGACTCAGCAAATTCCATAGCCCTGCTTATGCGTTCTCGATTGTCTATTTTTTCAAAGTTTAATTTCTTGGCAATTCTCTTCAAATTATTAGCAACACTGTACAGTCGGCGTGCTTTTGGCGTCAACTGTCTTTTTGATGTAACCCCAACAGTCTTCAGTAGTCTTGCTTGAAGTAACGTATCTGAAAGTTATATACATTATTGAAACCTCCGAAACGGTAAATGGCATTATTGTAGTTCCAAATATAATGCCATCATTTTTTTTAAATAGCAACCCTCATTTACATTTGCAATAATACCAAACGAAAGAAAGCATTTTTCTACATTTTGATCAACCAAAAGTATTTTTTCGCTAATTGCAATAACTGCCAAATGTCCTTTGCAAGGGTGAAGCCTATCAGCTTACGACAATATTTTTCTGATATTTATAAACTGTGTTTCGGAAGCAACTCTTTGACACCTTACTTATATGTACATACTCATAGAGAGTTAAAGCAAAGACTAATAATACTTCTTTACAGATCACTATATTCTAATCACTCGGCTCAAGTCAGGTGTTTCCATGGTTTCCATAGGTTTTGGCCCGATATCACCATGTTTCGGGTACACGCAAGCAGTGATTATAGTGTTAGTACAATCACTGACACAAGTTTACGTCAACCGTAAGTCCACACAAGCAATGTATGCTTAAAAACTCTTTCACACACGCCTAGCAGTCATTTTATACACCTACGTCTTCATATTGAGCTTTGCTTTAACTCCAGGGACTCTTTTAAAGAGTCCCTGTTTAACTCTAATGTTTTTGGTAAAAAAAAACATACCTTTGGATGTTGGGGTAGCCGCTGCCATACATGGAACCTTTGAAGATGAAGGTATTATTGGAGATCCTGTAAAAGAAAATTATAAACTGTACAAAACCAATTCATTCTTTTAAAATCTAATATGAGAAGTAAACTGTATTATTTCACACTAATTAAAGTAACTAAGTAATTTTATTTATTTATTAGGATGAATTCAGGAAATAAAAACAAAAGATGTTTTTATAGGTATGGAAACCCAAGATTTTTATTTATCCTTTAATTCTGGTAATTGAAAACTGCTTATGTTCAACGACCCCACAGTACACCGACCTAACGAAACTATATGGATCATATAGTTTGTACCTGCGTTCAATAAAGCTTTTTAAAAAAGAAGAATCACCATCTCCATCTAGAAGTGGCGCTGCGAACAGGATAGCTGCACGACATCCAAAGGAGGATCATCGGTTCGTCTCAACGATTTGGCAGTTATCAACGACCTGGGAGAAGAAACCTGTGCAGAAATTTGGAGAACCATACGGCGAGGATGTCCAGAGCGATTCTTCTTGTCCTGTAAGTTCACTTCCTTTTTCTCATGAGTTCTGATTATCCCGAAGGTTCATTATTAGAAGATTTTGCTGATTTTTCTATTACTCCAAAAGCTCCTAAACAAAAACCTCGTTTCAAACCATATTCAAAAAATAAATTTATCTGAAATTTTAAAATCCTCTCAAAGCATAATTTCTCAACCCTCAACTTCTAAATCTCAAGAAACAGCTCAAAAAATGGCTTTAACAAATTCTGACATTAATAACTTGTGCAATACTCTTCCAGAATATAAACCAGGAGACAATCTCTCCACGTTTATAAATTCAGTAGATAATTTAATTGCTTTTTTCACTCAACAAGGTGCTGATGCAACCCAACTCTATATAATTAACACTCATATCGTTTCAAAAATTAAAAATGAGGCCCGTGATTTCTTAAATTTACATAATAAAACTGCTTGGGTAGAAGTTAAGCCCCTTTTACTTCAAAAATATGGCGATCGTCGCACCGAAGAAATTTTATTAACACAATTAACAACAACAGTACAAAAGCGTTCAGAATCCTATGATGATTATTATAACCGAATAACTTTAGCACTTAATGATCTTTTACAGCACGTTTCCTTGCACGAAAATAACGCTCAGGCAATTGAGTTTAAAGCTTCGTTTTTCCGAAAACAAGCCCTTCGAACCTTTTGCACTGGCATAAATAATCCCTATTGTGATCATTTATCTCATTTTGAATTAAAATCTCTCGATGAAGCACTTCAAAAATGCATAGCTTTAGATAACCACAAACAGCAACAGCAATATATGTCTTATCTTAAATCTACCACTTATCCCCGTGATTATCAAAGAAATAATCAACCAACCAATCGCCCTACTCAACAAAATCCTCAACCACCTCGCAACCCATAACCTAACTATAATATGAATATAAACCCAAATTTTAATCAACCATTCCCTCAACCTTTTAATCAAAACACTTTCGGACCTAGAAATTTTAGTAATATGAAACCCATTCCTCAAAAACAGAATCATCCAACCAATCGACAGGCATTCAGTCCAACCTTCAGACCCAACAATCATTATCAAAATCAATATCGTCCAACTCATATGTCTACAACTTCGAAATTGCCATCGCAACAAACTTATAAACCAACCCCAATGTCCACACGTACTTTTCACAATAATATAGAATGTAATCCCACTTTGGAGACCGAAGAATACTTTTCCGAAAATTTTCAGGAACCAGCCTCGGAACCTCCACCCACTCCCGAATTATCGAATTAAATAATCTTTCAAAAGCCACCAAACTTCCATTTTTTTATCTCCCTTATTCTAATCTTAGAGTATTAATAGACTCTGGTGGATCTGATACTGTAATAACTCCTCAAGCTGCCCAAAATTTCGATCCCCGATATCAATTTTCTGAACCCTTTACTCTTATTTCAATAACTTACTCCGAAAATCTGTATTTCCCCATTTTTGACGAAATTGGTATTAATCAACCTTTCATAGTCAGAATTGCCGATTGGCACAATGATTTTGACATACTCCTTGGTACAGGTGAACTGGACCAACTAGGTGCAAACATAGATTACGAAACTCATATATTTTCCATTCGTAAATTAGGCGTTTCCGTCCCATTTGAAGTTTTATATCGTACAAATAATCGACTCCGTATCCCAGTAAGTATCAATAATGGTGAAGTTGTACTCCCAGAAATTAGCCATAATAATCAAACTTTATTCCCAATCTCAATACATCATGCCAATGATGGATTTGTAGAAATTCCACAACCAGAAAATTTAAACATTGACTTCCCTCAACCAATACCTGTTTATCCACTATCTGATTTTGAAGAATTACCACCTTCCTTCTCTAATAATTCTTTTGATCCCAATTCTATTCGAACACAACACTTAAATTCCGAAGAAAAGCAAAAAATTCTTAATCTTTGTCATCAATTTAAAGATATTTTCTACAATGAATCTTCCGATTTGTCATTTACAAGTTCTGTCAAACACGAAATCCGCACAAAAGACGAAACTCCTATATTTTCCCGTTCTTTCCGACATCCTAAAGTCATGCAAAGCGAAATTTCTTCCCAAATCGAAAAACTCTTAGATCAAAAAATTATCCGACCTTCAATTTCCCCTTATTCTTCTCCTGTATGGATCGTTCCAAAGAAAATGGATGCATCCGGTAAACGCAAGTTTCGCATGGTTATAGACTATCGCAAACTCAATGACAATACAGTTGAAGACAAATATCCCCTTCCACGCATTGACAAAATACTCGACAATTTAGGTAAATGCACATATTTCACAACCCTCGACTTAGCCCAAGGTTTTCACCAAATTGAAGTTCACCCGAACTCCGTCGAAAAAACCGCCTTCACAGTTCCCAATGGCCACTTCGAATATACAAGACTACCGTTCGGTTTGAAAAACGCGCCCGCTAGTTTTCAGCGAATGATGGACGAAATTTTACGAGAATTCCTTTATAAATCATGTTTTGTCTACATGGATGACGTCATTATATTTTCTAAATCTTTACAAGAACATCTTATTCATATAAATATATATTTTTATATAAATTTTTCAAAAATTCCGCGAAGTAAATCTAAAAATTCAACTCGACAAGTCCGAATTTCTAAGAAAAGAAGTAGCTTTCCTTGGCCACGTCATTACCCCAGAAGGCATTAAACCCAATCCAAACAAAATATCTGCAATCCAAAACTTCCCCATTCCGAAAACTACTAAAGAAATTAAAAGTTTCTTAGGACTAATAGGCTATTATCGCCGCTTCATTCCTAATTTCTCAAAAATGACAGCACCCATGTCACGTTGTCTACGAAAAGGCACAAAAATTGAAATTGATCACCCTCAATATATAGATTGTTTTGAAAAATGTAAATCCGCTGTAAGTAACTCCCCAATTCTCCAATACCCTGACTTTTCTCTACCTTTTACACTAACTACTGACGCCTCTAACGTTGCTATTGGCTCTGTCCTATCCCAAAAAGGAAAACCAATCGCTTACTACTGCCGCACCCTTATTACCGCAGAACGAAACTATTCCACCATTGAAAAAGAACTACTTGCAATCATAGAATCCTGTAAACATTTCCGGCCCTATCTTTTTGGTGTAAAATTCACTATAGAAACCGATCACAATCCTTTAGTGTGGCTCTATAAAATTAAAGAACCCCATTCACGTCTAGCCCGATGGAAACTCAAATTAGAAGAATTCAATTTCAAAATTGTTTATCGCAAAGGAAAAGAAAATTTTGTAGCCGACGCCCTTTTCCGCATCGAACTAAATATGCATGAATCCGACTCAATTTGTGTAAATCCTCCCTCACATGACGACGACTTTAATATTGACGATTTTGTTAACCAAGCTTACGAAAAACAAACTGGACTATCCACACAACACTCCACTCATGAAAACCCTATTGCTACTATTCCCCATTCCGAAGAACCTATTAACTATTTCCCTAATCAAATTATTTTAAAGTTTGGAAATAAACACGACCTCCAATACAAACTTAAATTTAAAAGTAAACATCAATACACCGTAACTCTTACTGAAAAAGACTGGAAAACTGACATTAAAAATACCTTTCATTCTATAATATCTCCTAACCAACGCTACCATATCCTTACTGAACAAGTTGAAATCCAAAAATTCATATCTGAATATGTCCGCAATACTTTCAATGAATCCGTTCGTATCTCTTTCTGCTCTAAACACACTCAAGATATAGAAAATCCCGATAAATAACTCCAATGTGTAGAGAACTATCACAAACAAAATCATAATGGCATACTCGAAACTTTAAATCACTTAAAACTCCATTATTATTTGCCCAATATGCGCACCACAATTTCCGATTATATTAATAAATGCGATATCTGTTTACGAAATAAATATGAAAGACACCCTTATAAACTTCCCTTCAAAGGCCCACTAGTAGGACAAAAACCTTTTGATATTATCCACATAGATACCTTTTCTTGCAATCGTCAAAGTTTCCTAACAATCATAGATTCATTTTCCAAATATGCCCAAGTTTACAATATACAAGATAAAATGAATATTTCCATTTTAAGCAAATTACGTCATTACTTTTCTCATCACAATTATCCGCGCAAAATTGTTTGTGACGAAGGCACCGAATTTTCTAATAATCTCTAAAGAATTTTGTAAACTCCACAAAATAGAACTCCACTTTACCACCGTTAACAATCCTAATTCTAACAGTCCTATCGAACGATTCCATTCCACATTTACAGAAAAACTCCGAGTTATGCAAGATGAACGACCTAAAGAATATTTCCAAGATCTAATCACACACTGTGTCCTTATTTATAATCAATCAATCCACTCGGCCACTGGCTACTCTCCTTTCTCAATCCTCTACGGCCCCTATATCGAAGAAATACAATTCGACGACGACTTACCTATTTATGAAAAATATAATCAACGACATAAAGATGAACTCCGCCCTTTTATTGATTCCCTTTACTCTAAACTTCACGAAAAAGAAACCCGCATTTTAGAAAACCGCAACAAAAATCTACCAGATCCCACTCCTACTCCGGAACAAGGACAAACCGTGTACCTTTCCAAAAACACTCGTAACAAACTCGACGCACCCTATATACCCGCTACTGTTACCTCTACTGACAATACAAAAATTAAAGTCTTAACTACTAAGAATAAACCCACTAACTCTCATCCTAGAAAAATCAAATGCTTACGCAAACCTCCCTTGTTGCAGAAACACACTCCTAATATCCAACTGCCTGGCCCTTCAAGTGCACCCGATCCATAATAATGGATACTATCAAGAATTGGTAGGTCGTGCAGTTATTTGATCACTTTCACCGTCACATACTTACCTTTAATTTAAGCACTATAGACGATAATCTTAAACTTTGCTCAGTTAATCTAGTTCTTTTTAACACTTCAACAAATTCATCTTACTACAAAATGTTTACTCAGTATAAACTTCTTTACCATGACACTCTCGACAATTTTCATAAATTAATTCGCCCTAGACAGAAACGTGGAATTATGAACTATTTAGGTACTTTTATTAAATCTATCACAGGAAATCTCGACGAAAATGATCGCATATTTTTGGAAAAACATATTCAAGCTCTCGAAAACAAACAGTCTGAAATCATTGGTACACTCAATAACTCCACAACTTATGCCTCACAAACAATAAAACGATATAACATGTTAGTTGAAACTATTAATAATAATACAGTTAAAATTGCACAAGATATTAATCTACTCAGTGATGAATTTGACAAATATCTCTCCCTTCACAGCGAAATACTTTATCTCGATCGTCTAAATCAATTTATTCAAAAAATAATTCGAACTATCAATCTAGCTGCATTACAAAAGTCAAATATTGAACTATTTTCTCTCTCTGAAATTATTCAACTAGAAAATCATCTCAGATCTATCTATAATAAAGTCTGTCTCTTATCAGATAACATGCACCCTTTTGAACTAATTGAAACTGCTCAAAGCACTATAATCTCTACGGAACATCAGATACTTATTATCCTAAAAATTCCTATCCTTGATAAACTATTATTCCCTCTCTACCATATTTACCCAATCCACAACAAAGAAGATATCGTTTTGGTACCCCCTGTCGTTTACTATGGAAATAATCGCTGGTATTCCACATGCACACCTACAGAAAGAAAAATAACCTGTCAAACTATGTCAACAACCAAATGTCAACTACCCACGTTAGAAAACTGTACCACAGCCATTCTCCTGCAACCCATCATACATCAAGCGAAGCCTTATTGCGTTGACTGACGTATTAATAAAGACTGTTCGCGGCTGTCATGTTTGACAGTTCGCTGGCTCACCATGCGCTTCCCGGATACAAAATACAATGAAAAATACATTTATTTATTTATTTATTTATTTATTTATTTATTTATTTATTGCCCAACAGAAAAATCCATTTACAGGACAACATACAAAGATAAATATAAAGGGAACATAGCACCACAGAAAAAATAAAGAAAACTGATTATAAAGTAAGCACAGCTCAATCAATATAATCAACATAGTATAGGGAGCCCCACGCAGGGTATCTACCCTGTACAGTACAATTATCAGCGGACTAATACTAATACTACCCAACACATAACGTGAAATTATGAAAAGCACTCAATGGCACACCTCAAAAAGGAAGGCTTGGAGCAATCAAACAGATCACATTCATCAGGCAACATATTATGGAGACTGGATGTAAAATAAATTGGCGACTTAAACATTATATTAGTACGAGCATAGGGAACGTAAAATGTAGATGTTAGCCGTGAATTAGGTCTTGGTACTCGTATGTTTAGTCTAGAAAGAAAAAAAGGAGAATCTATATTGTTTCGGATACAGTTATATAAAAAGGAAACACCAGAAACGGATCGGCGAACTATCAATGAACACATATTAAATTCATTAAGAAGTGCCTGATGTTCATATCCACGAGGAGGGTACATGCCGTGAGTTTTATAATAAAGAAATTTAAGAAATTTTCTTTGAACATACTCTAATTGCTTTTCATGGGTTTCATAAATTGGATGCCAAATAACAGAACAATATTCCAGTTTGGAACGGACGAGTGAAAAGAACAGAGTCTTCAAAGCCGCAATATTTGTGAAGCCTCGACAGTGTCTCAACAAAAAACCCAAAGTTTTGTAGGCAGACATCGAAATATTATTGAAATGCTCATTGAACGACATGACACTATCAAAGCGGACCCCAAGATCATCAACACTGTCCTTAGAAGCAAGACTTGTGTTACCTAATTTGTAATCAAATGTTATATTTGACTCTTTTCGAGAGTACCTAACCACACTGCACTTGGCAGGGTTTAAATCCAGGTGATTAACGACACACCAAGCATCCAATTCACAAAGCTGCTTCTGGAGAAATAAGCAGTTCTCTAAGGATTGTATTGAACAATAGATTTTTAAGTCGTCCGCGAACAAAAGTTTACCACATTTGAGATTATCAGTAATATCATTGATAAATAGAAGGAATAACAGAGGCCCCAGAGTGGAACCCTGAGGAACTCCAGAAGTGGCAATATATTTGTTAGAATTAAAGCCATTGTAACATACGGACTGAGGGCGGTTCTTCAGGTAAGACTCAAAAAATGAAACGAGGCTATCACTAAAACCAGCCAGCGAGAGTTTGTACAATAAAGTGGGATGATCGATCCTGTCAAACGCCCTCGAGAAGTCCGTATACACCACATCAACCTGCTCCCTGTCATCGAGCCTCTCACAAATGAACTGGGAGATTTCAACGAGATTGGTGGTCGTTGAGCGATTTTTCATGAAACCGTGCTGCGAAACTGATAGTTGGTTTCTGAGCTCCGGATAGATGCGGTTATACACGCACATCTCAAACACCTTCGCAAAGTTAGGTAAGATGGAAATCGGCCTATAATTAGATACATCAGAAATAATCCCCTTTTTATGAACAGGACACACCCGAGCAAGTTTCCAGCAATCAGGGAACGTTGATGTTTTAATTGAGAGATTAAATAAATAAAAAAGTTAATGGCTCAGCAAGAAGTGGAGAACAATCTTTAACAATAAAACTAGGAATTAAGTCATGACCAGACACAAGTTTATTTTTAAGTTTGGATATTGCCTGTTTTACATCTGCAAGTGAAAACATTGATATATTGATAGTATCAGTCAATTGATTAGAGAGGGTCTGACTGACAGCACAAGAATGGAATGGTAACTGGTAGGTGCTAGCAAAGTATGAAGCAAAAGCATTCACAATTGTATCCGGATCAGTCAACTCGCCCCGGTGTGACGTCAATCTGCCTGGAATTCTTGTAGATCCTTTTTTATTATGAACAAATGACCACAGCTTTTTAGGATCAGTGACAATAGAGTATTCAACACTATTCACATATAAGTTATAAGCTTCATGGATAAGATTCTTTAACACTGCTCTGAGTCTTTTATAGTCATTAAAGGTGGAGTTGCTTTTAGATGTTCTGAATTTACGCCAGTAATGCTCTTTAAGTTTAATCATGTAACGAATTTCACCAGTATACCAACTCGGAAACCTACGACTTAATTTATTTCGGTATGTAGGAACATATCTGTCAAATATGGTATATAATAAGCCATAGAAACAATGACAAGCCTCATTAACATCTGAAAAATTATGAAGAATGCTCCAATCAATCTCCGAGAGTGCCATGTACAGTGCTGGATATTGAGCCTTCATAAATTGTTGACCATAGGCGCCATCTACTTTCCAGGACATGAAACTATGGCCGTGAGAAGTCTTATTAATACGTCAGTCAACGCCTATTGCCAGCACAAATTATCCGCTCCGTATCACAGAAAAATGTACAAAAACAGAAGAGATCATCAAACAACCAGCCATCATCCATTCGCCCTGTCCAATTCAAATTGAAAACCAATGGTACACCTCCACACAAGAAAAAGCTGAAATCCCAGTAATCGTTCCTGTCAAAATCAATCCCAAATATCGTCTACAACTAAATCAGCTGCAGTCTCTCCAAGAAACACCACAACTCTCAGCCGTTCAACCTATTCATCTAGATCCAGTCGTCATCTCCACAGCAACCTGGTCAACCACACTTCTTATCATCACCCTACTATGTTTCATCATTTACTTTACCATAAGAAAACGAAAAAGACTCCAAACGATGTTCTTCAGACCAAGAATCTCACTTCAAGAACTTCAAGAACTTCGAGAACTTCATCAACCCAAAAGGAAGCCCGAGGACGAACTTCCATCCTAAGGGGGGAGGAGTTATGTTCAACGACCCCATAGTACACCGACCTAACGAAACCATATGGATCAGCACAATCATCACTTATTTTCTGTAACACACCGCACTTCCAATATAATACCGCGAAATCAATTAACAAATCAATATAGTTTGTACCTGCGTTCAATAAAGCTTTTTAAAAAAGAAGAATCACCATCTCCATCTATGAGTTGCCAGTCCCCTTATTTACATACACCATTGCCCCACACAATAATGTCATTAAAATATGGGCCTTTTTAGGTACCTATTATAATAGGATCATAAAATGGCAATGACGGGACATTAGGTGGACTCTACACAATAGGAATAGGGTCATAATATGCAAATCACAGGATTTTATAGGTACTATCATTATACTATAATTTCCTTAAAACTGACTGTATTCCAAAAATATAAGAAAAAATATAGGAAACCTTCAATATTTTCATCCCGTTTCCCATTTATATCGAATATTTTTCCCAAAAGTAACCTGAATGGTTCTACTGTTGGAAAAATTACACATACCTACTCAAGCTGATATCTTAATATGTTGGAAAGTTATAATGGAAACACATAAGTACCTTTTTTTTAAACTTTGGTTTCAGACAGTTTAGAAACAGAGATTTAGTGAATATTTGTTTTTTTTCTGAAGCAATACTTCCACTGACTTGGTGTTTATGTATGTAAAAATAAATAAAAGATTACCTGCACGTTTCAGAGGATGCTTTTGATCGAAATCTGCAACGGATGATGTTGAAGGGCCTGGTTATGGTTGAACAATCTCTAGAGAACTTGCAAAAACCTCTCCGGGGACATGCTGTGAGCATCCTAAATGGATAATAATTATTTTTAAATGTTATACACACTGGTTTTTAATAAAAGTTAAATTACTATGGGTGCTCTGAAGCTGGAGGAAAACCTTCCCTTTCTAGCACTAAAGCTACTTTAGTAAATATTTTGGCAAAATGCCTATTACACAGAATGTCGAATGCAAAACGCATCTTATCCTAATTTACTTTTCAAAATAAATTTGTTCGCTTGCTTCTTGCATAGTAAATAGGTTTTGGGTGCTCCGCAACTATACGAAATACGCTATGACGGTTATTGCACACCCCCAGAGTACCCATTTTTCTGGCACCTATATTCTCTTACCTGGTATGATTGATGGAACAGCAGTGCACTTTAAATTTGTTTTGTTATGACAAAATGAAAACTTGTCGGAGCTGGGAAAGTGATTGTCGCAAATTTTGATATTATGTCTCTTTGCCTCACTTATATTCTCCAAGTCTGGCCTATTTATGCTTTCACACCAAATATGTCTTCTCTAAAACAACAATAACAAACTAGTTTATAAAAATATATTATGATTATTATTATGCATTGTTACAATTAATATTGATTTCAAGAAATTTAGGTATCACCATATAGATTAAACAATTCTTAACTAAATTCGATTAGAACACAACGAAACTGTGGTACCTCCTTTGCTAAATAAACTATTAATAAAATGTGTGACATACCTCTGGATCTTTAGGCAAAACGTGCAATTTAATGCCGTCTTTCAATGTCACGTTGCAACCAGGGACACAACAACGAACCATTATCAGACTTAAATCACGGTACAAATCACAATAAAACGTTAAACAATTCGAACTACACTTGCAAACAGCACTAGTACGAATAACTGGGAATAACATACCCGCCATAATTTATACCATCAGACTATCATTAGTCTGAGTTTATACCTAATCGATAATCATCTGGTCCCTCCTTATTGTGGCGACAGTAACGACAAACAACGTCCGTGATAGATTCAGGTAAGTACTAAGATCATCGAACTGCCAAAACTGGGGGAGTGCCCAGACCCTGAAGCTGAAAGACGCTCTACAGCAAGTCCGTTCTGACAGTTGGCAACGACGTCTAGAATCCCTAAATCCCCAAAAACGTAAATACTGGCAAATTATCAATGCCCTCAAAGGTAACTCCTCCCTTGGTTTGATTCCACCAATCAACGGCCCCAATGGGGTTGTATACACCTCTGAGGAGAAGGCCGAAGATTTCACCGACCATTTCCAACAACAATTCCAACCCAATCTAGATCCTGACGATGATCTTGAGTGGGAAGAGACGGTAGAGGCCGAGGTGGGGCGCTCCTTGCGTCAAAACCCCCCGGAACCCCTCCCGTTTTGCACCCACGAAGAGCTCGTCGCCATCATCTCGACTCTAAATGTCCACAAAGCCCCAGGAAACGACAATATATCCAACAAGGCAATCAAACTTTTACCCCAAAAACAAATTGTCAAATTCCTAAATCTTATAAACCAGTGCCTTGGTCACCTCTATTTTCCCACTTGTTGGAAACGAGCTATCGTGATAATTATTCCTAAGAAAAAGTCGTCATCCTACCCCCAAGATTATCGCCCCATTAGCCTGTTGCCAGTAGCAGGCAAAATTCTCGAACGTGTAATCCAATCCCGGCTACAAGACGAGCTCAATCGAGTAGACGCACTACCCCCTGAGCAATTCGGCTTTCGAGGTGCACATTCCACTGAACACCAAGTCGTCAGACTGGTGGAAGAAGTCACGCACAACTTCCAAAACCACATAAATACAGTAGCCATTTTCTTAGACGTAGCCAAAGCCTTTGACCGGGTATGGCACCCCGGTCTCATCTATAAACTCATCCTTTTAGACATCTCCTTGGCTGTGGTGAAGATAGTCTCTTCTTTCCTGTCCGACCGGACCTTCCAAGTCAGAATAGATGGTCTTTTCTCTTCCCGTAAAACGGTAGAGGCGAGGGTCCCCCAGGGCTCAGTGTTAGGTCCCACCCTGTACAATGTCTTCAGATACGATATTCCCAGATCTCCCGGCACATCGCTGTACCTGTATGCAGATGATACTGCGATAACCGCTTCCGGTCGTCGCAGTGAGCAAGCGTGCAGGGTGCTCCAGGTGGCCGTGGATACTCTTTCCGAGTGGTTTCGCATGTGGAAAATCAAAGTCAATCCTGGCAAAACTCAAGCAGTCATCTTCTCTAAGGGGCGCCAGGCCCCGCCTACCAGAATTGTTCTAAACGATTCTGAAGTAGATTATTCCACTTCCGCGCTGTACCTAGGCGTTCACCTATAGACAGCCGGCTCACTTTCGAGAAACACACTGAGCAAACCAGGCAAAAGGCCCTAAAAATCTTCAAAGCAGTATATCCTATGCTCCACAAAGGATCCAAACTCCCCATTCAAGCCAAACTCACTCTCTATAAGACCATACTTCGTCCCGTGATGACCTACGCCTGCGCTGCCTGGCAGCATATGGCAAAAAGTCATCACAAAAAACTCCAAGTAGTTCAAAGTCGTTGTCTTAGGACTACCACGGGTACCGAATGGTATGTCGCTAGTCGGCACATCCACCGTGACATGAATATTCCATTTTTGAATGACTTTATCAAGGAACTCTCCTTAAAAACCTATGCAAAGACGGAGACTCATCCAAACGCTCTTCTCAGAACTGCTACCGATTATGTCCCCAATTCCGATCTCCCACACAAAAGGCCCCGTCATACTCTCATCTGAGGAATTTTCTAGTCCTTTTTTCTAAAAAGGCGGCCAAAAGCCACTTCGTCTGGCAAAACCCTACTCGTAGTTCTACACTAAACCGCACCAAGGCTTCTTCTAGTAGCCGCACACCACTCCCTACAGCCACCTCTCCTACAAAATAGGGCTGGAATCCAACCACTATACCCTGAAATAGGCGAGGTTTTTAGTGGGTATGCCCCCTCCGGGGGGGGGGGGGGGGGAGACTCCCACACTACCACGCGGACGGCCGCGTGGTGCCTATAAAAGGTTTTCCTCTCCTATGGCAAAAAGACAAAAAAATGTAAATATTAAAAAATACAAAATAAAATAAAAGATGAAAAAAAACCTTTTTAACAACAACCTTTTATTTAAGCCATGTATGTAGGTAGGTACTTACTGTCCGTTCGCACTCTAACGATAACCTCAGTCTAAACGACGCACAATAAGCTACGCTTCTGGATCACTGGCGCTTAGACTGAGGTTTTCGCGTGTCAGATTAGAGTGCACGAAGCACGAACTGTACTTACTAAAACGAATAAAATAGTTTAGGTTTTCTTTAAAGATAATTCAATGCTAAATTGCGACAAGTTTTTGTATGTAAGTCAAAAAGCTTGTCGCGCGAATTATACCTAAAGAATATACATAAGTAGGTACCTACTTTGGCAAGTGGATTTGCTTATCAACCAATCACTGTCCGACTGTCCAATAAAATTAATTGTGTAATTGGTACCTACTTTTAATAAAAACATTTCGGGCGACAAGCTTTTCTATTTATTTAAGTCGTTTTAGTACATGCCTTAAATAAAAGCTTGTTTTTAAAAAGGTTTTTCTTTATCTTTTATTAAAAAAGAACCGCCGATAAAAGCGAACCAGGCAAAGGATGAAAAAGATAATAGTAAGTAAAACTAAGTTGTAAGTTGTAGTAAAACTTCCCAAAACAGTGATGTCAGGTTCCCGAGGCGCTGTTTTCGGTGTTTCCAATTTTTCCCTAGAATTTCCTTGATCTTTTTCTCAAATAAGGTAGGTACCTACTATTCGAATTTCTCAATTAATTTTGGGGACCCCAAAATTTTAAAAGAATCTAACTCATCAAATTTTTGTTTGTTTAACATAATTTTGAATAACCAATCATACATTTTTATTTTTGTTTGTGTAGCTTTACCAACTTGTTATCGTTTACGAATTAACTATTTATGTTTTCTATGTTCAATAAACTATAATCTATAATATTTAAAAGGTAAAGGGTATTATTGTAATTAAGTAGATATTATAAAATGAATATTTAACGTCCCCAATAATAATTAAAAAGAAATGGCCCCTGGCATATCGGACAAAATGTTAGATATTATTATTAGGTATTAACACAGAAAATATACTGCGAATGTGGTATTACCTATTACAAAGTTTCGGACGGCAATTATTGAAACGCGAAACGCCTAGGGGCGGCCGCCACTGAGTATAGGTACAAAAGTACCCGTTTCGTTAGTCTGTGCCTCAGAAAAATAGTTTTTTATTTTTCTGAGGTCTGTGCTAATACCAGAGCATATAGTTTTATATAACCTATATATTTTGTGGTTTTATATAATACATAACATAACAAATTGTATGCTCAAATTTTTCGAAATCAATGATCCCAGCGCGCGAACCTTCGTGAATTGAGAGGAAATCAAGTGTGGCGAGTGTGCCGTTACTGCCGTTCTCCAAGGGTACCAATCCATAGATAAATTTGTTTGTAGGGTGAAAACTTAATCTGTGGTAAAAACAAACAAAAAAATCAGCGCCAGCCTCGGCCCAAGCACCCGAATGTGACCCAAATTTATTTTGGACTTTGTTGGAAAAATAAGTTTACTTTTTGTCGATTTTCTTCTGCTGCATTGTTATTTTTTGGTAAGTGGTAAGTGCCTACCACCTGTACCTATTATATTATCTAGCTATGATTTAAAAAGCTAACAAACTATTGTTATTGTTTTTATTGTTTTAAGAAATAGAACATGGCGCGTTCGAGGAGGTTTAGAAGAAAGTGCATCATAACTAATACCACAGTGAAAGTGCCAATTGGCCGACAAGGGTAAGTTTTCCACCAAATAAACCTCAAATAAAAAGTGTTGCCTAGTTTGATTGCAAGTTTTAATGTAAAATATAACCACAGAGAAGACTCATACGGATGCGTAGAAAGGCCACGATAGTAAACTTGTTTAAAATTCAGACCTTTTTTCCAGAATTTTAAAATTCGGACTTTTTTCTCAGAATTTTAAAATTTAGACTTTTTCTCAAAATTTTGACTTTTTTCTCCAAATTTTAAAATTCAGACTTTTTCTCCGAATTTCAAAATTCTGACTTTTTTCTCAAAATTTTAACTTTATTCCCAAGATTTTGAGATTTTTCTCAAAATTTTGACTTTTTTCTCCAAATTTTAAAATTCAGACGTTTTTCTCAAAATTTTGAGATTTTTCTCAAATTTACTTATGTGGTCCTTCTACGCTTCCGTACCAAGGCAACCAAAGTTAAGGTGAGGTGGCCAGAAAAATTAAGGTGCCAATAAATTTAAATATACCATAATTCAAAATACTTATTGTGGCAATTAAAACAAAATTAATTTATTTGGATTTCTTGTTTTACAGATTTATATTTGTTCGCTGTGTTCGCGGAGTGATTCCGAACTGGTTCCGAACTAGTAGTAGCTTAAAGAAGTTCTAAAATTCAAACCCACCCATTGGTTAATAGTTAATAGTTAATATACACTGTGTCCCGGATAAGAATGAACAGCATGGGGATATTCCAAACGGTGAGAGATAGGGCAACGGTTAAATGGGGAAAAAGTTGCGCAATTTTGAGGTCAATAAAATGGCACAAACAGATTTTTAATATCTTTTTTCGTTTTTGAGTTATTTTGAAAAAAGTAAAATTTTGCGTTTTCGATTTTATTTTTTTCTGAAGTTGTTATCACAGATAGAGAAAAAAGAAAAACACTTTCTTATGGCACTTTTTAACGGGCCTTAAGATGGCGTTTTTAGATTTGTTCTACAACGTTTCGTTTTTGAGAAACCATCTTCAACTTTATTTTTTTAAATACGGACCTGGATTTTTTTTTTGAAAATTTTGAAAGCACTTTTCATTGCAAATACCATGATGTATGACACGAAATATTTTTAAAATGTTTTGAGACAATTATATTGAAAATTCCTTTTTTTCCATTCATTTTTGTCTAATGCGGCCCTGTATTTAATAATAAGGAGTCTAAATATTAATCAGTATTGACAACAATTTAACTTACAGTTTATTTTTACTTTGAAAACTTAATATTTTTAAATTTTACGGCCCTGCGTCTGGTAAAGTGTTTTCCTCTGTTGTTGTACAGCAAACAGTGTCGCATTGTGTTTTGGAGTAAATTCTTCGCTTTTCCTAATTGCGAGAAGAAAGCTTTAAGCCAACGTAATACATTCGTTCGGCCTCTACACTATTTCTGTGACACAAGATATAACATGCTGATATGTTAAATTTGTCGTCATTTGAAAAAGCATCCTCCATTTGTAATGAAATAAATTGTTAATTAAATGATACAGTGGGAGTTATGACAAATGGCAAGGGATTGGTTTCGTTGTTTCAAAGCCTTCTAGGTGGAGGATTTTTATTTATTTATTATTATCGTATGTGCCGTCCTTTTTTTAGTTCTCCAATTGAAAGATAAGTAGTAAGTTAAATTGTTGACAATACTGATTAATATTTAGACTTCTTATTATTAAATACAGGGCCGCATTAGAAAAAAATAATGAGAAAAAGGAATTTTCAGTATAATTGTCTCAAAACATTTTAAAAATATTTCTTGTCATACATCATGGTATTTGCAATGAAAAGTTCTTTCAAAATCTGCAAAAAAAATGCAGGTCCGTATTTCAAAAAATTAAGTTGAAGATGGTTTCTCAAAAACGAAACGTTGTAGAACAAATCTAAAAACGCCATCTTAAGGCCCGATAAAAAGTGCCATAAGAAAGTGCTTTTCTTTTTTCTCTATCTGTGATAGCAACTTCAGAAAAAAATAAAATCGAAAACGCAAAATTTTACTTTTTTCAAAATAACTCAAAAACGAAAAAAAAATATTAGAAATCTGTTTGTGCCATTTTATTGACCTCGAAATTGCGCAACTTTTTCCCCATTTAACCGTTGCCCTATCTCTCACCGTTTGCAATATCCCCATGCTGTTCATTCTTATCCGGGACACAGTGTATAGTTCGGAACTGGTTCGGGATTGCTGTTGTAATTACCACAGTTATGCTTTTATTTGACAGTTATCAAACTGTCAAATAAAAACAATTGCTTCTATTCTCTCCATAGCCTACTCATCAATATCGATTAATGTGAAATTAAACTTAAAGGTAATAATTATTTGTTCCATAAAAGTCAAGAATTTTGCTTAGATACGTAAAATAGTTTGATGATGTTTTAATTTATTATTATTTTGGCATCATTTAGAACTGGGAAACGTAATGTGACTAAATTTATACCTCAAATGCTAGACGTTACCTATACATCAACTTTGCAACAAACATAACAGAATTATCATTTTATTTTGAAAAATACCTATTCTTATCGGTAATTAGTAATAAAAAATTAATAGAATCATAAAGCTAGTGATATAAAATAGTTTTTACGAAGTTTTGAGTTTTTAAAATTTTCAGAAATTTCATAAATATTAAAAAATGGCAAAAAACCAAATATTTTAGTAGAGCGTTCAAATTTGGTACACTTATGTAAAATTGAAAAATAAACAACTTTTTCAAGTATAACATTTTGATATTTTAACAAACCCATTTTTGGCAATATATTTCTTAAATGTCATTTTTGACAGATAAAGAAAGTCACATGACCACGTTTAAGTGGGTCATTTTTCATATTTTTTAAAGCAAAAGGTAACCCCAAAATTAAATTTCAAAATAAAACGTTAATTAAAAATTCCCCCCCCCCCCTATGGTGTGAACTTTTTAGAGGACACTGTATAAGTACCTACAAGAACAGAGTGGTAACAAAGCATCCCTGAAATTTATAATAGTTGACACAAATATTGACATTGTCAGGAGTACCTGAATATAATGAAGTGGGGGTGCAGTTCAGCATTTGTACACATTCTGTAACCTTTCAACCAGTTGTTTTGCATATGTAGATATCTGATCACATTCCTACCTATTAGTGACTTAGAAAGCAACAAAAAAGGTAGAAAAAGAAGATATATAAATAAAACTAAAATTATAACTCTCTTATATGACGAGATCTGGTAAGATCTGTATTAAATTAAACGATTTAGACCGGAGTGCTGATGATTTTATAAACAAAATACAGCCTTATATTAAACTTAAAGTAAAAATATCCGAAGTTAAAAGAAATCCTTGGATAACATGGGGATTAATCAATTCGATAAATAAGAAGGATATATTATACAAACAAATGGAAAAAGACAGAAAAGATGAAAAATTAAAAAAGGAATTTCCTGTGTACACAAATAAACTGCTGGAACTTATTAAAACTGCAAAAAGCTAATACATACCTACTACAAAAAACAAATAGCTGAAAAAAGATATGATACCAAGGGACTTTGGGATGTAACAAAGAGTATAATGACCAGGTAAAAAATAAAAAAACAAAATTATATACAGATAAAAGATAACAACAATATGTTGCTAACAAATCAGTATGAGATAGCAAAGTACCTTAGCGATCATTACTCTAGTGAAGCAAGAAAACTATCTTCTAAAATATAAAATGATTCTTTCTTTAAAAAATAATAAATCCCCTGGAGAAGATAGAATATTATCATCCACATTAAAGGAAACTGCTATCTGCATTTCTAACCCCTCTTGTATTTCTATTTAACAAAGCAATTTCTAATGGAAAATATGGCAAATCCTCTAAAAGGGCAACCATCTGTCCAATATACAAAGGGGGCGACATTTTCAAAGCACTAAAGTATAGGCCAATTTCTCTTGTGAGTAACATACAAATGGACATGTTGTAGGAAGTTATCCATTAACTTTGAGAAAACTTTTTTTATGCCATTTGTCTGTTACAAAGATAGCTTACGAAAGGTTGATATATTACAGATTACCAGTAATGATTGTTCATATCAAGTAAAGTTAACTGATACTATCAAATACCTTGGAATAGTGTTTGATAGTCACTTAAGGTGGACGAGTCATGCAGAAAAAAATAAGGACTTTAATCAGTCGCTTTAAGTTCTACACAAATATTTTCGAACTGTACACTTCGCTAATAGAAAGCCACTTATACTAGGAACTGTTGTTGGCCTGGTGTGGGGAGGAAGGTATTTATAATGAATACTTAAGGGCTGAAACGCTGAAATGGATTATAAAGGTTATTCACAATAGAGATTATAAGTCGCCAACTGAAACCATTTTTATTGAAAGCCAAATTTTTTTATCTTTGACAACTTTTCTAAAAAAAAACATGACAACTGTTCCAGAAGAATTTATCGTTTTTAATTTATCTTTCTGTATTTATTTACCTGAGACACCTAACAGGGGGAAAAGTTTTTTTGGAAATAAAAAAGAAAGTGTCAGAAAAAAGGGAGTTGATTTTTCTTGGGAAAAGACACAACAGAAAAGGTATTTTCGTTTTAACGAAATATAGTTAAAACATCTGGTGACCCCGACGTGATTCTGAGAGAGCAGGCAGACATTTTTGATCATGGACAGACCCCGAAGAAATGGAGCAGGACAACACCGTAGCCTATCTTTAGATTTTGTATGGCCTGATAATTTTGGTCAAAAGAAAGGTGAGCGGCAAAATAGTGGTTCAGAAATCTTTAGGTCTGATTCCATGGTTGAGGAAACAACTTCTCAGAAACACTTGGTTGAGAACTCGAAAAGTGATAAATCAAATAAATCTATAACATCTCATGAAATATCTCAAATATCTTTGAATACAAAAAGAATTGAGCTAGAGAAGGAGAAGAAGCGACAAGAATTGGAAATGGAAATGATTGAAGAGGAATTAAAAATGAAAGAAATACAGAATAAAATGAAGCTATTAGAAATGAAGCATGAGTTAAAGAAAACAGAAATGGAAAAAAGTAAAGAAGAAAGACGTTGTCAAAGTAAATGCGACAGCTTGTATCCTGAAGTAAGGATATTAGAAAATGTTAAAGAATCGAGATCCAAGTGGTCTGTTGCCGAATGGTTAAACAATTGTGAAGGTATGAGAGAACGAGAAGAGGAGACCTTACACAACTATGATGTAGAGAAAGATAACTACCCTCAAAAGGAAATGAACACTGATATCAAGATGTTGTGCGACACGATAACAAGTGTTTTGAGGTCGGTTCCTAAAGAAGCTTCTCACGGTTTAGATGGACAGGAGACCTTTTTAGCTAGACAAATTTCAAGGGATTTTCCAAATTTCGATGGAAACCCCGAAGAATGGCCGCTGTTTTACGGACAATTTAAGCAAATATGTGTCATGTGTAAATATACAAATGAAGAAATAGCCATTAAATTACAAAAATGTCTGAAAGGCGAAGCCAGAACATGTGTTTCAGGAATGCTGCTGACGAATAATATTGAAAATGCAATCAAAACCTTGAAGATGCGTTATGGGCGACCAGAATACATTGTAGAATTGTTAATACATAAAATAAGAAGCTCTCCGTATATTAAAGATACCAATATGGAGAAGATTATCCATCTTTCAAATGAAGTAAGCAATCTGGTAATAACAATGAAGAACTTGGACTGTAGCGGACAACTAAAGAACCCGCAGTTATTTCGAGAACTTTTAAACAAATTACCAGAACATTTGAAACTCAGATGGGGAGAGCAGGTTGCCAAAAAGAGAGGGGTATATGACTTAGACGATTTCTGTCAATGGCTCGAAGAAACTGCTGAAGCAGCTTGCTATGTATCGATGCCAAGATTTGAAAAGATCTGAACGAATTTTTACCACGAAAGAAAAACCAGAATGTTGCTACTGTGAGAAAGATCACCACATAAAATTTTGTCCGCAAATGAAATCTGATGACTTAGATACACGGTGGAAAACAGTAACCGAGAAGAAGTTATGTTTTGTCTGTCTTCAGAAACGCCATCAGAGCAAAAATTGCACAAAGAAAACATGTGGTATTGAAGGATGCAGATTACGCCACCATCAACTTTTACATAATGCAAATTTAAAAAAAAAAATCCGATGGGGCAGAACAAAATGAAGAACCTACCACAGAAAATCGAGAAAACGAATTTGTACATTGCGGAATTGAGTCACGTCATGCTGCATTAAGAATGGTACCCATAAAAGTATATGGTCCCAGTGGATCAATAGAAACATTGGCTCTCTGCGACGAAGGTTCAACTATTTCTCTGATAGATAAAGAAATTGTTGAACAATTAGGATATACAGGAACAAAAGAAGATTTATGCTTACAATGGACAAATGGCCTTGTCTCAAAGGAGGAAGATTCTCTACGAATAAATGTTGAGATATCCACTATCACAGCTCCTCGGAAAAAATACGAGATCAGCAAAATTGTCTCTTCCAAAACAAGATATTGAAGCTGATTAGAGAACATTACCACACTTGAAAGATATACCTTTTACGAAAATTGAAAAAAAAAGAACCTCGCATTTTAATCGGACAAGACCACATTAATTTAATTATTCCTAGACAAATAAGAGAAAAACATCCGGACTTACCCTTTGCAACAAAATGTAAACTTGGATGGGCAACCCATGGACCAAGAGTTTCCACAAAAGAAGAAACAAAATTTAATTTCCACGTATGTGATAAATATGAAGAAAGCGAAGATCATTTAGCTGAAATGTTGAGAAACACGTACTCCATAGAAGCCTTTGGGACTATGCCAAACGTTAAAGCCAAAAGTAATGAAGATCAACGTGGTCGAGAAATTATGAGTAACACTGCTAGAAGAATAGGCGATAGGTTTGAAATAGGATTGTTATGGAGACGAGATGAGATCGTTCTTCCTCGAAGCAAAGGAACCGCAATGAGACGATTAATATGCGTAGAAAAAAAATGCCGGAAAAATGAAAAATTTGGAAAACAATACCGCGAAAAGAAAAAAGATTACATGATGAAAGGTTATATATACAGGGTGTCCAACTTTAAAACTGTACAAATCCGTAAAAATCTTCATTTTTGGAGATAATCGCTTAAACTTTTTTTTGTTTGAAAGTACTTCAAAAACCGCTTCTTTTGACCTTCTTGGCATTTTCAAAATGCAAATCCAGGGCCGGCTACGATTTTTTTATACCCAAGATTTTCACGAAAACCATTTAGCGATTTTTTTTATTTAAAATCTGACCCCACAGCGTCAATCAGAACACCCCAAAACCCCCATATGCCAAATTTGAACAAAAAATATACAGGGAGTTCCATTCTGCAAGGTGTCAAAGTTGAGGAAAATATCGGGGGGTATAACAAAATCGCAGCCGGCTCTGGATTTGCATTTTGAAAATGACAGGAACGTCAAAAGAAGCGGTTTTTGAAGGCCTTTAAAACAAAAAAAAGTTTAGGCGATTATCTTTAAAAATGAAGATTTTATGGATTTGTACAGTTATAAAGTTGGACACCCTGTACTATATACTTGGTATTTACCACATTTTGCTGTTGAGAATGCAAACAAACCAGGAAAAATTCGATTAGTATTTGATGCTGCAGCAAGAACACAAGGAATCAGTTTGAACGATAATGTATTGCCTGGTCCAGACTTACTTAAATGTTTGGTAGAAATTTTGATTAAATTTAGACAAAGAAAGGTAGCCTTTTGTGGTGACATAAAGGAAATGTTCCATCAAGTCATGATAAGACCAGAGGATATTGTAATAATAATCCAGCGATTTAACCTATTTTCGTTGACTGGCGTATTAATATGTCAGAATGCAACTTTTATTTTCTACGGGAAGGAGGGGGTGGTACGAGGGAATGTAGGGGAAGCCGTAGAATTGGCGCAACGTTGCCATACTTAGTTCTTGATTTCTTGCTCATTTCTCATGCATAGTGGAAATATTTATGAGGCCGCGCCTGTACATTGTATAGGGTGTCCCATTTTCGGCACTTTTGCAGGCTATCTCCCTTATTTGTAGAGATAGAGACTTGCGGTTTTCACAGTACTATCCTACTTTTTTATGAAATGAACGATGCCTCAAACAGAATTTTGATAACCACCCTTGTTTTTAAGATACAGGGCGAAATTTAATATTGGCACTTTTTGGCTATCCCTGTACCTCAGTTACCATTTTACATATAGGAAAAGTAGAAAAGTGGTTTTGTATAACTTTTTCTGTAAAATCCAGTGGTGTAGTCAGATTTTTGCTAGCTTTATCCATTTCGGAGATTTAAAGCAAACTTGTGTTTTTTTTTTATGGAAGACCCTGTATTTGTATAGACATTTGAATTCGTCTTGTTTTCAGCTTTTCAGAAATATATAATAGTGTATACTTATTTTAAACAATAAATGCATTAATAATTAAACAATATTATATTTTGGTACTGGTGACCTCTCTCGCTTGTAAAGACTACTTGCATTAATTCTGATTACATAGTTTTAAGTTTTATAACTGTGCTTTCTTTTGTGAAAAATGGCCGAAATGAGAGTTTATCAGCGTTTTTAAAAGTATGATAATATGTTAGTTTGCTATATTGAGTCGATGAAAAGTCCCGTGAAGCCGCCAAACTATATTTTACAAGTACTACATTGTTCACTCAATTATTATTATATTATTTTATTATCGCCTCAATTGTCTGCTTTCTGTTTTTATACCAAGACTTCTTATTTTAGATATCCAGAGAAAATACAACCTTTTCCCAATAGATTTTCTATCATAAAACATAATTTAATTAATTTTGGTTCCTTTACACGTCCAAGAAAAAAATCCTACTATAAAGATATCCGTGTAATCGACGAGGTTATTGTTTTAGGTCTTGTAGAGGCAACTCCTTCATGTAGAAGTTATGGTATCGAAGACTAGAGCTCAATTGATATAAAAAAACATGAATTCAAACCCTATAAAATAAATATTATCCATCATTTACATCCTGGAGATGCTGGGCGTCATCTACTTTTCTGCAATTGGTATTTGCAGCAAATTCAATTAAATATAAATTTGCCAGATCGGTGATATGGAGTGATGAGGCATATTTCTCAAGTGCTGGTGTTTTCAAAAGGCAAAATCCTAGAACTTGGCATCGAGAAAACCCCCATAATATACAGGGTGTAACTAAACTGATGGTCAAAAATGAAACCACATATTCTTGGAGTCAAAATAAGGGCACTTCTTCATATATTTTTTTCTCCTATGGGCCATAGTTTTTTTTATACAGAGCCTAGAAATTTAGAGAAAAATACACATATTTCTTAGTATGTCTAGAAGTATACTAGATATTTTATTCAAACTTGGCGTGTCACATGAGCAGATGAGCCGTCAAACTTAAGGTTGACATGAAGCTTCTGAGGCTCCCAGTTGCGGAGATACAGGGTGTTAGTAAAATTAATTAGTTCAGAAAAATATGAATACCCTGTATAATCGCATTTTTTTAATTTGTTTTGAGTGGTGAATAGAATGGTTAACAAAAAGTATCTCTTAGTATTTTTTCATATTCGCAGCCGTTTCTTAATTATTTTATAGTCACTTTAAGAATAAATATAGCAATCTGTGGATGTCAATTAAACTTTATTTAACAAAATACAAAAGCAAAAACAATAATAAAAGAAACGTATTGCTATTAGAAAATTAAATTATTAAATGTTCGAAATGACCGCCGTCTCTTTCAATACACACAACTATGCGTTTCCGCATATCAGTCAATTCTTCAAATGAAAATGTAATTTTTCAAAATATTGATACTAAGGTGCAAAGTTGGCAGCCAAATGATTCAAATAATGCCAAGTTTAATAATTGACATCCACAGATTGTTAGATTTATTCTTAAAATGACTTTTTTATTGCAGCATTGCCGTTCTTTGAAAATAATTAAAAAACGGCTGAGAATATGAAAAAATACTAAGAGATACTTTTTGTTAACCATTGCACTTACCATTCAAAACAAATGTAAAAAATGCGATTATACAGGGTATTCATATTTGTCTCAACTAATTAATTTTAATAACCCCCTGTATCTCCGCAACTGGGGGCCTCACAAGCTTCATATTAACCTTAAATTCGACAACTCATCCGCTCATGTGACATGCCAAGTTTGAAGAAAATATCTCGTATACTTCTAGAGATACTAAGAAATATGTGTATTTTTCTCTAAATTTCTACGCTCTGTATAAAAAAAACTATGGCTCGTAGGAGAAAAAAATATATGAAGAAGTGCCCTTATTTTGACTCCAAGAATACGTGGTTTCATTTTTGACCATCAGTTTAGTTACACCCTGTATACCTGCGAGAACGACAGGGTGGATTCGGCTTCAGCGTCGCATGCTTCATTTTGGGGCGACAAATAGCTTTTGGAATTTATGAAGGTAATCTTTCAGCTGAACGCTACCTGAATATTTTGCAAGAAGTTATACCAGAATTGCTAGACAACATTTCCTTGGCCCAAAGGACAATACGTCCTTTTTTGGAAAATTATTTCCATAAAAAATTGATAGGAACTAATGGACCTATAAGGTGTCCACCAAGGTCACCCGATCATTTTGAGCAACAGTTGTAATTATTTAAAAAGACCAACGAGTATGTTTTATAGAAAAAGTTGGTTGTATCTGTATTTATATAGCATTATAATAATGTACTAATATTATTATGGTTATAATGATATTGTTTTTTTATCTTTATCTGTATTGTTTCTTTATATCTTTATCTGTATTACTAGTACTGCCTCTGTTTTGTGGTCGCAGCTGTCTTAACCTCAATTGTCTATGTACTGCCTAAAGCGTGTGCCAGGGCCTCTGAGATGTTTTTGTGGCAGGCCAGACGAAGTGCTTGGCTAGTCTCGCTGTCACGCATGCCATCTATGAAGCCGTTTACTGAAATTTGTTCCCAGAATTCCACTGGCGCCGATGGATAAGCCAGATTTACCAGGCGGCAATGTCAGCTTAAAATTGTTGCAGGGACTCATTGTTGCAGATGAGCTTCCCCATATCGCATTTCGAGGGCTCTAACAAGGGAACTACAATCATACTGAGCGTCGGCCGGTATCGTTCACAACACTTCGGTGGCTTCACCTTGTAGACATAACTTCAAATTCTGGGCTTTCTCTTCTCCTGTCCAGAAGTTTCCTTCTGCAGCAGCCTCAAATTGGTTAAGTGCTCCAGGCCACTTCCATCAAACTTGGGAGGCTTCATTTTCATAGAGGATGTGGTCATACCTGCTTCTAATTTTGATACACCCTGTAGTGGCAGCTGGTTCATCCTCGCCTCTAGCTGTTCCATTCTTCCTTCACTGTTATCACCTCTTCGAAATTGGTAGTTTTCTTTTGTAACTTACCTTGAATCTCTTCTAATTTCTTGTTGGTTTCGTCTTGTCCAGTTATTATTTCTTCTTTAAGGTCACTCATCAGTTTTCCTTGCTTCATTTCCCTATCTTCTTCCCTCTTTCGCATTGGTCTTTTTCATTCTTGCGTCTTTCTTCATTCTTTTTCAATTTGTTCTTCATTTATTCTTGAAGATTTTTCATTACTTCTTGTTTCATTTCTCTTTCTTCTCGTTTCTTTTCTCTTTCTTCATGTTTCTTGTCCATTTCATCAAATTTCTTCATAAACATTTCCATCAACTTTTCCATTTCCATTGCGGTTTGTTTTCTCGTTGTGGGCATTCATCTTAGGGTCCTTCTAAAATCACGCTTCTGACACCAAATGTACTGAATCTCAACAATAACAGTCCAAACTCGTTGCCTTGGTTACCATCTTTATTATTTAGCCTTCATAAATAAACTTGTCAGATGTTAGTTCTGTTTGCATTCAATTTTAAGAACTGTCTTAAAACGATTGTCGTACTGTCATTAGTAAATTAAAATCCCCGGGACTGTTTTAGACCAATGACAGTACGAGAACCGTTTTGGGACGGTTCTTAAAATTGAACGCAAACAAAGCAACTGTCACTGACCGAGAATATTCTATTAGTTCTAAAATCGCACTAAAATCGTGTTATAACCTTCAACTTCACTCAGGCCCAATTCCCAGGGCTTATATATTCAAGTGGAAGCCTGGAGACTACTCTAGAATATTCCTGGCCAATGACAGATGCACGAATCATAAAGCTAGCAAATTTATAGAAACTGATGGAAGCTCTACATGGAAAAAACTGAAAACTAAAAATTATAAAACTGTAAGTAGAATACCCAAATTTAAAATTTATCTGCTAAATCATTGAGTAAGTTAGAAAACAGTGCAGACATGTTCATTAAAAGCTGATATAACAACTTCAGTTCAGAAGCATTTTTAGTTACAGGATGTACTCTAGGCAGACAAATAATGTTGAAACACAGCAATTCCTCCTTTCTTATTCTATTAGAATTAGCCAAATATATAATTATTGGACAGTAATACCTACATAATTTTCTAGATATATCAGAGCTTTTGTGGGAAAATGTGGTAGAAAACAAATTGCAAACCCAAATGTATTTGCTATTGCTGAATCAGCTGTTAAAGCAACTCGAATTTTGACTGGATCTGGAAATGTAAAATGGATAAAATTATCCAAGAAACAGGATCATGATGAAAACTGTGCTAAAATATTTTATTATTCAGCAAGAGTTGGTAAGTATGATTAAAGGTGTACATACAGGGTGGCCCACCACGAACTGCATCGATCTATATATGGAAAACTAAAAGTAGGAAAATTCTGAAAATTTGGCTCCTCACCAATGCCAATGGGCGCTGCTCAACTAAAATATTTTGGTGAATCTGGCACTTCCGGTTATACCGGAAGTCGATATCAACTTTCTTATCTCAAATGGAACACCCTGTATATTATTGCATTTTTGGATTCTAGGCATCATTTTGGAACAAAAACATGCAACATGTCCTATGTCTAAATCCAACTGTTTTTGAGATATTTGCATGTTTCCGAAAAAAATTACAGGTGCAGACCTAAAGTCAATTAGCAATTTATACGAGGAAACCGCGAAATTTCAAAACGAATTTTTGGCATCGTGTAACAGAAGCCCTGATCTAGTGATCTCTGCTGAGAAATAAATCTGTTCTTATACAGGGTGTTCACAAAATATGAATAAAAATTACATTCAAAATGTGCTTAAATCTCGAAATTTTCAAGTGGAAACCCCCATTTTTTTAATGCGATCTTATTCACCACTAAAAATGATGACAACTTTGTGTAAGGTTTTCTATACCTAAATGCAGTAATTTTTGATTAATTTACGAAAAACCCACTTTTCGCCCATAAAATGCGGGATTTGCTTTTAACGCTTGGAAAATCATATTAGCCTTGGACGTTGAAAAGACAATCGCGGATAAGGAAATGTCACTTGGTTTATAAATTATTGTCAACAATAATGCCGGCGCGCTTAAATTACACAAACGAAGATTATGTATCGCATGTTCTTGATATTACTTTGTTGCATTCTCCGTAGATAATAAACAAACTTAAATAATCTTCGTTTGTGTAATTTAAGCGCGCCGGCATTATTGTTGACAATAATTTATAAACCAAGTGACATTTCCTCAGCCGCGATTGTCTTTTCAACGTCCACGGCTAATATGATTTGCAAACCCGCATTTTATGGGCGAAAAGTCGGTTTTTCATAAATTAATCGAAAATTACTGCATTTAGGTATAGGAAACCTTACACAAAGTTGTCATCATTTTTAGTGGTGAATACGATCGCATTAAAAAAAATGGGGGTTTCCATTTGAAAATTTCAAGATTTAAGCACATTTTGAATGTAATTTTTATTCATATTTTGTGAACACCCTGTTATAAGAACGGATTTATTTCTCAGCAGAGATCACTAGGTCAGGGCTTCTGTTACACGATGCCAAAAATTCGTTTTGAAATTTCGCGGTTTCCTCGTATAAATTGCTAATTGACTTAAGGTCTGCACCTGTAATTTTTTTCGGAAAAATGCAAATATTTCTAAAACGGTTGGATTTAGACATAGGACATGTTGCATGTTTTTGTTCCAAAATGGTGCCTAGAATCCAAAAATGCAATAATATACAGGGTGTTCCATTTGAGATAAGAAAGTTGATATCGATTTCCGGTATAACCGGAAGTGCCAGATTCGCCAAAATATTTTAGTTGAGCAGTGCCCATGGACATTGGTGAGGTGCCAAATTTTCAGAATTTTCCTATTTTTAGTTTTCCATATATAGGTCGATGCAGTTCGTGGTGGGCCACCCTGTATATATCCTATCATATAATTTGTGCATGTATAAACAATGCAAATACCCCGCTCGATGTGTGGCCTGTTAGTAATATCTTTATTTTAAAAGATTGGTAGTAGAATAGTCCTTGCATTCAATTTGAAGATTAAAGCATTATCTTCATTTTGTTATTTATCATGTGTTTTACGGAAGATTTATCGTTTTTAATGTATACAATTAAAAATTTGTGTACAGAGTGTTCAGATTTGATCTGGAACACCCCTGCAAAATTGTGATGTGCTGCACGATTTTGATGATTTTTTTGTGTGTGTAGGAATCACCTAATTATATTCAAACTGGAAAATCAGAAACGTGCGTGCGCGAAATTAAAAATAGCTGCATTACGGACAACAGCAGTATCATCTGATTGGTTCTATAAGTTAGTTTTATAGGCATGCGCACTGCGGGATCACCATCTGCCAGGTCCGTATACTGGCCAAATTTGTTGTTTACGTTGTGCGGGTGTACTTGTACGCAGTGGCGTAGCTTCAAATTTTGCCCCCCCCCCCCCCGCCAAAATTAAATTTGGGCCCCCTCAAATTGGAAAATAAAAAAAAACATACATGAAGGTAAAACTATCAGAAACTTTTATTTCTTAGATTTGCTTTCGGCAAAAACTTTAATTAGTTCACTTTTATCCATTGCTGCAGCTTCTGCTGCTTCTATAGAAAGTATTGCTAAATTACTTAGTCTGTCTTGGGAACAACAATTTCTCAAATAGTTTTTTATTAATTTTAATTTAGAGAACGACCGCTGAAGAAGCAACAGTTACAGGAAGGGTAAAAAATAATATCAAAACAGAATATTCCTCAGCAAAATTTGATGCAAGTATGGCATTTTCGACGATTAGAAAATGTGCCAATTCTCTAATATCTTTAAGTGCTCCTATTTTATCTTTCAGTGGATGAGATATGAGATAAGGCTACAATTTGCAAAGGAAATTCCGGAGAAATATCGCGAGAATAACACTGTTGCAATATTTGTGCCGATCTAAATAACTCATCTTCAGCCATTGATACAAGAACAGGCGGAGTTAAGAAGTTAAATTTATTAACAATTTTCTCCATTCCTTCAAAACGGTTGATTATTTGGTTAATGACAATATCAAAAGCTTTATAATAAATATTAACCTTAAAATATTGTTCTTGATTTGAAAAGCGATAATCTGTATTAGGTTCATCAAATTGTTTCTTTGACTTAAAGCGTCGTTTTTCCTTAAATATTGGTTCAATGTTGAATTTCTTAGCAATATTCACAGCGTCACAGTATCATAACTGTTTCTATAGTTCTTGAGATTTTCTAAGGCCAATTTCAAACATTTAGAAGCTTTCGATAAGTCTAACTGTGATGCCTGCAAAATCTGAGATGCTGTATTAGTTTCCCCTAATATTACGGAACAAACAGGGAGTGTCATTATAAATTGAAAATTTTCAATGGCCTTTAATAATCTGTTTGCTTCATCACGTTCGTCCTTTTTGGTTGTAATTAAACTAAGTTTGGCAAGTGCTTTAATAATATCTACATATCGCAATTTCACAGCCAACAAAGATATAATTCTACCAGCCCATCGAGTAGGATTCAGTCTTTTTAATTTTACTTCAGATTCACCAGTAAAAGAAGCTAGTAAGTCCCACCTGTTTATACTGGACCCGAAAAAATTGTACAAATCACCAAGGATGGCAAAGAAATTTGACACTTCTTTAACCTCTGAAACTGCATCATTGATTACAAGGTTTAAGCTATGGGCTGTACAATGTACATAATTTGTAGTAGGTTCAATGTCTTTGATTCGTTTCTGAACCCCTGAATAAATGCCACTCATGACACTTGCGCCGTTGTAGCCCTGTCCCCTACCTTTTTTAATATCTAAATTTATTTGCTCTAGTGATTCCAGTATTATGGAAGTTAATCCAGACGCACTTTGGTCCGAAATTCTGGTAAAGCCTATAAAACTTTCATTCATATTAATATTCTTAGTTTTGCCATTTTCGTCCTTTTCTATTTCAACATATTGAATTACCTACTTTACTAAGTTGGTCAACTTTTGTGTTGTATCCATTATAATTGAAAAAAACAGACTTTGATTTATTTTTGCTACCAAACGTCTCTTCAGTGTGTTTTCTAAACAGTCAATTAATTCATTTTGAATAGTCGGACTTAAATAATTAATTGTGCCCTTTGGTCTACTTACTAGCTCTTTCATCACTGAATCATATGTTGACAAAAAATGCACTTGCATCAAAAAGTTACCATTGCACATCTCACCAATTCGTTCTCTATGACCTCTGAAAGCAAGAGTATTTTTTGCCAAAATTAAAGTTACATCAATTACCCTATAAAGAATTTGCTGCCAAAAATTACACTCATTTTTGCCTCTAGAGCCCTGTCAATACATTTATTACTTTTCCACTGATCATATATGTAAGAGGTAGTAATGTGGTAGTGAGTTTGTGTATGAACTTTAATTTTCTTCGACAGTCCTTTCCAATCTGAAGTGCCTTCTCTCCAAGCAGTGTTTGTGGTACTAAATAACCAACAAGGATGGCAGTAAGCTTTATTTTCAATGGGGGAATAACATAACCACTTCCTTGGAACAATTTGTCCAGCATGACTCTTTTCTGAATAATAAAAAGTAGAAAAACATCTGTTAGAGTCGTCTTTTGGAAAAGTTATATTAGGTTGACAAGGCCCTTGGTTAACAATAAACATTCTTATTTTGTCACGAATTTCCTGATTTTGAAAATTGCCTTTGTCCGTTGGAAATGCTTCTTTAGGTAACTTACTAAGAAATAAATCTTCAGTCTTGGTTGCGGTTACATCAGTCTTGTTGAAATTGGAAGTGGTATTTTCAATATTAGTATCGACTGGACCTGAACCAGGATCAGAATGACCGAGGCCAAGGTCTTCCTTTACGGCCGTAGTTGAGTCTTGCGCCGATTCATCTGGTTGTTCTGCTATAGAACTACTTGAAGCAGAAGCAGTGGTTGTTGTACTACTACTTGTTGATGGAAAGATGCGTTCACTATCTTCGACATTCAAATTTACTGCCGGGAAGAAAGAACTAATTTTTGACAACTTGGATTTTTTTGCTTCTAACTCTTGTCTCCTTTTTCTCTTGGCAGCACCATTGGTTTTACTTAAGCGTTCCATAGTCCAAGCTGCCTAAATACATATAATTCTCCACCTAAAATCCATTGAACACACCTTAAATCCGCTAAATATATCGCTTATGCCAACTGATTTTATTGGATCTCGTTATTAATTATTCAATACTAAGTCACTACTACTATAAAATAAAAATAATTTAAAAGCTTTGAAGAGCCCTGGAGAATATATAAGGAATTCAGGGCAAACGTGTGCTAAATTAGAAGGCAGAAGAACTTTTATTTTCCTCGCTAAGATAATAAATTTTTACTATTTCTGTAGAACCCTCAGTAGAACCATGTGAGAGCTAATGCATTTATTGTTTATTCAGTTACGAGATAAATATATGGTCTCAAAGCTGTGGTCTCGCCATGGTTCTTGTGCTTAAGGCGCTACGATACCCCCCATTTTCAAGGGTTTCGTAGTTTACATCTCCTACTTGCATTAATATTTTCACCGTTTTTTTTTTTTCAGTGGCTTAGATAAAGCTATGAAGAATCGTCGTTGTGTGCAGGACTAATGCGACACTGTGAAAAAAAATGCCAAACATACCCGAAATTCGACTATATTCGGTTTAGAATTTCGAGTATTTCCGCCGCTCAAAAATAATTCGAAAGACACAACGACGATTGAGGCATTCGATAACATTATTTTAAGACTACTTTCAAGTCGATACGTTTGTTCGTTTGGCTATGATTTGAAAACTACGAACCCATTGCCCAGCAATAAAATGTGCCGTGAATTGGCCATCCGAGCAGGAATTAACGTACGGAGATGGGCGGGCGTTCGCTGGAACTCGTGGTTCCCCTACTTCCCCCTACTTCGGCCTACCTCACCGGGTTCGGGAACCACGGCAGGGGAACTTTCAATCTATATCAGATGTTTCTTTTTTTTTAGCAGAGAACAAGTTATTTATTAGTCTCCCTTATTTGTTTCGTTTGTTTTGAATGTTAGCAAATATTTTTGAGTACCCGAAGGTGAAGAAAATATTTTCTACCGCGACATTATATATGTCGACTGGCATATATATATACTCATTATTATTATTCCTTCAGAAAAAATAAATAATTTTTATTCACAAAGTACTTTTTGCTTTTGTGTAAAATGGTTTAATCCATAGGGCATAAAATGGCCTGGCCGTGCAACAGGAGTAAATTTAAATTCTAGACCATATTGTGCGCTTGATGTTTACTTTAAAAATGTGATAGGTAAAAGTGATATTTTTGTCAAATAAATGGGTCATGTGAAGCATTTTTTGAAACCGAATAATATCCTATGTAATACGATTGTTGTGTCAAATCGCTGCATGATAAAAGCTAATTTATATAAGTACTTTCCAGAGAGAACGATAATAATTCTGTCAGTTTTAGCAACTTCTTCGTTAGAAGATTGTTCGAAAGTCATTGGAGTTGAAAATCGGGCAAAATAAAAATAGTACATTTTATTGTTCCAGTCAGTGAGGAAATTCGATAATTCAGATTTGTCAGAAGGTTCTGAAATTGAATGGCAGTCAGGGTAAGAATACCTAATGTTCGATGATGATGTCATAACAGTCACAGTGAAACCAATAGGAGTACCTAATTTGTGGGCTTGTGTTGTGTGCTTTTATTCCCGTAATAGGGTTCTCAGAATTTGAGACAGGGCTACTAGGGTACTAACACATATTTTGCACACTTATTATTCGGATTTAGGTATAAGTAGTAGTGCAGGTGCATAGGGTTTGAGAAAAAATTTTTCTGGGAAAAATAGGGCTTTGAATGGAACATTTATTTACAAGGGATTAGAAATTAATAGCTCCTATTATCTCCCAACTATTACTTTATTTAAAAATGGAGACCAGTTTCGTAACTATAAATTTACCTACATCCTCTGGGCTGGTAGTAGGTATATGTATAAATAGATAAAGAACCTTTACGTACCTAGCCATTATACATTTTAAATATACCGTACTTTCACCGTTTTAGTATACATAGGGCGGAGCCGCCGTGTATTCGGCTAGGTTCGTCAGTCGTTGGCGGGGGGCGGGGCGTGTTTTTTGCTCGCAAAACTCGACTCATAAGCGGTGCGGAACTACTGTGTACTCCCCCCGCCAACGACTGACAAACCTAGCTGGACTCATGGCGACGCGCGGCCTATTCCCCTATGTCTACCAAAACGGTGAAAGTACGGTATACATTTAGCCACAAGTCAAAGTTGAAACAATTAAAAACATTACATCATTATCATCTTTTTTCGAATATCTAATCCAAATTTCCTGCAAGCTCTTGGACTGTAAGTGATTATCCTTTATTTATTTACTTTTTTAAACCTTATATTGTAGTCCGTGATGATGCAATTTTATAGATTAATGAAACCGCTTACTGTTTTAAATAAACAAGTAATAGTTGTGATATAATAGAGCCTATTCACTTCCAATCCCTCTAAAATGAACTCTTACAGGGTAGAAAGTTCTCAATTAGATTTATTTATTATTACACAAATATAAATATGGAATACTATATAACTGGTGTCTGAGTGGGTCTTTCGATTGGACCCACGCTTTGGCACCGTACGTCGTGGGTTCGAGTCCCACCACGGTATGTGCCATGGGTGTTGTGTTTGTCTTTAGGTTTAATTTAGGATTAGGATTAGGTTAAGCATATACAAAAAATATAGGCTGGTATGGGATGGCTACGAGCCAGATTAACCCTGCCAGCCGCTCGAAGGAGGGATAAATAGGCCCTCGGACCTGGGGAATGGCCAAGCAGCCCAACCCATAAAAAAAATATAATAGTTATTTATGTACCAAGGCACTGAAGTTCAACTTTTTATGACTCATGTGGAATTTAGTTGCCGAGGCCTCTGGCCGAGGTTTTGAATATTTGGTCACTTTTGACGGGCGATTTCTCTGCGTCTGACGTTTGATGTTTACATCTCGCCAAGGCCTACTTATTGAAAAAATCGTACAATGACGATTTTGGGACACTTTACTGCCGATTTCAAGAAAAACATTTTATAGAAGTAGACTTTAGACGCTTTTCTAGCCGTAGCAACACTATTATGCAGTAAAATATTATCCAATCAAATATTGATAGATGTTCAATTGGCCCTAATGTGGTTCAAGAAGAATTGGGTAATCGAATCGGTAATTTAGATTTTATAATTAAGCAATTACAGAAGTTTTTTATACACGAACCCTTGATAATATGCACCTTTGCTGATATAAAAATTATTTAACACCTGTGAAATAATAGTAAAATTGCCTGGACGTCAAAAAGCTATTCAGTGTGTTGCCAACGAAAAGTGAACGCCCTGAATAACCCCAAAAAAAATATAATTTTTGCAATAAAGCAAACAGGAAACCACCGTTTTTTAAAGATATATATTCGCTCTTCTTGATTGGCAGCGGCGAGACACGTGTGACGTGACCCGTTGGTGGCCGGCCACCGACTTTATTATTTCATATTAGCTACACAGAAAAAAATACTGTTGTGATTTTAGTGAGTTTGTGTATAGTCACTTTTTCATTACTTTTACGTAATTGCAGATGAACTAATAAGTTTCAAATAGTTTAAATTTAAAATGTCTCATGTTTTATTTAAACAATTAAATTTATTTTATTTAAATAATAATAATAATTCTCACCCTCAGACTACTCCAAACTATATGTATAAGAGTACCCCAGAAGCAACTGAAAAAACATTATAATTCATTGGATGAAGGATGAAGGATGAACAAAACAATTCTTGCAATAAGAAGGTATAATCATGATTTAATAAAACCTCATTTTTTCTTAAGTGCAACTTTTATATTCATCAATATAATCAGTAAATCATGTTTTTAAATTTTTATGATATTCAAGAAATTATTAGAATTATTAGAATTCATGTTAAATACATAGTTAGATTGAATCAAGTACTTTTTACTCGACTGAACTAAATCTCCTATTAAAAACACGTTAGTAAAAAAGCTATGACCTTGACTGAGCAATTTACCAGAACGAATGATCCAAAATTTCTCAGTTAAGGTTTTGAATCAGCCCTACACTCTATATTATCGTTCGTAGTCATAATGAACACTGTGAAAGTGAATGGCAATAGAAGAGCTATTAACAAACTGGGGGTTACTAGAACCTGTATTCACTAAAATTAAATGTTATATCGATCTCATCTGCATCATTTTTGTTTTGTCAATTATAAGTTGCTACACTAGCAGCTTGATTTGCATTTTACACATCATTTGCTTATTATTCAGGCAATAATATACTTATAATAATTATAATTGATATTAGTACCTACAATTATTACAAATCCAGCAAAAATGCAATGACAGTAGTTGTAATTTCAGTATAATGAACAGTTAAATGTACCCCTATTGAATTCAACAACATGAGGCCTCAAATGAAACGTTATGTTGTTCTGACAAAAGAATGTGTTTAGAAAAGAAGTATAGAATCAATTCCAGAACATGATATTGATTGAAATTAAATATTACATTTAAATTTTCATTCGAATTCAATATCAATTGTAATTGAATTGATTATTGTTAGTTACAGAAAAGCTTCTGCTTGAGTTTGAGGAATAATATCTCATATTGAATTAAACAGTTTTTTTTACAAAGTAACAGATTTTTCTCAGAGTAGTACCCACGGCCGGCCGCCTCAGTCGTAGGACTTTGGTAGCACTGTGAAGGGGCAGCCTGGAGTGGGGAGTCGTGGGGACTAGAGGAAGGAAAAGGATAGGCATAGCTAATCGAGCGACGTATGTCCTGAATTGAGTCGGGCACTTCAGGCGGATTTGATAAGTATCGTAGCCCCTTAAGTATCTAAGTAACACACTCGTTAACACATTGGGTATATTATTATATGTCCTTTTCGGTGTACTGGAATGAAGAAAATAAAGATTCAAACAATTAATTGTTTATTTAATAAAAGAGACATTTCATCATACGCTACTGAAATGGGATAATTATTATTTATTTTATTGTAAAATTGTACAATACTACACATTATACATATACATAATGGAGTGCACTCTGAATGAAAATATCACAGCTTTTTTAACAATAAACAGAAAACAACATATTTGTGATAGAAATCTCAAATCTCCAAAAGGCAGTGTGGTATTGTCTCCTAACAGAAGGGATCAGAGACCCTATTTTTTCCGCAAAACTGACAGAATTCCAAACATTCACACATTGTACCTATCCCGTTGTTGCACACCTAACCACACAAGAAAACCCGGCATTTTATGTACGTCTTACATCAAAATGATCTTCACGACAATAATATATCTTTGGAAGAAGGTTCATGACAGCGACCTGCATCAAACCATAATTTTCTCCTCTCGGGTCCAGGTGCAATCGAACAAAAATCTTGTTGCTGTTGTTACCTACTATTATTACTTCAATAGCTCACAAAACACTTTTTAAACATAATGTGGTTGTTTTTACAGAAACATTTTAGTTTTTTTTTAATTGCTTTACACTAATCTGAACCGCAAAAGGAAACCAATAATGCCAATTTTGTAAAATCGTCAACTTCCCTATTCTGCAAGTCCTATTAACATTTTCATTTGTTGCTTCTTTAATAATGTTATATATTCCTTTTAAGTTATTCTTGTTTCTTTCTATTTGGTTTTGATAATATTCATTCTTTGCTTTTTTAATTAATTTGCGTTTAAGTAATTTCTATAATTTTTATATTCTGTTTCCAGTTGAAGACTGTATTGTTTAAGTAACTGTTTCTTTAGTCTATCTAGCTCTGTGTCTAATAGAGTTTATCAAGCCAATGGTAATCCACCCTTTAATTTTTTTATTCTTATTCAAGTTAGGAAAACAATCAGTCCGAGACTGTTTAATTATTTGAAGATAAGTTGCTAAAAAGTTACTCATAGCTACCTCTGAATCGCTCACATTTATGACATTTAACCAGTTCTGATTATCTAATAACATTTTCATTTTATGAAAATCTATTATCGTTTTGCTTGTTATGCAAGGAGGTTGCTTTATATTATTTATTGATTCTTTAGTATTCCTCAGATTGATCATTATAGGATTATGGTCAGTAACATATGTATTCAATATAAATGAGCTAAACTCGTGATTTTGAACTTTTGTATTTTCTTTAACAAATATGTGGTCCAGGCACGTTCCTGATTCTAATCTGGTTATAGAATTTATATGTGATTGAAACCCCAATTCAGCCATACAAGCCACATAATAGGTGACATCAATGTCACTTTCATCTGTCAGGTCAATGTTTGTGTCGCCTATAAAAAATTCATTGTCATTTATTTTTGTATTACCAGCAAGATACTCATATACATCATCTACAAATACCCTTTTTGAAACTGGCGGAGCTGAGATATTTTTCCTAGACCGCCGAAAAGTCTGTAGGAAACCACTGGATGTGTAACCAGGCCAACGCCTTCCAGGTAGTAACATTGAACCGCCGTAAAAAGGTTATTAGGAAATCGCTGGGTGTGCGACCGGGATAACGCCTTTCAGCTAGTCTTGATAATTTTGCCGTAACTATCCGTTTGTCTAGGCCGAAACCGTCGCGGCAGACTGGCCGCACGAGCATTTGCTTTAACGAAATTTAGTTGCACGCTAGCCGCCGAATTTGCTGCTTACGTAGCAAGCTTAATTAATTTCTCACTCCGCGTAATCGGGTTTGGTTTTCTCTTGCTTTCCGTCCGGCAGTCAGATTCCGCCTGCTTAGTTAATTCAATTTTTGTTACAGAAATTTGCCGAGTATTAACCCCGAGCCGGCCTCCTGAATGTTTGTCGCTTGTAAATAATGCAAATAATTGTTTATTTTTATTCAATACAGTTTGTTAAAACCGCCTACTTGTTTGACTCTATTCCATCCCCTCAAAACACACCACTCTTGCACTTCTGGAACTATTTTTCTTCAACTTAGAGCTATCTAACGTAACAGCGGCGGTCACCGCTATAAAAAAGGCCTGACCCCCGAGCTAATCGACTATTATTTCCAAAAGAGTTATAAGAAGACCCAAACCAAATTGAATAATTACATAATAGTCAAAATCAAACTGAAAACCTTAGTCGAAAGGGCCCGCATCTTACAAATTGGAGTACCCGAATATAATAAATATATATTGGAGATCTTTTTTATAGAAAATTTGACAACGTAGCTTTAATCAGCACTCCCTGAAATCCAAATATCCCAAGCTTTATGAATTTGCCTGTGCAACTAACATTTCTATAGAACCTTATGGTTGGGAAAATGTTTTTTTTTTAAATTTTAAATTAAAAATCAGGAATACTTTGGAAATATTTGAAAATCTGATAAACTTAATCAAAACATCCCACAAAATGTCCCACTAATAAAGAAAACAAACAACTTCCTACCATTTTGAAATAATACTTAAATATGGCATATTCTTCACAAATCACATAAAATATGCCATATTTAGGTATTATTTTAAAATGGTACGATGGTGTTATTTTTCTGTTTTCATTATTAGTGCATCATTTTTAGATTAAGTTTAGATTAAGTTTACCCAATTTTCAAATATTTCCAACGCATTCTTGATTTTTAATTGAAAATAAAAAAATCAATTTTCCCAACTTTAAGGCCCTGTAGAGATGTTAGTCGGCGAAGTAAACTAACAAAACTTGGGACATTGGGGTTTCAGGGGTTGCTGAATAAAGCTACTTGCCAGACTTCGGATTAAAAATCGAAACAATGATGCCACCATAATGATGTCCCACAAGTCCCACTTCCTAAGCCGGGTACACACTTGAGAGGACATGATTTGAGTACACACGAATATACAAATGTAGAAGTCCCATTCGCCGTGCCTCAGGACATGCGGGTTGACTCGCGCGCGACCGCGAACGCGCGCGGTTCGTGCCGAATTCTGTCGGTTTTCGATCCCCGCTCAAAGAAAAACATTCATCGCATGCGCGCTCAGTGTAGACGTTTTACGTTGTCTGGAGGTGTACCATTTATAATTACAATAAACATGCTACGGCTACTACTAGTTTTGCCCAAGTTAATTAACATTTCAAAGTCTTCTGATAACATGCGGACGAAGGTTCTAAATTTACCTGACGACTCTTCTAGCCGCAGGTCATTTAATAATGCAGAACCAGTATATTGACATCGGTTTTTGTATATTTGTGTTATCCACCATCCCCTTTTTTGCCTTTTCGGCTTTTCCTTTTTCAATAAATTATACATTGTCAGAAATGCAGCACAACTTAGCAGTAAAACTTCATCCTCACTTGACGACATTTTTTATCAAAAATAATAATAAACTAAGTACCTAACTGTGAAAATGGGGCGAGTTGAGAACACACGCATGCGACGCAAAAATAAGAATACACACACATTGAGCACGCACGCATATGTGTGTGTTCTCAAGTCATGTCCTCTCAAGTTTGTACCCAGCTTAACACACGCGCGCGCGCACGCACGCACACACAAAAGTTCATCAAAATCATGTAGCATATCACAATTTTACAGGGGTGTTCCGGATCAAATCTGAACACCCTGTAAATTTAAATTCTGCGATTTTAGTGGAAAATGTTATTTCAAATACTGCATTTATGGAAAGTGAATAAAAAACTAAACATATTCTTCAATGTAAAAAAAAGTTCAAAGCAAGACGTTTACAGTTTTGCTCTTAAACAAATATATTAATCAAAATAATTACCTATATATTTTACACAGGTAAGATGGTTATCAGACAAGGAGATTTTGTTGTATTAAATGGAGAAGAACCTGGTGAGCCCAAGAGAATTGCACTAGTAACTTACTTGTTTGAAAATGTGTTAGATCTGACTAAACAATTTCATGCACACTTTCTATGTTTATCCAGTGACACTATTTTATGTGAAAAGGGGGATCCAAATGAGTTGTTTGTTGTGGATTATTGCTCAGATGAAACACTTGAATCTATCCTACAAAAAACCTCAGTAAGTTCTTATAACATGTAAACACATTTTTCTACAGTAGTCATTAATTTGCAGGTCAAATATGGAAAAGCATTACAAATCAGACAAAATGGAACTAGAGATAACAGTTATTATTTTATTTCGAAAATTTATGACTATATGCAAAGCAGATTTATACATTTTCCTGGTTTTATAAAAGGAGAATGCTATTCTTGCTAGTATGTATACCTGATTTTCTACAGAGAAGTCATTTCCCCTTCCTGTGTACCATTTTTATTTATTTTTGAGGCAGGACCTTATTGAACCTTTTGCATTTGTCTTTCTAGGATGAAATTTTGATTTCCGGGTCCTTACCCTTCTATTTCAGTTTGTTAAAACCACATGACCACAAGCCAAAAATAATTTCCTCATTATTATCATTAGACTGGAATGATTGCCATTCTAACATAACTTTTAGATGTGGAATGTGTACTTTCGAAAATAGTGTTAGAGAAAATTCTTTATTGAATCGATTAAATTAGATTGAATAGATGTAAAATGTCAAGAATCTTAATTTCATTACTTTTTCAAAACATATTTTGTTCAGAAATGATATAAAAAATGATCAAACCATTCAATTATTTTGAAAAATAGGGGTAGGTACTTTAATCTTGACCACTTTATATTTTCGTATCTTGCTGACATGGAAAGAGCCATTTATATTTTGATATCTGTATTCTGAATTTGAAAAGCGTGTAGGAAACTTAAAAAAACATTTGTTCATATATATATATATATATATATATATATATATATACAGTGTGTCCCAGGATTAGCGAATTTATAGATGTAAATGACAAAAAAATTTCGAGTTGAAAATTGAGCTTCTGGGATTCCGCCCTGCTTAGTTTGAAACTAATTTTTGACATAATTTTACTTTCGAAAAATCAAGTACGCCTTGGAAATTTTGAAAATACTGATTCTGTACACTAGTAAAATGCCCCCTCTGTAGCTTTTACGACAAAATGTTATTAAAGAAAGTTGTTCAGAATGAAAAACTGAGTATCTGTGCAAAATTGCAGAATCCTAGGCCTCTTGATTTTTGTCCCTTTTTTATTGGAAAAGTTGGAAAAGGTGATGTTTTGGTAAAAGATATTAAATATATTATTAAAGAAAGTTGTTCAGAATTGAAAATTGTGTATGTATGCTAAATTTAGTAATAATCGGCTACATTAATTTTTTGACTGTTATTTTATCATTAGGTGTGCTGGTTTTTCTATTGTCTGTGTAGGTAGAGTTACTGTATTAAAGTTATTTTAATGCATATATATTTTACAAGCGCAATGCTAACAAGCCTTCTGTAGCACGTAGCGCTATTTACTCTGTGGCATTACTTTCAATTGAAAATATTACCCAAGTATTGAATGAGCAATGTCTATGAGTTTCGCATTTTTTATTATTTAAAATAACAATTCTAGATTAGCTGTGCAACATTCCTTTATTTTCAAATTTTGAAAGCCTACTATATCTATTTTAATTTAACGTCATAATCGATTATTTGTTTCCTTGGGTAACTAGATCTTATGCCAATCATAAATATTACCAATATTTTTTCTCAAAGTTTAATAGTAAATTCAGAATAAACTGGCAAGTGTGACACATCAAATAAAATGGGATATTTCACTTTATAAAAAATGCGTCATTACAATTTCAATTTTTTGCAGATAATTTAATTTTTTATCTAATATTTCAAAACTGATGTAAAATTTGGATTCTGACAGTTCTTGCAAACAATTCTCATGTTAAACTTTTTTGTGTACCTCCGAAATAAAAAAAATCACAGCAGTTTTAAAATGCTGTTTTGAGATTGAGATTTTATACAAAACGTGAAATAGGCGTTAAAGAAAATGATTTTATGTTTGATATTTTATTTGTTGTGGTACAGTTTTTCCTAAACTATCATAATTCTATACGCGTTTACTTGTGTACTTGTTGATGCGACCGATTGATTTTTCATGTTCCATTATTTCTTTCAGCATTAACTATACCTTTATCCTAGGTACCTTCTATATTTTTATATCCAGTGTCTGAAAGAGTTTTTTGGAGTGTGGTTGCTACCTCTAAGTAATGCAGTCAGCCATTCCCAAAAAATTGCTTCTTTTGAAAACCTAAAAACAGACTTCAAAACTTTGTAGTGGATAAGCTAGGTAACTAATTTGTTCTGATTGTTTGCCTTCATGAAATGCTGACAAAGAAGGTTCATTTGATAAGAAAATTGTCCTTTTACTAACCCATACAATCTCACAGCATGTAGGTAAAAACTTCTTCGCACTACCTATGTAGGTCCCTTTTTCTTACATACTACTTAAATTTTTATTAAAGAACTCATTTAGTGTGTATGGTTCTATTTCTATTATCATTTCTTTAATATTTTTCTAAATTTTTTGAGGCTCTTAATATTTTTTATGAAATCTGGTAATTTGTTGTAGCATCTGATGCACATATACAGTGTGTCCCCGGATAGGTGTAACTATACTTGTAAACTTTTTTATTTTTCATTTTTCGGCAAAAAGTCATTCTTTATAAAAAGTTTTGCTTATTTTGAAACTGGGAAATCCAATACCAGATTTTTGAAAAGTTATACAGGGCTTCCGAAAAGTTCAAAATACTAAAATCCTGTCAAGAGTAAAGTGCTCTTTTTCAAAGTTAGCAGAAAATGTTATTCGAGAAAGTGGTTTCTAATAAAACAAAGGGCCCAAATCTCAGATATTAATAGATTCTAATAAAATTCACGAAATAGTCGATTTTTAAAATGTGGTTCAAGATATTAAGAGCAATAATGTGTTATTACGGTTTATCCAGGAGGCATCGGAAAACAAGTAAACATGTAGGTAAGCCCTGAAGTGTTTGAGGCGTACCATAGACAGGTTCATCCGATCTGGGTCTGTTTACAAAAAAGAAACGTCAAAGAGTTAAAAATATAATATTTCTTGAAGTTTATTAGAATCTATTAATATCGGAGATTTGGACCTTTTGTTGTATTAGGAACCACTTTCTCAAATAACATTTCTCGCTAACTTTGAAAAAAATAGCACTTTATTCTTGACACGATTTTAGTATTTTGAACTTTTCGGACGCCCTGTATAACTTTTCGAAAATCTGGTATTGGATTTCCCAGTTTCAAAACAAGCAAAACTTTTGATAAAGAATGACTTTTTGCCAAAAAATGAAAAATAAAAAAGTTTACAAGTATAGTTACACCTATCCGGGGACACACTGTATAATGAGAACTTTTTTCTGTAAGAGTTAATCGATGGATCAGATAACTAATGTTTTGTGTTCTAGTTTCATACGAATGAAATTTTTCTGTTTCAAATTTATCTATGTTTTTGAATAGTAAACATTCAAATATATAAATTCCACATACCGTCATTATCCTTAAAGCCCAAAAACCCAGTTTATTTATTATTCTAATTGCCCTTTTTTGAGTTATAAATATTCTATTAATTTCTGAACTGATTCCCCAGAACAAAATCCCATATCTTAGTAGAGATTCAAAATTTTCAAAATAAACCACTTTTAAAGTTGAGTTGTTCATATACCTTGATATTACTCCAATTCCATAAGTAATAAGGACTCCCGTCGACGATATCTCCGGAACAAAAAGTGATATTTTAATTCTGCAAACTCCGTTCGCTAGGACGTGAAGAGGGCTTTATTCATAACTGCTAAGCATTCATTTTAACATTGGCATATAGATGGCGCTGCGGTGCAAAGAAACTTTTTGATCCTAGGAAAGTTTGAACGTAGCGCATCTCAAAGACTGGGTAATTTGGAGAAACTTTTGTTCTATGGACGATTTTGCTATTGTTATACTAGTTTCTGAGATAACCGCTCTACAATGTCATTTACAAAAAATGATCTAACTCGCTTAAAATTAACTTACAGCAAAAAGTTATTAAAAATATCTTTGTAGTGCACTAGTATGAAGAAAATAATGGCACATGTCAAATTATTACACATCTGGTTTGACCGGAAGTACCGGAAGTGACCAATTTTTCAGTTCAAAATGAATATACTGCACAATTTTCCCTCAAAATTGGAAAAAAAATCTACATGTAGACAAAGACAATTTGGCTGAATTTATTTTTATTAACCGAAGGTGACATTACAAAAATTAAAAATGAATGTTTACAATAAATGTTCAAAATTATTTCCATACCTAAATACGAGTGGCTACAGCACTGTTTTTACCGCATTCTCCATAAATTAATACCATATTTAATTTGTCCTCATTACTATGATTAACCATTATTACAAAAATTAATAAACTAATTAGGCAAGAAACAAATTGACGATAGCGAATTACCTGGGCGTTTGAAGCTAAATATCATATTTAAACAATGGACAGAGCCACCTTCGGTTAACAAAAATAAGTTCTACCAAATTGTCGTTATCTAGAGGGTATACATGGTGTTATTGTTATTATATTATATTATACTATATTATATTATTATATATTATATTGTATTGTATTGTATTATATTGTTATTATATAACATTGGAAATTACCTTTTTTCCCTTTTGAGGGATAAATTATACAGTATGTTCATTTTAAACAGAAAAATTGGTCACTTCCAGTACTTCCGGTCATACCATATGTGTAACAATTTGACAAGTATTGCTATTTTTCTCGTCCTAGTGAACTACAAAGACATTTTCAATAACTTTCCTCTAAAGTTAATTTTAAGCGAGTTGGCTCATTTTTTGTAAATGACATTGTAGAGCGGTTACTTCAGAAACTAGTAACAGCAGGAAAATAGTCCATAGAACAAAAGTTTCTCCAAATTGTCCAGTCTTTCAAATGCACCACGCTCCAACGTTCCTAGGATCGGAAAGTTTCTTTGCACCGCAGCGCCACCTATACAGCAATATCAAAATGAACGCTTAGCAGTTGCGAATAATTCCCTCTTCACGACCTAGGGACCGGCATTTGCAGAATTAAAATATCCCTTTTTGATTGATATCCCTGAGAAATTTTAGGCTAAAAAGCAGGTATAGGTTGAACTAAGTTGATGTTGACAAAAATCTGTGAATGATAATTTTTATTAAGGTGAATGATAATGTTTATTAAGATGACCTTAATAAACATGATCATGTAATAAAATGTTCACACATGTAAAATACACATAGTGTTGTGCATTTTTTAGTTTAATGTATTAATGAATATTTTCCTTAAATTAAAGCATGCAAAAAGAAGAGGAATTAGTGAAGACGCCATATTTTGAGAATGACTGCATTTACTGGGCCAATAACCAGTATCGGGTTGGATCTGGAGTTTTTCTTGAACCTGGACAATATAAAGATCGTGCACCTAAATTGGTAAGAACAAACATTACTTATTACTACTCTGATCTCTGTTTCGATCATCAAGCAGGATATCAAAGTGCCTAACATGCGCCAATTAGAGGCAAGTATCACATACGTAGGGTTCTGTTAAAACTCATACTAAAACCAAGAAATATACTTGGTGACATGTTGGATTATGATACACCACCTCTTGTTTTTATTTTGCGGATATATCTTTCCAATTTGTCACTTCGCTTGTATAGACTGCTTAAATTAACTGTCATTTGGAGCAAGTGACATAAAAATCTGCTGAGGGACAAGGAAACAAAATAAACTAGTCATAAAAAAAATCTTCATTTTATTAGTTTCCTGATTAGTTTGAGAGAACAGTAAAACTAATAGCAAGTTATGTTCCTAAAAACCGCATCACCAGCACCAGTTCCCACGGTCAGCTTTTATTTTGCATTGTCAGCTTTTAATTATATAAAAACACTTGTTCCCAGGTCATACATGGTTTTCACTATTTGTACGTTGCCAAATAAAGTTCTGTCTTTTTTAAATCTTAGATTTTACCCAAAAAGTGTGTTCCCGGGATTTTCCTCCTGGTCCCGAAACCTTAAAAGTCCCGATTTTTTTTATTATGCCATAAACACCCCACCATTGAATGGCCAATAGGCCGATCGGGCCAACACGTCGCAACTAAGTGATTCGGACGGTAATTTCCCTGAAAGCCTAAAGAACTAGGGTAGGGGTCGTAGGAGATTCACTGACATTCGGCATTCGTCTTTAGTATTATTACAATTCTAGGATGTGAAGCCTGCAACGCTGTGGCCTGTGACCTTACCCCTTAGTGTAATACAGTACCGTGTGATTTTGTGGTGTGATTAACCATATCCTTATATATAGGTTCTTTAATTAATACATAGAAGTGTGGAATTGCTACAATTTTTAAATTTTAAACTGAAATAAGAATACTTACTTGTATACTTAGTCATACATTTAAATTAGTTGGAGTTGGAGCTAGTTTTAGTTGTGTGTTGTGTTTTTTTAAAGTAATTTCAGTTTTATTCTGTTATTTTATGTATGGTATTTTCTAGGTAGGAACTACCCACATCTAAATAAAAATACTTCATTTTTATAAACTTTTTCTTAACAAATTTGTTGTAAAGAAACAAAATTTTGATTTCGAGACCATTTTTTGGAACTAGTACCGGGACTTAAAATTTGGGACCATAGTCCCGAATACCTTTACGGTCCTGGGATTTGGGGATCCTAAAGGCCTCTGACTGTCTGGCCAGAAATAGATTTCGATGATCGAAAGACGCCCAAATGGCAGACACCGTTTATGAAAACTTTATTCCTACACCACCGGCAACACGGTTAGGCTTCGTCAGCTGACTGCTGGCACCTCTAGCGGTGACTTTCAACGGAGAGCATTTTAGGGTTTTAAAAATCTGACGATTCTGCATCCGAGCACTATCTGTTAGGCCAAGGCAAAACCAAGCTTCGGTGTGTTATACACTTCTGTCTGTGTAGCGTATATTTTCTGTGGACCACGCAGATACTTTATGAAATGCACATCAAGTAACCTAAAATGCACCTAATATGGCTATGGCGGCCATCTAGGAGGATGCCAGAGCCCTCTGTCAGATGACTAAAATTTTGTGATCTGAAAAGCTTCTAAACGTATCGAAAAATGCCTAGGCAGCTTGAAAAGCAAAAGCATCTAAGTAACTCAAAAACATCAAATCTACTCGAAAAGCACCTCGAGACATGTCCTAAGAGAGTTCTGGAGCGGAAGTGAATTCATCAAGATCCAGAACTCTCGAAGGAAGTGTCTCAAGACGCTTTTCGAGTCTCTTAGACTTTTTTGAGTCCTTTTCGAGCAGCTTAGATGCTTCTCGAGTCACCTAGGCATTTTCGAGTAATTTTTTGAGATGTTTAGATGCCTTTCAAGTTTCTTAGACGTTTCCAAGTCGTTTTTTGAGACGTTTGGGTGCTTTTCTAGTCACCTAGACATTTTTTGGAATTTTTAGACCCATTTCGAGGTGCTTAGGCGCTTTTCTGTGTTTTGATAATGACCAGGCGGAAGCGAAGTAATCGTAGATTTTCAGACCCTATATAGTCACTGCGATTGGCTTGTGTCAGAAGAAGATGTGGAAGTGGAGGGGGTAAGTTTGGTTGCATTTTGACCACATTTGGACCTTATTGGGATTAACATGGGGAAAATGTGTTAGCTTATATATAGCCTAATTACTGACTTTGAAAACTGACAAGTGTGACAGATTGTGTTGTGAACGGGATTGTTGATAAACTTGCAGCCAATGAGCTGATAGGAGCTTACCCAACCCAGACTCTCCAAGGCAGCTGCTGTTAATTAGGTGGTAGGCAGAGCGCCGGACCGCGTCTTCAATTAATGATTCTGCTTGTTTCTACAGGATATTTCCTGTTTAAATGCAGATTATACTAAGGCCTGTCAATCGCATTCTCATTGTATCTCTATAATTCATTCCATATCTTTTGACATGGTTTAAATAAGTTTGCATATTGCAATTTATAAAATGGAGATTATTAAATTTGTAAATTATTATAGATCTTGAAAATTATGTTTTTTAAAAAGAATTGTTGTTTTCAACTTTTGAGGTCAAAAACCTAGGTTATGTCCAATTCCGTTTGGCGCTTTGATGCCTTTTGGCGCCCCTTCGTACCTGGCACCTGCGTGCGCAGCACACATTGCACACATGGATGGTGCGGCCCTTTTCGTACCTACAGTAAAGAGCTAGTCATAAGTAAGTCTCTTTCGAGGCATTCGTATTCTCTAAATTATTGTGTGTAACCTGAGGTGTTTCCTAAGTAATAGCACAATCCATAATACATTATCTTCAATTGTTATGGTGTTTGACCCCTGACTAAACCGCCATTACTGTCCTGGATGCCATAATCGTTAGGTTCAATCTCAAGTGACAGAAAAGACTGAGAATGTTGGTCATTTTCAAAGGCTTATATATCTTTCGAATACAGAGTATCGATAATGATTTCTTTTCATGATGACATTATGATGTATTGATAGGGGTATCCATGACTATTGGTGTTTTTTTGGTGACGTTCAATGGCATTCCATGGTATTCCAAAGCATTCCATGGTAGCGTTCCATGGTCTTTGATGGTACTGCATGGTATTCGATGATGGCATTCCATGGTCTTTGATGACGTTCCATGCATACATTGTGTGGCATTTCACACGTACATTGTATGCGTATGTTGCGTAAACACCAAAACATTGTATAAATGGCAAACCCCAAATGCCACAGAAACTCCAAATTTTGAGGCAATCGCCAAGAAAAAGTTAAAATGCTGTGCAAATGCCAAACGCCATGGGAATGCCAAAACGCCACAGAAACGCCAAAACATCGTGTTAAAATTACAAAAATTATTTTTTATAACCATGGGCCAAAGGGAAATGTTTTAGAAATTTTAAGGACAAACAGTTTAAATGAGGCATAATAAAATGTGTGTGTTATGTTGTTTGTAATTTTTGAGATATGACATAAACTTGTGTTTTTTTAAATGTAAATATAGTTGGCTGTGGCCTTATCAAATCGGCCATTTTTTGTGCTTTCTAAAGATATAATACTCGGCGTAGTTATTATAAAAAATAAAAGTGCTGTGGCTAATTTTCTGATTTTTTTTTTAATTTTCACATAGTCAGCTATGGAATATTTTCATAATTATTACGTTCTATTTTATAATAAGACATACTTCAAATTTTCAAATATTTTATTTTTAGTTGGTAACATAATGTAACAAAATAAAAAAAAAATTATCATGATGGAGCTCCACCACATAATTATTTGCCGATAAGAAATTACCTAGATCAGCTCTATCCAAATAGTTGGATAGGGAGAAATAGACCTATTTCCAGGCCGCCCCGATCCCCTGATTTGTCTGTTTTGGATTTCTTTTTGTGGGGAACAAGACAAAATAAAGTATGAGACAATTGTTGAATTAAGAGCAGCTGTTTTAGAAGCAATTGCCAGTATTGACAGGCGCTCTCTAGAAAGGCGACAAATTCAGTTTTAAATAGATGCAAATTTGCATAAATAATAATGGTGGATTGTTTGAACACCTTTTAAAATAATAATAATTTTAATTTGAGTTTTTTAATTTTTGTTTTATTTTGTTACATTTTGTTACCAGCTAAAAACAAAATATTAGACAGTTTGAAGTATGTCTAATTATAAAATAGAACGTAATTATGAAAATATTCCATGGCTGATTATGTAAAAATTAAAAAAAAAAAACAGAAAATTAGCCATAGCTCTTTTATTTTTTATAATAACTATGCCGAGTATTATATCTTTAGAAAGCTCAAAAAATTGCCGATTTGATAAGGCCACAGCCAACTATGATTTACATTTAAAAAAACACAAGTTTATATGTCATATATCAAAAATCACAAACAACATAAAAAAATGGATTAGATTATCTTATTAAGCCCAAAATTATCTACAATTTTTGTCTCTACAGTTTTTCTGTATAATCAGAAATAACGGAGCTACAGAGATCTGATGAAATAGCAAAAAATCACTCTTTTCAAAATATCTAGTGAGCCATAAACTTTTTTAAAAATGCAAAAGGGGCATTAGATTGAGCATTCAAAACTGCAATTATTTCCCCATTTAACCTTTGTTCTAGCTCTGCTAGTTTCCGAGATCCCCATAGTGGTCATCGAAAAATACTCACCCTGTATATAGTTCATAAATAATCAGGATTACTGTGATTTTCGAAGATTGAAGTTCGAGGTTAGAACACAATGCCTCAAAATACTTACACGGTCTGTTCACTTGAGTTGGAAGATGAAGGAAGAGTAGGTAATTGCCTGCGATAGCTGCAGAAACTGCTCCCATTTGGCAGAGAGATGCTCTGACTGTCTTTGTCGGAGAGGCCAGAGCAGTTGTTTTGCAAAAGCGAACTTTGGTGTATTTTTGTCAAGATTGTCATATTGCATTCAAGAGTGTCCCAGCTATGGAGGAGGAGGAATTACAGACTGAGTCATTTTCGATGGTTTTATGGTGTATCTGCGTTATTTGTATAGATAGAAAAAAACAAGGTAGGTGTTCATGAGTTAATTTTTTGAGATATTTACGATGCTCAAAACAGATCTCTGATATCTCCAATACTTTAGGAGATACAGGGCGTTTTTGAAATTTTTGCTATTTTTTACAATTATCATAGCTCATTTGTTTTTAAACCTATATATTTCGTTGAAAATGCTTTATACGCACTTTTTTACGTAGAATCCATTGGAGTAAACAGTTTTTCTAAAAAATAGTTATTTTACCTACCAAGGCACTGAAGTTCAACTTAATAATTCAACTTCAGTTTCTTGGTACATAAATAACTATTTTATAGAAAAACTGTTTACTCCAATGGATTCTACGTAAAAAAGTGCGTGTAAAGCGTTTTCAACGAAATATATAGGTTTAAAAACAAATGAGCTATGATAATTGCAAAAATTTCAAAAACGCCCTGTATCTCCTAAAGTATTGGAGATATCAGAGATCTGTTTTGAGGATCGTAAATATCTCAAAAAATTAACTAATGAACACCTACCTTGTTTTTTTCTATCTATACAAATAACGGAGATACCCCATAAAACCATCGAAAATGACTCAGTCTGTACAAATGTTAAAGCATACAGTTGACATATTGGAGAAGGAAAACTCTGCCAATGCAGAGGCATTGATTTACGAGATGAGTCAAAGAACTAATTATAATAATTAATTATCATAATTTAATGGCGTATAATGTTCCCGAATCCAATTTGAGTGATCACAGCGCCAAGCACGAACTCCCTTCGGTAAAGAAGGTGGTCCGTGTGGGGCATAAAAATAACAATGACACCAGGATTAGAGCTGTAAAAGTCATCTGTGATTCTAACACTGTAAGGTTGGCAGTGGAAGTGGGGAGAAGGTTGCAGAATACAGGATATAGGATCTCACATGATCAGACACCGATGCATGCCTATAGAAAGGCTAAAGGAATTCTGGAAAGTAGAAAGGCTTCGGGAGAGAAACACTTAGTCATTAGGTACCGTAATGGTGTGCCTGTAGTGGACACTAAACAGCAAAAAATGCGCCTGCACCCCATTAAGTGTGTATTTTCAAAACGTTGGAGGCCTTCGCACCAAATTGCATGAACTCATGAAAACACTGGCATGCTGTAGTTATGATATTATTGTTATGGTTGAAAGCAATTTAAACGAGGACATCCCTGATAGTGAGCTTAGTTTTGATGGTTTTAGCATGTTTTAGGAGTTGTGGCCGTGCTGAAACCACGGCAGACTTACAAGCGCCTACGCATAATACTCCATTTATTGAAGCCTGTTTGACAAATAACAATTTTCGCCCAACAAATCCCCAATATATATTACAATTTATTTTTCCGAGGACTTCATTTGAAATAAATGATTGCCTTTTTGATATGGTAACTTTGTGTAACATTTGAGATCCATGGCCTACTTTCAGAGATATATTTGAAAAACCCGAAAACTGCCAGAATTTCTTCGGTTTGTAACTTTTTTGTTTCAAGAGTTACCGAAAAATTTTCCCCAATGACATTTGTGAGCAAAACTAATTGCTTTAAGCCTACTTTATCAGAATTTAAAACAATGCCACGGTTTAATGGGTGCTATCATAGTATACCCACCGAAAAATGTGCCCATTTTATTGTAGCGAGCCGTGGCCTCGAATCCTGTACCTTCATGTTTTATGTATTTTTTCCCAACATACTACATTGGAAACCTTGAAAATTTCTTGTGAGGTATCGGTATCTTGAAAAATGGTTATTTGTGTAACTATATAGTGCATATTTGTTGCACGAGGCATTAAGTTTTCAGCTCGAGACGCAGTCGAGGTAACTGATGACAAACTTCATTTTCAGTAATTTTTTTAATTTTGTTTTCTTCATTGCCTGTGAAGGTCTCAGGTTCTTCACTTAAAACTCTTTTTAGAACTGTTGTGAGAAAGCTCAGTCTTTTGCATACCATAAATTTTTCAAACACAATAAAATGCCTAATGATAGAAATGTCTTCTTAGATTTAGTTTTCTCTAATGCTAGGGATTGTTATGTAACTAGAGCCAGCAACCCTCTAGCGGGTGTTAGTCTGCATCATATTAATTATGAATTTACTATAGCAGTTTCTAAAGAACATAAAGCTAGTGATCTTGTATACAATGAATATTACTATGATTTTAAAAGCGGGAACTTTTATTTATTGTTGAATTTATAATTGAATAATTACCTGGCATCAATTGACTGGACTGAGTGCCTAGAAATTAATAACATCAATGTGGCAGTGGGTTTGTTTTATGAAATTCTGTCCACTGGTATTGCCTACTTTATTCCACTAAAAAAATACCACACCTCTACTTTCTCCAAGTGGTTTTCTTCCAATTTACGCTAGCTAACTTTAGACAAGAAACATGTGCATTCTGTTTACAAAAATGAGTGCTCCAATGATAGTTACTTAAGGTTCTCTCGGTTACGTTCGGAGTGCACTAGACCGTCAGACACTTTTTTTAATAATTATTACATCAGTGGTTTGGATTCAAACTAGTCATAGTTTGCCTAGTTCTATGTTTTATGGCGACCAGTCTACTACAAACGGTCATGATATTGCCAAATTATTCAAGGAATTCTTTCAATCAGTCTACACTGTAAATCCCGATGCATCCGATATTTCGGATTACGTCCATGGAATGTTGAACTTGGGTAATAATATTAAATGCAGTGAAATATATATAACTGATATATTTAATGAGATATCCGGTCTTCCAAATAAACATATGGTCCTGATGGTGTTAGTAATTTGATATTGAAGGAGTGTGTTTGCACAATTGTGCTGCCTCTATATCTACTTTTTAGTAAGTCATTGTTATCCTCGATGTTTCCTGATATATGGAAGGAAAGGTATGTGGTTCCAATATTTAAGACTGCGGAAAAGAAGAACATTGAAAACTATCGCAGCATATGTATACAGTCTGCCATTCCGAAGTTATTTGATTGTTTGGTAACTAGGCAGATTGCTTGGCTATGTAAAGGTCTTATTTGTCAGGAGCAACATGGCTTCTCTAAAAACAAATAAACTATGTCTAATTTATTAACCTATCAACTGGATATTCTTCATAACATGGAAGATAGAAAACAAACTGATTCTATCTGCACGGACTTTTCGAAAGCATTCGATTGTGTTGATCACAAGATCTTACTTAATAAGTTGCTCTTAATGGGCTTTAATCAGGATTTTGTTTCATGGTGGGAGAGCTCGTTGATGGGTCGGATTCAGCTTGTGAAGGTGGGTTGCTTTTATTCAGATACAATTTCGGTCACATATGGTGTACCCCAGGGGGGCCATAGTTCACCCCTCTTATTTAACATTTTTGTTAACGATGTTGTTGATTGTTTCTTTAATAGCCGATGCGTGACGTTTGCAGACGATATCAAGTTTTGGAGAACGGTTGAATGTGTCTGTGACCAAGAGCTTTTACAGGAGGATTTGAATCGGTTGTCAGGTTGGTGCCTAAGGAACAAATTATGCTTAAACGTGGGGAAGTGCTGTTTTATAAGTTTTTCTCGTAAAATGGCTAAAATTGAAGTGAGGTACTTCATCAGTGATCAACAACTTAATTATCAGTCTTCTTTAAAGGACTTGGGTGTTATCTTTTTTAATCGGCACTAAAGAGTCAGAAACTCTTCATTAAAAGCTCAGAAATTGGCACTAAAGTAAGTCGTTATTGTAAATTTTTTTTCTATCAGTTGGCCTTGGCGAAATATGAGCCTCATTGCAGAATCGTTACCTATAACAATGTAATCTTTCAGTATAAGTATTTTGGTCGGGTGGAACAACAATAATATTTTCTATGTACACTGCAAGGGATTGGCCAGAGGCTCAATCTAGCAAGAGCGATATAGAGGCAAAGCAATGATGTGAGTGGTGGGATCATAAATGGATGATCCTCTTTAAATTATTTTGCCTAATAAAACTTTTTTTTTCCCTTACAGGCCTCAGATACTAAATTTCACATTCTCTATAAAAAGTTGAACTTCAGTGCCTTCAGGGAGTTCCATTCAATTATAAAGGCATCTGGCAAGTCGAGTGAAGTGTGCCATGGGATCCCATCAAAACAGTCGAATGGTCAACAGAACCCCTCAAAGTGTTGGTGTGCAAAGATTCAATAGAAAAATATACAGTAAAACTATACTTTAGGACAAAACGCCACATTTTATTTTAAAAAACCAAGGCCTGCTACAACATAGGTATATTTTGGGTCAAAATTGGACATACCATATTACTTAGCTATATATTTTTTTATAAATATTCTGACTACACCACTGGATTAGTATCCCTTAAAACGGGTTTGTACCAAATGTTGTTAAAAAATATCTAAGAATAAAAATTCTGGAAACCAATGAAAATCGCGATTTAACTACCTATTTTTACCTGCCTACTCGCTTAAATCAAGTGGCATGGGTATTGAAAACAATTGAAACTGTAAACAGGCATAGGTACCCAAATACAAAAACCTAAAGTAAAAATGAAATTTCAATTTTTTTCTATTAATCCACCATTTATTTCGCTAAATTATTCATACTTGTACCTCACCTTTTTCTTGAAAATATAATATCACATAATTTTTACATTAGGGTTTTTGTACTTAGGTATACCTTGTAACGAAGTTACTAGATTTTCCATATTTTATTTGGATTTATCCGTTCAGAACAATTATTTATTTTGTTTATTCAGGTTCAGTTAATTTCTTCCGATTTTTGAGGGTAGCCAGGGGGCTGATAGAGTTAGAAAGGGGTAGGATATGCTTCTAAGCCATTTTTGAGGTTATAAATCTCGTTCTTGCTGGCAACTGGGGTAACAGAACATGGCGACAATGACGCTGTGCCATTGTCGCCGAGGGCCAAGGGATGCTGCGAACATCTGTACCCGCACCAGACCGCCCATGGCGATCTCCGCCGGCGAAAGAGAGGGGACGCCTCAGATAAATAACCGCAAGGATAGAGGGAGCAACAGCATCAAAATACATTTGTAGTCTACCAACATCTTATGCCAATTTACCAAAGTAAATCCTGAGAAATATCAATTTGTCCACACCCACACACTTTCTGCGTCCCATTGTATACAAAATCAGTCACTATACCCTAAATACTAATAAATAGCCTATAAATTAACAGAAAAACAATCGAAAACACGAAAAATGGCGGCATTGCCATGTCGGGCGGTTTGATGTATCTGTTGACGATTTTATTAAAGTGATAATTAGCTACTATGATTACAGCACGATTTAATTTTAGTTTAAAATTGTTAAATACAAGAAATTACTACATTTGTTAATTTAGTGTTATAGGACGTGTGCCTTCATTTAATCCCATTATTAAACCCTTCTATTTTGAAATGAAATGCTGTAAACAATGGAGTACGTGGCATCATTCAAAAAGATGTTGGCTCTGTTTACTTTTTGTTTTTACTCCCTCTATCCTTGGTTATTTCTCAGAGGGGGGCGCCTTAGCTGGCGGCCCGCCGAGCATCGCCCAGCACGCCGACGCACCGTTGCATTACCAGGATATAGAAAGGATGGGCCGCGGTGGAGGTAGATTCCTATTCTCTGCGACTTCTTTTTACAGTGGTGAGTATACGGGGTGTGCGACCAGGTGCAACGCCTCCCAGCTGAGTTTTTAAACTAAAAATCTGTAGGAAACTACTGGGTGTGTGACCGGGTCCAATGCCTGCCAGCTGCTCTTATTACACTGTCGTAGAAGTTTTGTTAGGAAATCGCTGGTTGTGTGACCGGGTCTAACGCCTCCCACTTAGTCTCAAACATTTGTTTTGCCATAGCCATCCGCTTGTCTAGTTTAGGTCAAAACCATCATGGCAGATCGGCCGTATGCGCTTTTGCTTTTTCCGAGATTTAGTTACCTATTAGTTGCCTGGCATTCCGCTTAAATACCTTGCTTAATAATTTCTCAGTCTGCGTAATCATCTTATTATTTATCTCTCTGACAGTCAGTAGCCGCCTGTGTATTTAATTCGATTTCTTTTACAGAATTTTGCCGAGAACCCGCCCTGAGCCAGTCTACTATTTCATTCTATTGTAATTTTGCACCTCTGGAGTTATTTTCTCTGCCTAAAGCAATCTGACGTAAAAGTGGTGGTCACCGCTATAAAAAATTCCTGGTGCCCGAGAAAATCGGCTATTATTACCAAAAGAGGTTGTAAAACCCAACTACATGTCACACAGTTGCAATGGAGGTAATGCTTGACCTAACTCTGCTACACATCTTTATGCAGGAAGAGTCAATTAAAAGTGCCTGGCAACTTTACCCAGCCAACAAACTAAAACCAGGGGACCTTATTGGACATCTAAAAATACTGGACACTGTCCAACTTCAATCCTTGAGAATGCCCTAATCACAGGACCTCACAGCCCCTAAGCCATAAATGTATGTGCTCATGAGTGCTTCAACAGACACATCAAGGGGGCAAGAATATACATCTTATCAGACAGTCAGGCAGCACTAAAAGCTCTGAAGTCCTACACTTATGAGTCTAAAGTTGTCTGGGAATGCAAAGCACATTCTAAAGCAACTGGCTATAGGCAATAGATTGACCTTAATGTGGGTGCCAGGGCATGAAGGTGTTCATGGAAATGAAATAGCTGATAGCCTCGCTCGAGAAGGGGCTAAGGCCAAAGTCTAGAGAATACTATAAGTCGGCGCACTCGGCCTTGTGTAAACAAACGTTTCCCCCCTGCCGTCTCGCGCTCCCTCGGCCCGCCGTCATCGGAGTACGGCGATCGATATCTTATTTGATAAAAAAATAAGCTTATAGACCGGGAGATAGTGACAGATTTTTGGACGTGATTTTACTCAGTATGCCTTGCAAAGGGCATTAAGTGGCACATATTCTCAATCAGAGAGTCATCCTGGGTTCTTCATGTGAAAAACTGAGTTTTCAATTATTCGAAAAATATGTATTTTGATATGATTTTATACAGGCTGCCATGTGTTTTATAATGAAGTTAAAATAGAAAATTCCTCGGAAAACCATAGGCATACCGTTAGGGTGGGTCCAAAGGGCTATTATTGCCACGTGATCTTGTATTTTAATAATTAATTTTTCCACGTTTCTAAACAGGCTGCCAAGGAGAAGTATGCAAGTGCTTGTTATGAAAATGCTGAAAAAAAGATGGCATACCTTTTACGCTTGTCCAAGTACTGTTTAAATTGAATGTTATTTAATAATTTAAAAAAATTATTCGATGTTAAGTGTACTTGGATATGCGCAAACGGTATGCCATCTTTTCTTCAGCAAAGACAAGCGAAACGATTTTTGACCTATTCGTCTGAGAACGCCAAAAATCTTCTCACTCTGAACAAGAATGAAGTAAGACTAATCACAGGTCTTCTTACTGGACACTACCCATTAAGATATCACCTTAAAAAAATGGGTAAAACAGATAATGGACTATGTAGATTTTGCAACGAACGTGTTGAGACTAGCGAGCATATACTCGGCGAGTGTCCCCTCCTAATTTGAAGCAAACTCGAGCACTTCGTAAAGATTGATATAAATCCAAACGAAATTGGCAATATGGCCCCAAGAAAAATACTGAGCTTTATTAACCCTTTCGGGACCGGACCCGGACGAACACGCATATAAAAGTTGGGTCAGTGGGACCGGAACCGACTATAAACGCAAGCAGGGAGGCATGAGAAAGGACTGGAACCGGACGGACACGCGTTGACTACGGATACATTGGACCGCCTACTTTACATTGGTCATGCCCCCAATTAATGTCATTGGCTGATTTTCTAGTAATGGTATCTAGTTGGGTGGTCCTTCTCGTAAAAAGAAACTTATTTGTGCACTTAAATACATCAATAAATTCGAACACAAGCTCATTTGCATGTGGGTGCATGCAAAAAATGACTTATATTGTGAAAAGATCTGTTGTTATGTAATGACTGTTTTGCAATTAAGGACCGGAACCGTACATACACGCATGCGCTTCCTGCTATGGTCCACTGGGCACAGATCCTCAGGCGGCCGCAGTCCCGAAAGGGTTAAAAGCTAAGGTAACCTCGGTATCCATTAGAGTATCTATTACTAACAAAAGATCTACATAGGTCGCAGTGAAGAAAAGCTATTAGGGCCAAACGACCCCGAGAAAAACTACAATCTACAAGAAAACCCACACCTAATTTAATAACTAAATAATTACATAATAGTCAAAATCAAAAACCGAAAACCTTAGCTGAAAAGGGCCAAATCTTACAAATTAGCGTAACCGAATAAGGACGTAGGTTATAAATTGGTCCCCAAGCAGGGCCTCTCTTTATAATCTATTGACATTACTATTATTTGTAATAATAGTATATTACATAGCGAGAGTTGTAAACAGCTTATTACGTATGAGTAGAAAAGTTGCGTACGAGCCGCGCAGCGGCGAGTGCTGTAATTCCACGAGTATGTAATAAGCTTACAACTCGAGTTTTGTATTATAATTTTTCTTCGACGAAAGAAAAACTATTATAATAGATAAACTATACTTCTGATTATCTGACAGGCAACAATTAGTATGTTGGTTAGTTGCTATGGTGATGCGGATGCCGCAATAACAAGGCACCCGTGATAATTGCGTTTTAATTAAGAACAGATACGTAATTTCTTTTTAGAATGTCAGTCATTACGTGTCAGTGTTCGTAACAATGGACTTACTTATAACCTAAACCGTCACTTAATAGGTATGTTACTAGCATAGGAGTAGAAAAAGTAAGTTACTGTTTTAATTGTTTGTTGTTGTAGACAGGTAAAATAGGTAGTTAAATCACTATTTTCATTGGTTCCCAGATTTTTTATTGTTTGAGATTTTTTTCAAAATTTGGTACAAACTCGTTTTAAGGGATGCCCAATTCAGTGGCGTAGTCAGAATTTTTATAAAAATATCGCTAATATGATTTGTCTAATTATTTTTGGTGTAGGTTTAGGAATTAACAGTAAAACACAGTAAGTGGTTTAACACATATATTGATAAAATAAATATATAAAAATACAAAACAGAAAAATACAAGAAAGTCACACACCCAAGTTCAAGGCAAATAAATATAAGGTAGTACGGTTGCACCCAAGTGCTCAAAAGTGTGCTCTCCGTAATAGTTAATCTAGACAAACAATCAAAATTTGTACCTACAGTACACAGTACCATTAAACATTTCAATTAATTTGACAAACCCAACATTAACCTATAGAATGTAATCGTATTAAAACTATTGAAAACAGCGAGTAACTATGGTACGAAATTATGGCAAACAGCAATAAAATTTGGCACAAAATGACGGAAAAGATATATCAGAAATAAAAATAAAATAGAAAAGTAAAAAAGTAAAAAATATTTATTAAACCTCTTACTTTTGGTCAGTTCAACAGTCAGTGAGTGCTTTTCCCTGGCTTCTGGTTTCGACTTGATGGCAAGATGCGCTTCTGGCTTTTCTAGGGGGGGGTTTCGGGCAGCATTTTCTCTGGCAAGTGGATCGTGGTCTGTTCATCGATTCCTTTGTCTCTGGCAAATCCACCTGTTATACACTTTTGATCCCCCAAATTTTCGATGAAAAGGACAAAACTTTCAGTCAACCAAAACTTTCAGTCAACCCTATTCAACCTAATATACTGTGATTGTGGAGTTCCGACTGAAAGTTTTGCCCTTCTCATCATTCCCATACTCCACTGTAAGATATGGACTATTTTCTATGCCCCAAATTTTCGTCATAGGCCTCCAGACATTGGGAACATCTCCAGAGTCTGGTTTCCAGGCATTAATCTTGGTCATTACCATAAATCATTCACTTTGGTTCTTGTTTTTGGCCCATCAAAAGGTATTAATTCTTTGACGGTTTTTTCCAGGATTTCGGAGGTTCAATTAAGAATTTGAATATGTTATTGTCTGTAGCAGGAAAAATTTTATACATTACACATTGCATAAACTCTTTTACTAAGTGTACTTACACATCTGGTTTTTTGATATTTCGAAAAATAAGTTAGATTTTGAAGTTTTTTTTGTTAAATGTAAAATTTAACAGTTACCACAAGTCACGTGACCACTTTTACATTTTTTGGCATTCTTTATCCTTGTACTGGGTGTTTACATACACGTATAGCATGCTAAAAAGTGGTAATGGAACTATTCTAACGTGTTGAACTGGACGAATAGTTATTTATGTACCAAGGCACTGAAGTTCAACTTTTTATGACTCATGTGGAGTTTAGTTGCTGAGGCCTCTGGCCAAGGCAAATAAACCACATGAGTCATAAAAAGAACTTCAGTGCCGAGGTACATATTATATTTTTCTTGAAATCGGAAAAAAAAAGTTTTTATTAGGCAAGAAAATAATAATAAGGGATCACCCGTCCACGAACCGACTACGCGCGGCGTTGCTTGACTTTACCGATCACTCTACCTAGGACAAGTATAATGATGTACGGCACCTTCTGACAGAAAAACCAAACTGCTGCTTCTTGTGCAGCCTACACAACAAATCTATTGATTTTCAAATTTACTAAAATATGTATACTGAAGGATTGCGCTTCTATAGGAAACAATTTCGCAATGTGTACGAAAAGTTAATTGAGCCTTTATCGGCCGGGTTTTGAATATTTGGTCACTTTTGACGAGCGATTTCTCCGCGTCTGACGTTTGATGTTTCCATCTTGCTAAGGCCTACTTATTGAAAAAATCGTACAATAATGGGCTACATTATTGTACGATTTCTGTGCTTTTAATGACGATTTTGGGACATTTTAATGCCGATTTCAAGAAAAAGTTAGTATTGTTTGCTTGAAAAAGATGAAGATAGAAGATAGTAAGGCAAATGCATCACACTACCCACCTACCGCGGGAGTGGGGGTTACAATATCTGCTCATATCAGCAGCAAGTCTGCGGCTATTATAACCCCCAATCCCGTAGTAGAAGAATGCGTGGCTTTCGCCTTACTACGGCTCCCATCTTTGTGATTATTTCACTAAAACCTGCTGTGTTTTTGTCATAAAGCTATTCTTTCGAGAAAAATGTCTTTATACACTTCCGAACAAAAAATCGCAATTGTAATAATATATTACATAGCGAGAGTTGTAAACAGCTTATTACGTATAAGTGGAAAAATTACGCACGAGCCGCGCAGCGGCAAGTGCTGTAATTCCACGAGTATATGTAATAAGCTTACAACTCGAGTTTTGTATTATAATTTTTCTTCGACGAAAGAAAAACTATTATAATAGACAAACTATACTTCTGATTATCTGTCAGGCAATAATTAGTATGTTGGTTAGTTGCTATGACGCGCTAACAAGGCACCCGTGATAATTGCGTTTTAATTAAGAACAGATACGTAATTTTTTTTATTACGTGTCAGTCATTACGTATCAGTGTTCGTAACAATGAACTTACTTATAACCTAAACCGTCACTTAATAGGTATGTTACTAGCATAGGAGTAGAAAAAATAGTTTTACACATCTCAAAGTACAGAAGAATTTGTTGAAAACGTGGGGTACCCCCTTCACCCTCGCTCTAAAAAATACTACTAAGGGTGGGGATTGGGGCTCTGCCCAACCGCCCATTCTAGTGGATAGACAGGGCAGGGCATAGCTTCACGGCATAAATGAACGATCTGCTACCTTCATGTATTTCAAGCAAATGATATTAACTTTCCTTTCCATTCAATACATTAGAATAGTTCGATTACCACTTCTTAGCATGCTATACATGTATATAAACTATAACTGCCTTTTAATTTTCTTATGTTGTGTTTCAAAGAAAAGTTGCTTGAAATCACTTAAGTTTTAAAACCGTGTTTCAAAATCTTACACAGGGTGTTTTATAAAAGCGGGCCAAACCAAACTTCAATTTTTCAATAATAAGTGTTAAGTTAACAATGCATGTAAATAATTCGTAGCTCAATCAAATTTAGTCCTTTAATATAGTTTAACTTATAATCCTGTTATTCAATAGATGGCGCCTGTGTAAAATACCAAATAATATTTTTTTCTGGTTGCATATTTATAATACTAATTCGCGATAATACTTTTCAGTTTTTCAAATATTTTGTTATTATTAATTTTATTTAATTTCGAAATAATTTTTACCGAAATGTACCGTAAATACTTAGAATATTTCATTATGAGTCTGGAAATAAGAAGCCGAACACAAGAAGTCATGCAAGCACCGAAAAATCTATTTCTGGATGTGGAATGAACGATATTTTTTTATTATACTTCTTTGAAAATGAAAACATAAAAACAAAAGAAACTTTTGGAACATTTTTATTTTCGAAAATAAACAAGGCCGACAATACAGTGTTTGGTATGATGCGTTTCCATGGTTACTCTCAAAGGTGGTACACAGACCTACATAGTTTCACTATATAGGTCTGTGGTGATATGTTTTAAATTAGTCTATGTCAGATAAGGTGGATAAAACACTAATTAAAATAATAAATTTAGTTTACTTTGTTGTATATTTCTATTTTAATGCCATATATTCACTATTTTTATTCAGTACACTGTACACTGAAAGAATCGGAAGATCGGGAAAACTTTTTCCATGCACTGTTTCCGTGAGCTAATCTGAAAAGGCCTTACATTATTACTAATAGATATGAAAATTAGGTGTTTTCAAAGAAGTATAATAAAAAATCAATTTTGCTTGTTATATCAAAACCAAATACCAACATTTGTACCCAAGCCACAATACTGCAATCTTCAATTTATGCAGATACCACATAATGTTGGGAAAATACCAAAATTTGTACCTAAACGGCAACACTGCATTCCTCACTTTACGTAGCCACCGTATCATACGAGACCACCGCGTGTCGATCGAATCTAATGATTTCGTTACTGTGAAATACTCGAACTAGGTTAAAGTTGAAAACATTTGCCATTTTTTAGCTATTAATAGTATTAATGTATTACCAAAATAATAATACAATAATTTATTACATTAAGTATGTTCTTTTAGGCAGATATCATAACGGTATATTTTAAGGGAGTTTTTTGAGTACAACAGGCCCCCATGTCATACTCAAAAAACTAGAAAAAGGTCGCCGGGGGGCCCCAAAAAATTTGACATGCTACTGAAGGCACTCCACACTCATAATGAAGCATTGATTAACATTTTGCTTATAATCTACTACACAAGGAAAGAACTGCTGTTTTATAAACCTTATAAATCTTTCAGATTTCCCGAAATTACAAAATTTACAACAAAATCAAATAATTGGCCTTCTGTTTACCGCAAACAAATATTAACATAACCTAGTACATCGATATCTCAGTTCAAGTTCAAATAAGAGGCATCTGTTTCTGTCCTGTGGGCTATGCGGGGGCTTTCCACTGCAGGTTTTAAAAATACTGTCATAAATCGAGAGCAGATAAAAAATAAATAAATTGAAAAATTATGAAAACAAATATTGTCAATAATGTTCTAACAAAATAACCATTTTTCTAAGAATTGCTTTGCTGTTAGTTGTCATTCCAGGTGCTTTGGAAATTATAGGGGCATGAAAAAGCTAAACGTCAAAATCTAATAACTGATAAGTTGATACTTTAGTATATTAGGCGCGATCAGTATTTACCTCAGATCACTAGTTTTGCTCCACGTCGCTCAAGTAATTCAAGTGGAGCTTTTTGATCAACAAGTGTGGTTGACCGGACATTCTGAGGTTATTTATGGAAAAGCATTCAAAGTTCAAAGCAACACTGTCATCTACACTGGAAAAACAACAAGAAAAAGAAAATATTGTAGCATGCAGCTTTCCAAACTTAAGCACTGAAAAATCGCATAGTGCAGCTACAGCAGGGATTACAATAATTAACCTTTGTTGCAGATCTATTACATTAATGGGTAAGTTTATTAACAATTAATAATGAAAATACTTGTAGTAAATTTCAAACTTATTTTAGAAAGTGCCTCGGAGTGTTCAAGAACACCTAGAAGTAGGCATGCGATTAGTAATGAGATCTGTTAGAACCACTAACGGCAACAGCAGAGCAGAGAGAAGTGCAGATGCAAATTAATAACTAACAATAATATTAAACTCTAAATAAATAGCAGTGGCATTCATTATTGTTTATGAAGTAAAACTCTGATCTGCTTAACATATATTTTTTAATAAGTGACATGCTTTTGGCGATACTACAGAAGATTAAATGCTGAAATAGAATCTGACTTGTTCATTTATTTCCTCTTGTTCTGTCTCCTCGACAGTCACATGATCAAAATCTCCTTCAATCTGGAAGTATATTACTGCATCTAGTTATCATTGGATTCAGAAAATTGCACCAGAATCCATAAATGTCATAATAATATAAGGGATGTTCCGGATCATATATTAATGTTGCTTCCAGCAAAACTGAAGATGAGAAAAAATTATTTACACATCAAAAAGTAACAGTTTGACTATTGTGACACAACAAGCTTGAACATTTTATTTGGTATCATAATCCAGAGTCACCTTGTATAAACTAAGGCTAAAATGTGCAAAACAAATTAATATTGAACTAAAGATTTATTTTATTTTAGAATGATATTGGTGAAAAATGCGAGAAAATATATCCTGAATTTTATAGAAAAAAAATAATTACAAGGGACACCAATGAGTCAACGCCTGAAGCTCTCACTATAGGTTGCATAGAGGAAATCAATAAGCAGAAAAAGGATATAAAAATAAAAGTGAGATTTTTCTATAGGCCAGAAGATATCTATATAAACAATAATGAGCAATTGCATAAGGATTTGAATCTTGTATATTGGAGCACTGAAGGTAAAAGTTAATAACATTATCTATAGAATAGGGGTTATATCAAATAGTGTAAGTTTTCAACCCAAACACTCATTGCGATCAACCTTCTATGTCGACCACAGAATATAGTACTCGAAGAGCCCTACATTTTAGATTATAATTTTTTGAAATAGGTCTATTCCATCGCTTACTGTAATTAAAAGAAGACCCCCAAAAATCATAAAACCATATTAGGGAATAAAATGGATAGTGCAATCGAATTGGCCATAGTTTAAAACACTTTGTACAATACTCAATACACTAAGTTATATGAAATATATTTTTCCAAGGGAGACTAATAGAATACACTGAAATCCCAAATTGTTTATTAAAATATATTTTTGTAATGATTTTTTCATAAATTTTTCCTTTTTTACGAAACACCCTGTATGAGCTAGGCTGACTATACTATGTAAAATAATACCGTGGAAAAAGCTTAATCGATTTGTGAAACAATATGCCCAGTGGTTTATACAAGGTACTGCGGAAAACCCAATCAAACTTTGGCCCCATTTGTTGAATTTGTATTACCTAGAGTATTGAAATTTTGCAGAAAGTGTTTTGAACTATAGCGAAGTCGATGGCACTATCCATTTTATTCTTTAAAAAATGCCTAATATGATTTTGTGATTTTTGGGGGGAAAAGTGCCTTTTTGATAATAGCCCAAGAGGGGATTTTGGGATTTACTCAAGCGCGACAGATTAACATATGGGGGGATACCTTGCACTCTGTTGAGTACGTCCACCATATCTAAGCCCTCTATACAGGGCCACGCGTGAGGGCAGCCAATCAGAATAGTAAAAAAAAATCGATAGGTGGATATACTCGAGCGCGTCAGATTAAGATGTGAAGGGTTAATTACATGCTGAAAAGTGTGCATTTCAATAATCTGACGATTTGAGCGTGACGTAAAGGGGTGGGAGGGTCACAAACTTGCAAAAAAATAACGTTACCTCGACTTTCTCGAGCGCGGTCGAATATTTTTTTATTTTGAAGGAAATAATTCAAGGATAACGAGAAAAATATAATCTGCCGATTTCCACAAGCCGAAGTAACAAAAATCGTCAATAAAGTTTAGCGCGTGCAGCTAGTTGCAGTGAAGCATGTATTCCCCACTCCGCGCCTCCCTCTCCCTTTCACTCTTTCTCTTGCAACGTCCCCACACGCCAGCCATCACGCCATCACAGCTGATCACAGCACTCGTGGTATTATATGTACAGGGTTATTCAAACTCGATGTCCCTGGCCTATTGTGGGCAAACGAAAAGAGAAAAAATATATCTGCTTCCGGGGTCTTAAATGGGACCAAACGAAGACTAAATTAAGATAAAATTGAGAATATTTGACAAACGACACTCTGCGTCGCGGCACCCTTCGATTTTTTTTGTAACGAACGTACATTTTTTATTTAATATTTGGATAGACCTGCTTTTTATCTATAAGTTTTGTTTTAGACGTTTTGTCAAATTTTGTTCAGTTTAAGAAATATATAGGTAATACAATATTTGAAAATTCCACGTTCAACACCTTGTAATATAGAAAATGAATTATTAAGAGCATATGTTTATTGACAAAAATTCCTTAATTTTTAACAGACAACATATTTTTCTTAGAAAACGCAAAAATATTCATTAAAAAAAAATCATAAAAAAATTTTTTTTCAAACCGTCAGATAAAATCCCCCAAATTATCTTCAGATTATGGATCAGCATTCATATAGACGGTTCAGCTTGATGTCCTAGTCGTGCGCTTGAGTATTTCAAAATGGCCATTTTTTTGCATTTTCAAAAAGCCACCACGAGCTGGCGTCACATCCGAATCGTCAGTGTATGGAATGGGAGCTTCTTTCGGGTTCACTTAACATCCCTTCTGAATATCTGAGGTGCTCAAGTAAATTTTTTTCTTCCCATTTTTCCGTACGGCCGCCCCCACCATGCAGACTGGCAGATTAACATACCTACGTCATCAGAGACACGTGGGGCATATACACTATCAATATCTGACGCGCTCGAGTGTCCCCATGTGACTATTTTTTTTACATTTGTGAAAGCCTGTCGACGCTCCCCCCACCGGTGGAAGGGTATATGTCATATAACCTTTTTTTCTTTCCACCTCCACCATCTAATCTTCAAAATCCAATAGGTACTCATGGCGCTCGAGTAAATCCCCATTTAGCATCGTGGGCTCCCCTACTATAAAAGATGTTACTAGGAAAAATGGTAAGAATGCAAAAATTAATAAGAGAGCAAAATTTAAAAGCAAAAGGGCATTTTTCGCCATATTTTTAGTAAAAAAACAAAAATCGAAGATCAAAGTAGGCCTAGGATTTTGAAATTTTGTACACCTGCTCAGTTTTTTTAACAACTTTTCTTAATAACATTTTGCCATAACTCCTATAGGAAAGGCACTTTACTAGCGTAAAAAATCAGTTTTTTCGAAATATCCAACGCACACTTGATTTTTGGAAACTAAAATTATGTCACAAATTACTTTCAAACCAAAATCAAAATAATTAGTAAAATAATTTTGCCTGAAAGTGGAAATATGTGTTTTTTTGCCATCCAAACTACTTACATTTTGTAAAAAATAATTTTAGCAATTTTTCAAGTGGCATAGACATACGTAAGCGTGGCATTAATTTCACCGGTCTGCGAAGTAACAATTATCTCAAATATAATCAGTGATTTTTATAGTATTTTTACCTCTGATTATGGGATAAATAGTGAAAAAATTCCACCACTTGCAGTTTTTTGTTACAAACAGCATGTCCAGTTTTGGCTATTTTGCGTATTTTTTAAATTAATGTTAGAGTAATTTGACTCCACTGTCTGTCTTTCGTGTTGAGCCTGTCTGTTGCCACTGCCCCCCCCCCCCCCCCTTCTCACCGCTTTCTAGTGAAGTGTTGTTATTCTCCTTCAGTTTGTCGCTTCACTCTGTTCTGATCACATTTTTACCTCTGATTACGGGATAAATAGTGAAAAAATTTCACCACTTGCAGTTTTTTTTACAAACAGCATGTCCAGTTTTTTGCTATTTTGCGTATTTTTTTAATTAATGTTAGAGTAATTTGAATCCACTGTATGTCTTTCGTGTTGAGCCTGTCTATTGCCACTGCCACCCCGCCTTCCCACCACTTTCCAGTGAAGTGTTGTTATTCTCCTTCAGTTTGTCGCTTCACTCTGTTCTGATCACATGTTGTTTGTGGTTTTATGAAGTGGTGTTGTTTTTTTAAACAGTTTTCTGGTTGATTTATGAACAATGACTACCAGAGGATGTCGAAATTCACCAGATTGTTTCTGCTATAATTTGTGGTAACTATACAGTTAAAAAGCAACAATGGTTTGGAAAAATCATGGTGACAACTGCTATTTTTGTTTTGTGCAACGTGCAATTTAAAAAATAAAAATGAGATTTCTTATCCAGACATTCCATCTGCCATTCGCCCTATTCCTCATGAGACCCTACCAATACCTTCTCCTCCAGATACTCTGGTTGATGTTTTAGATGACCCTGTACTAAGTTCTCCACCATGTGATAGTGATGATGACGATGATTGCTACAATCCCGACACAAGCAAACAGACTTTCACTAGAGACTTAGGGCTTGCAAAGGATTCGGCAGAAGTTTTAGGATCTAGATTAAAAGAAAAAAATGTTGGCTAAGGGTACCTTTTATTGGTATCGAAGTATAGAAAAAATTGTGTGCCTTTTTTCTCTCAAGAAGGTGATCTTGTTCATTGTATTGATGTTCCTGGAGTTATGGCAAATTTTAGAATAGAGTATAAGCCAGAATAAGGCAGACTTTTTATTGGTTCGTCGAAAAGGAGCTAAAAAGCAGTTCTTCTACACAACAGCAATAAGCATGCTTCGGTGCCTGTTGGACATTTGGTGCCTGTTGGACATTGAATGCTATGAAAATCTTGAGCTGATCTTGAACAAAATTTGTTATTTAAATCACAAATGTACGATATGTGGCGATTTAAAAGTGATTTCCATGTTGCTTGGCCAACAAAGTGGCTACACAAAGTTTCCTTGCCTTCTCTGCGGATGGAATAGTTTTGACAGAAAGCAACACTATGTCAAAAAAGAATGGCCACTGAGAAATACCTTGCAGGCTGGAATTAAAAATGTTGCGAGAGAGAGTCTTGTAGATGCTAAAAAAGTAGTACTTCCACCACTTCACATTAAATTGGGGTTAATAAAACAATTTGTGAAGGCTTTACCAAAAGAAGGAAAATGTTTTACATATACCTACTTGTGAATGGTTTATCCGAGGCAAAAGTAAAAGGAGTGTTCACTGGATCTGACATCAGGAAACTCATGAGGGATGCTAACTTTGAGCAACAAATAAATACAAGAGAAAAAGCAGCATGGATATCTTTGAAACTAGTTGTAATAAATTTTCTGGGAAACAAAATTGACCCAAACTACCAAGCAATCGTCGCTGACATGCTGGACAACTTCAAGAAGCTGGGCTGTAACATGAGCATAAAAGTCCATTTTCTCCACTCACACCTTGACTCCTTTCCTTCAAATTTTGGTGATGTCAGTGAAGAGCGGGGCGAAAGATTTCATCAAGACATTAAGGAAATGGAAAGAAGGTACCAAGCAGGAACATGATAGTGGCTTACTGCTGGATGTAAAAAAAGAGATTATCCTGAATGTGCCCACAACAAAAAAAGCACTAAAAGAATTATTGATGGAAAGCGAAAGCGTTTCTATAAGGACTTTTGACTAATGAGAATTAAAAATCTGTTGTGTAAATATAAACTATGGTACCTCTTACCTGTTTAATAAAAGCTAGAACCTTAAGAACAATCCAACTAGCACCAAAGTTGTCACAACTGGACGGAACTTCAAATATGTAGCTATTACGTAAACCACTACTAAATCTGCGACTTCTAAGCAGAAATTACTTGTTACGAAAAAATTATAGTAGCTGCCACGTATTAACAACTACTAATAGCTACTTAATAGTTTGCGACTTTATCGTGTCCTTTTTCGGTATTGGGAATGTTGGAATTACCCGCGGAATGACTTTATAGTAATGAAATCTTATACGTGGCAAATTATAGTAGCAGGGACAAACTAGCATTACTAAAATCCTACGTCAAAGTTACATTCACTTTCCAGTAATTTTTGTAGTGGCAGCAACGTTTCTGAAACCTTTAATGTTTCTCTAAAGTCGCGGAACTTATAAGTAAATATTGATAGTGTTTCTAACGTTTCTACCTGTATAAAACAACTTCATGGTGAACAGCTACAAAAAAGTGCATATCACCTTCAAGTGTGACTTGTAAGTAAATTATACCAAGTAGTTCCAAATATTCTGAACTTTTCGCTGTTACAGAATTTTGCAGTGGAGTGTGTTATGTTACGAGTACTGATGGTGTTTCCACAATGGCGCATGCTCCCAAAGATACATGTTCTAAAAAAACGAAAAGCTACCGTCATTCCACAAATTTTTACAAACAATTGAAGGCTTTTAAAACCATCACTCCTAGCAGCTTGCCAATAAACCAACATTTTACTTTGTGAAGCAACCGATATTTTCTCCAGCAGAACTAGATTAGAATGTTAATGATAAAGTGTTGCTTCCATCTGTGGAATCAGCCATGAAGCAAAATATTAAGTCGGAATGTTTTTTGAAATACGCCCACGTATGTCAAAGGAATAACGTACAGAATAATAAGTGAGGCTAAAGTTCCAGGAAGAACTACTACTAATAATGGGAACTTTGAATAGACACGATGGTTACAGTAGCATTATAGTCCCGCTTGAAACTTTCTAGTTAGAATAACTTTATGGCTATTTATGCGTAGTTCCCGTCTCCTAGCGTAAGGTTATAATAACTTTAAAGTTCCATATTCTAGTAAAAATGACTTTAAAGTTATTTTATACAAAATACGCCTTCTTCTTATGGAAATTTGAAGGTGGTTAGTGGTATACTCAAAATAAATAATATACATTTGTTGATGTTTCTGCAATAAATGAAGCATCATGTCATGTAATAATTGATACATACATACATAATGTATCAACATAAAAAACATTTTTTGTACCTAGACAGTAATTTCAAAATTTTGAGTAGTATTTTTGTTGACAATTTTTTCTTCAAAAAATGCAAATTTCAAAGGCGCTCTTGAGATATAAAGATATCATTATCATATTTAACAGTAAACTGCCGTTCCTTTTTACTTTTCTTCTCACACCTACCAGAAACGCGACTTAAAACAATACGAATATTTGGTTTCCTCTAATAATATACATCGTGTCCCGCTCTGATGTCCGGAAGAGGGAAAAGTTTTTTATTCGTGAGTTTACGACAAAAAGTCACTCTTTATAAAAACTCCTGCTTGTTCCAAAACGCCCAAAACTATTAAAATATTTTTGATTTTTTATACAGGATGTAAAGAACCGTTGTTTTTGACAATATCGAAAAATATTATCAAGGATGTCATTTAGAATCCACAGGGGGTTACAAATTTGAGGTTTCAACAATTTATGTTGAATATTTTTTAACAATGCGGGCTGGTAATTTGTGCTGCTTTATTTGTTATTTGCAGAATTTATACAATAATCAATTTCTTTAATGCTAGTACGTCAATTTATTGCTAACAATATGGAAAATTTACTTAAACAAGGAATAATGTTATTAAAATTTACAAAAATAAATATCACTCAAATTTATTGCCTCCAACTTCTGCACAAATTTCAACTCTTCTAATAAATTCTCTATACACATTTTGTATTTCGTGTAGAGGAATATTTTCAAAAATGGTAAACATTATGTGGTTGTCATAGCCACAGCCACCCGTGATTTTAAACTGCTCTATTATACCTACACGCATGAATCAGAGGTGCCCGCTTTATTAAAAAAAAATCAACATAAATTGGTAAAACCTCAAATTTGTAACCCCCTGTGGATTCTAAATGACATCCTTGATAATATTTTTCGATATTGTCAAAAACAACGGTCCTTTACTCTTTCTTGGTGACTAACAATTTTTTTCTAAATTGTTCGAAATACTGAACACCCTGTATAAAAAATTTGGTTTTGGAACAAGCAGAGTTACTTTTTGTCGTAAACTTACAAATAAAAAACTTTTCCCTCTTCCGGACATCAGAGCGGGACACGCTGTATACAGGGTGTCCGGAAATTACGTGCACAAAATTGGAGGGGTGGTAGTACTCACGAAAATAATGCCACAAGGTCATATAACACTTTTCCGAAAACTCGATATTAACCAAGTTACATAACCTCAAAACTATTTTTTTCAAAACAATATTTTGAGATAACTTTTCTCCTAGTGAATATATTTTTTTTCAAATTTGGTACACTTATTACACATAATAGGGTGGACTATCGTGAGAAATTTCATAATAATTGGTCAGCCATAAAGGCCGTAACACCATGTGCATGTGTACAAATTTTGCTAGAACTTTTTTATTTTCCAATTTTTTTTAATTATTATAATTTATTATTAAAGAGCGTTAAAAAATCTTACAAAAAGGTACTCTTGTCTCAATTCGATAAAGTTTACCGTTTCGAAGAAAATCGCATTTAAAAAGGATAAGGTTTTCTAGAAATACGCGATAAACGCCCACATGATCAAAGCTGGCCTTGGAATTTTCGATCTTTGGCGATTTACTATGACTTGATTGGTCATCCTGAGAATGTATGTGATAATTTAAAGGGGGGGAAATACACCTGGAAAAAATTAACAATAATTTATTTATTTGGTCAGGAACAATAAAAAAAATAAGAACAACAATAACAATTAATTAATAATAAAAATAAATCGTTTATAGCAAAGCTTCAAACTGTTGTCCTTCCATTTCTAAGCACAACCCGAGTCTTCTTAAAAGGGATCTGCGGGTTCTAAAAAATATTCCTTCTTTCCTTCTAATAATATCACAGGAATCAATAATTCTCTGTCTTAATTCTTCTCTATTATTTATAGGAGTTTTGTATACCAGTGACTTAAGATAACCCCAGAAAAATAATCCATAGGATTTAAGTCAGGCGATCTAGGGGCCCATTCAATAAATCCACCCCGCCCAATCCATCTGTTTGGGAACGTCTCATTGATAAAATAAAATAAATTTCTCCCGTAAGGCGGTTAGGGAAAAGTACGGACCAATTAAATAATCGTTAATAATGCCTGCCCATACATTTAATGAAAAATGGTCTTGAAAACCACGTTGAATTGTCATATGTGGATTTTCGTCGTGCCAGAAATGCATATTTTTCAAGTTTATAGGACCTTCGTGGCCGAATCCCGCTTCATCAGTAAATAACACTTTAGATAAAAATGTTGGATCGTCATTACAAAATTGTTGAAGCATTATTTTATTGATAGAATTTAAAAGGAGCTATTAGCATGGATGATAACTATACGCACGCAGAATTACAAGACGTGCATTATTTTTATGGCATAGCAAAAGGCAATGCTCGTGCAGCACGAAGAATGTACCACGAAGCTTTTCCTCATAAGAGACTACCCGACGTTCGGCTGTTCAGCAGCATCCACCGGAGACTAGGGGAATATGGAGCTTTTAAGGGAAATCGCCATGATGTAGGACGCCCAAGAAGAACACGGACAGTTGCCGCTGAAGTTCGTATTTTGAATGCTATTGAAAATGATCCAGAAATGAGTGTCAGGGTTATCGCAAACCAAGAAAATCTGCCGAAGAGTATTGTGCATGAAGTTTTGAGGGAGCAATTGCTCTACCCTTATCACTACACGAAGGTGCAAGCAATATTTGCAGGGGATACCGAATCCCGTTCAAGATTTTGTTACCAACTTCAACAATTTTGTAATGACGATCCAACATTTTTATCTAAAGTGTTATTTACTGATGAAGCGGGATTCGGCCACGAAGGTCCTATAAACTTGAAAAATATGACAATTCAACGTGGTTTTCAAGACCGTTTTTCATTAAATGTATGGGCAGGCATTATTAACGATTATTTAATTGGTCCGTACTTTTTCCCTAACCGCCTTACGGGAGAAATTTATTTTATTTTATCAATGAGACGTTCCCAAACAGATGGATTGGGCGGGGTGGATTTATTGAGTGGGCCCCTAGATCGCCTGACTTAAATCCTATGGATTTTTTTTTTTCTGGGGTTATCTTAAGTCACTGGTATACAAAACTCCTATAAATAATAGAGAAGAATTAAGACAGAGAATTATTGATTCCTGTGATATTATTAGAAGGAAAGAAGGAATATTTTTTAGAACTCGCAGATCACTTTTAAGAAGACTCGGGTTGTGCTTAGAAATGGAAGGAAAACAGTTTGAAGCTTTGCTATAAACAATTTATTTTTATTATTAATTAATTGTTATTGTTCTTATTTTTTTATTGTTCCTGACCAAATAAATAAATTATTGTTAATTTTTTCCAGGTGTATTTTCCCCCCTTTAAATTATCACATACATTCTCAGGATGACCAATCAAGTCATAGTAAATCGCCAAAGATCGAAAATTCCAAGGCCAGCTTTGATCATGTGGGCGTTTATCGTTTATTTCTAGAAAACCTTATCCTTTTTAAATGCGATTTTCTTCGAAACGGTAAACTTTATCGAATTGAGACAAGAGTACCTTTTGTAAGATTTTTTAACGCTCTTTAATAATAAATTATAATAATTTTAAAAAAAGGAAAATAAAAAAGTTCTAGCAAAATTTGTACACATGCACATGGTGTTACGGCCTTTATGGCCGACCAATTATTATGAAATTTCTCACGATAGTCCACCCTATTATGTGTAATAAGTGTACCAAATTTGAAAAAAAAAATTCACTAGGAGAAAAGTTATCTCAAAATATTGTTTTGAAAAAAATAGTTTTGAGGTTATGTAACTCGGTTAATATCGAGTTTTTGGAAAAGTGTTATATGAACTTGTGGCATTATTTTCGCGAGTACTACCACCCCTCCAATTTTGTGCACGTAATTTCCGAACACCCTGTATAATAATCAGGAATGAAGGAGAGTAGTATGAAACAACAATCAATAATAAAGTGGTAAGACAAAGTAAGCAATATATTGGATCCAACAGAGAGTTTCGGCAAAGTTGCTGCTACCATTCTCCGCCGTCGGCACAACGTAACCATAACGTCACCGGAACGTAGCAAGAGTAGTTCCAGAAACCACAATGGAACTTTCCAGTCACTGGCAAATTATTCCCCATTTTGGACATAGATATGTAACAGGAACGTTCCTATTATGTATTCCTGACCAGTAACCAGACACTTTAAAGTTAATATGCTAGTTGTTGCTACGTTCCACCGACTAATTGTGCTAGTTGGAAACTGTAAAAATCGCGTTAAATTTAGTTGTTTTTTTTTACCCAAAGTAGGTCCGTTTTTTGTGAGATAACTTGACATGATAGAAAAAAAAAGTGGATTTAATTTTTGGAATAAGGACTGGAAATTGCATACAAAAAATTTTTATTTTGCAGACCTGTCTACGCCACTGGAAAAATTTCTTAAATTATTTTTTACAAAAACGAGTAATTTGTATGGCAAAAAACGGATTTCTCCACTTTTGGCCAAATTATTTTACTAATCATTTTGTCGCAAAAAACTGATACAAAAAAGTTCGGCAAAATGGTGAGAGATAATGAAAAAAATGTCAAGATGCACTTTTTACTCGAAATTGAATTCTCTGTCTTAAAATGATAAATCTTTATTCCTTTTGGGGCTGTACTAAACTTGTTATCTAATAAGTGTACAGATTCCCCGTATCTCAGCCATTGGTCAATTTAGAAACTTGATATTACACATTTTCGAAATCTTAATGCCCTGTATCTTAGAAACAAAGAACTTTATGACCTACTTTACTTTTTGTATCATCTGTGAAAGTTGTGTAATATTGTCAAACGAGGAAAAAATTCGTAAATTTTTAAATCGTTTGCCAAATTTGGCAGAAAAATTTCCGGTGCAATCACTGCTAGGTGGAAAAATTTACAGAAATTTTCACATTGCTGATGATTCAACTTGTCAAACACTAGAGGGAAGTACTACATAGGGAAATATAATTAATAATTGAAATTAAAGTATTTTCAACATTCTACCAATTGGGTTTTGCAGAATATTAAATATTTTTAAATATTTTTATTTCTGCCAAAGCTTTTATTGGGTATTATTAATTTTATTGTTATTTTTAGTGGTTTGGACAACTTTTAAGTATGTGTGGGGAAAATGTTATTTATCGCATGTGTCTAAAATACACAATTTGGACGAATGGTTTCTAGGTGGTCCATTTAGGTTTTATTTCACAGAGGCTTATGACCACAGGAAAAAGAGCTGTTATGAAGTCTCAAAAAATGTTATAGAATCATTTGGTGTGTTTCCAACCAACAGTCTATATAAACATTCTTTTACATTTCATTTCATTTTAGGTATACCAGACAGTCAAAATAGAAACCCTCCAAATTGGCCAAAAGTACAAAAAAAATTGAAATGTCTGGATCTTTATTCCGGTTGTGGAGGTCTTTCTGAGGGACTCATTCAGTGTGGATTAGCAGATGTTCAATGGGCCGTATGTAGTAATATAAGTAAACATGGATGGTGTAACAGAAATGATGGCCAATATTAATAGAGCGTGTTCGAAAGTTAAAAATAATTACACTACTTCATATATTTATCTATTGTTTTTATGATACAGGATACCTCTACTGATACGTCCCAAACAATTGCGCCTTTTTAAACTGTGGCAAAACCTGTGGAAGTATCTTGCTGAAATTTTGTGTGGATTATTAGGTACACGCTAAGGGTAAGATTGCTTTAAAAGTTTGAATCTCCTGTTCTCACCAGTGGCATAGAAGTAGACATTTGTTCTGAGAAAATGCCCCAAAAGGGTGCTCCAATTAAGTGCTCACATTTTTCCGATAGAAGAAAAATTCCTGTGAGAAAGTGCAATTAAATAAACTCTTAGAAATATTTTCAAACCAGAAAGTTATGAGTATGAGTCAGTGCTTAGAAATAGTATCAGTAATTCGAAGTGAAATAAGGCGTTGCTGTCAAAACAATAATATCCATATACTAGAGCCTATACTTTTTTGAAGTAAATTAATATTCCATGTCAAAAGAACGTGGAGTGGTCTGAATAGGTAATAACTATAAATTGTGCTAATAAATGATCTAAATATCGATAATTCAAGTTAAAAGATCGTGTAACTGTCGGGATTCTTAGAAACAAAATCACAAATTGAAACCAAAATTTGATCCAAATAAACTAATAACTCAAATTGTAACACGGACTAGATGTCACGCTTCTATAAATTAAGACATAAAGCAGAATGCTACATTGGCCTACGTGACTACCTCGCAAAACCACGAAAAAACGGGTGAAGGTGGGAGGAATAAAAAGGATATTCCATGGTATAATCCTCCACCTGTCAAAGCCTGCCTATGCCTATACCCACACCAAAAGTAAGCAACTTGTAGACCACTCTGTATATGCCTAACGCTGGCCAACTTACCATCAAACCAGGGTGGCCGCCACCCTCTGCCACTGGAACTTCCTCTTCACAATATTGTTTTGTAATTTGTGCGTAATAGAAAATTTCTCTAAACTTAATTCGTTTGGTCACAAACTGACATACAATAAAATTCAGAATGTTTGCTAAAGCAACATTGCTTGAAAATCAAAAATAGGTTATTTTTTCTTTGAAATTGTTAAATTGCCTCTTGCTTTCTCAGTTAGCAAAAAAGTAATTATTATAAATATGGAAAAATGTACTGTTGTTTTTTGGGAAATTGCAATGAAAATTGCATGAAAACCATAGCCCGCTTGAAAAATAAAATGAAGAAGTGTAATTATTTTTTACTCTGGAACAACAGTTCTGTTACACCGGTATACAAGGTGAGTTACGTAGGCCCCTATAGAAGGGGCCACAATTGGAAATGTATTACTCAAAAACAAAATAAGATTTTATGCTATAACTTGGACTGGAGATTGCCTGTTATGCCTAGTTAACACTTTTGGACCGATATTGAGATACAGTTCTGAAGAACATACCAGGCGATGCACTTATGCAAATCCTAAGTTTACTAGCTAATTTTAAATGGAACACCCTATATTTTACTACATGTTTGGAAAGCCTTTAAAGGATAGATACTTTTTGGTGTAGGGTATTATGGCTCTAACTTTAAAGGTTAGGTTAGGTTAGTTATTTCCATTTTATTCTAAGAAAGGGATTTAAAAGGGCCGATTACATGATTAGGGTGTCAAAAATAAAAAGACATTCTTGTTAGTTTTTGGTGTATTGGAAATAGTTGAAAACCGACCTGTAACACCATCAATAATAAAAAAAATAAAAAGTAAAAACGTTTTTAAAAACAAGCTTTATTTAAGCTATGTACTGAAACGAATAAAATAAAAAAAATAAAAATTAAAAGAAACCTTTTTAAAAACGAGCTTTTTAAGCCATCTACTAAAACGAATAAAATAAAATAAGGCTAGATTTTCGTTAAGATAACTCGATGCCAAATTGCAACAAGTTTTTGTAAATTAAAAAGCTTGTCCTCCGAAATGTTCATAAAAGTAGGTACCAATCAATTTCATTGGACGGTGATTAGTTGATAAGCAAGTACCTACTTGACATAGGAGGTATTTTCTTAACAATTTGCGCAACAAGCTTTTTAATTTACAAAAACTTGTCGCAGTTTGGCATTGAGTTATCTTAACGAATACTAGACTTATTTTATTTTATTCTTTTAGTACATGGCTTAAAAAGCTTGTTTTTAAAAAGGTTTTTTTTAATCTTTATTTTTTTATTTTATTCGTTTTAGTACATGGCTTAAATAAAAGCTTGTTGTTAAAAAGGTTTTTTACCTTTTATTTTGTGCTTTTTAGTACCTATTTGATTCCCATATCAGGAGGGTGGTAAAGAAATTTAGTCCGTCATCTTGGGGCATCTGCTATATTGGATTTAGTATCACATCACTTACTCATCAAACCCTTTCATTTGATACTCATGTCAAGTAGGTTGTGCACTCATGTCAAGTAGGTTGTGCAGAAATAGGTAATCCGCCATGTTCGAGCGGCCGCCATATTGAATTTTGTGTGATGTCACTAACATTATCGTTTTATACTCTTCAAGCTCTTTCATTTGATACCCATATTAAGGGGGTTGAGAAGAAAAAATGTAAATCGGACATATTGGAGCGGTGGCCATATTGAATTTAGTGTGATGTCACTAACTTTATCGTTTTCTACTCTTCAAGCCCTTTCATTTGATGCTCATATTAAGGGGGTTGAAAAGAAAATATAATCCGCCATCTTAAAGCGGCGGCCATATTGAATGTAGTGTGATGTAGCTAACTTTATTGTTTTCTACTCTTCAAGCCCTTTCACTTGTTACCCCTATTTAGAGGGTTGAAAAGAAAATGTATTCCGCCATCTTGGAGTGGCGGCCATATTGAATTTAGTGTGATGTCAGCAACTTTATCGTTTTCTAGTCTTCAAGCCCTTTCATTTGATACCCATATTAAGGGGGTTGACAAAAAATACATCATCCGCCATCTTGTGGCGACGGCCATTTTGAAAGTATTACAATACCGAGTATTGCATATTGTATTGTCACCAGAACTAAAGATGTGTGCAAAATTTCAGCTCAATCGGATGTCAAAAAGTGTTCTAATTAAGCTTGAAAGATTCGACCCACACATATAGTGGATATCACAAACGATGATTCCTGCGTCATAATGGTCGACAATAGAAATTACATTGTCGACAATTGTGACGCAGTGATCATCATTTGTGATAATAATATGTATATATACATACTATCAGGACGAGTTAAATAAAAGCTTGTAAAAATATCACATCTTTTAAAGGAAAGGCAAAATTTCAGCTCAATCGGATGTCAAGAAGTGGTTCTAATTCAGCTTGCAAGATTCAACCCACACATACTAACAAGTGAAGTTGAATAAAAGCTTGAAAAACCTACTTGCACATGAAGAAATAAAGTTACTGCATAATAAATTATGACGTCTTATGTTATTTATTTATGGCATTACAGGTAGGTTTTAAACTATTTGCAATACACCAAAAATTAACAAGAGTATGTCTTTTTATTTTTTACAGCTTTAAAAGTGATATTTTTACACCTTAATCATGTAATCGACCCTTTTAAAGCCCTTTCTTAGAATAAAATGGAAATAACTCCCTAACCTAAAAAAGTTAGACCATAATACCCTATACCAAAAAATATCTACCCTTTAAGGGCTTTCCAAACATGTAATAAAATATAGGGTGTTCCATTTAAAATTAGTGAGTAAACTTGCTGTTTGCTTAAGTGAATTGCCCGGTATGTTATTCAAAACTTTATCTCAATAAGGGCTTTCAAAAATGTAACAAAATACGGGGTGTTTCATTTAAAAAACATAACTTTGAGTCCCCACTACTTATTGGATCACCCTGTATATTGGAAAATATTTTCCAAATGTAGTACTCATGTTTCTCTACAAGTTTTGTCTACACTTTTTTCTCTAGCATTAACAATGTAGAAGATATGGACCACCACACCCATGTAACTCACCCTGTATACAGTGTTACATAAAGTCGGCATCATAAGGGGAATTTTTATTTTGTTGTTGCCAGTCGTTTTTGCTTAAAAAATTATGACAAATCACGTCGTTTTCTTTATCTGTAAAATATAACATTTTTTATTTCTCACATTTTAGAATATGTTGCATAAAAAAATTTGTTCGTCTTCCAATTTTGTACCGTTAAATTAGATTTCAGAGACCTCTAGAAAATACTTTGATTTCTTTTATTTTTTCTAAACATATTTCATTCAAATGAATTTTAGTAAACCTATATCACATCAAATCATTCATTTGACAAAAAAAATCTGTTTAAACACAAAAAAAGACCGTAAATAGCCTCCAAATTAAATCTGTGAAATACAAAAAAAAATCAAATAATATTTCCTGTTGAAAAACTGGTGAGAAATATTTGGATTTGTTTGAATTCACAAATATTCGCATCACTTGAGGTCACTGCTGTACTTGTGACAGCAACCACCCCTCTACTTTGTGCATATTATCACAGTAGAAACTTAACTACTGCAGCGTATGTAGCGTGCCATGGACAGCAGTGACGTATACTCGTCCTATGTTTTATCGCCATGCCAAATTCGTTGGTTCTATTTTGCATTTATTGCGGTAATAATTTTACTCGAAGCAGCTTTATGATTGACACGTTTCTATAGCCTTAGATATGTATATAAATTTTGGTTACTTTAAATTAGTCAACACACATATTTTACTATGTTTACTGTCTATCTGGTTCTTCATAATTAAATGTCGTTTTAAACCCATTCTCCACATTTTGAAGGCTTGGCAATATGCTTTAAAAGTTTAAATAAATAAACTACTGCTATCGATTTAATTAATTGACAGAAGCTGCTTGCTAGTGTCTTTCAAGACATACTAGAAAATTAAAAATGTGTGATGCAGATTCCTCGTGGCAAATTTTAAAAATTTGCATTGTAGTTGGTGTGAATTAAACCGATAACTTTTTTAAGTGCAAAGAGAGCACCTACTAAGCTACGGCATTTTTCCAAATCCTGATAGAGTAGGCTTAAAGCAATCAATTTTGCCATTTCATTAAGAAACATTTTCAGTAAGTTGAAGTTTTGTCAATTTTCGGGTTTTTCCAAAATGCATATTTCCAAGGGGCCCTCCATCAATGGACACTGTACACAGTATGATTCAAAAACAAATACCGCCCGTGCTATAATGGTAATCTGCAGAAAAAATAAAGTTACCCGTAATTCTGCTTTTCAGCCATAACTTTTGAACCTATTGTGGTTGGACATGTTTTAGTGGAGTTTTAGTTTTGTCTGTATACCTTTTTTCTAAAGTAGTCTCGATGCGAAATTTAATTCTCAAAAAGAAGTATTCTTGCAATTTTCTCATAAAAGGTCGTAACATTTTTAAGACAATTTAAGAAACTATTAAGCTCGCAAGTGACAAAAATTCTACATCAAAGCAAATTAAAGTTACCACTGGAAACAAAATCTTATTGCCTTGTGAGTTGTAAAAATTTGCCAAACCACTGGAAACAAAATCTTATTGCCTTGTTTGGTAGATGTTGGCTGTGTTCAATGTAGCCACAAATTTGAAATCGCTTTGTAAATACTAACATTCGACAATTGTTGACACTAAGAGGTGCCTCCGGTGGAAAAGAAAGTGCTTCCCTGTTAGTGCTAAATTTTTAGTAAGCGGACTTAGCATTATATTTCCATCTCCTTTTGTCCCATACTAAGGACCATACATTTCCAACATAAATGCTTTTACCATTTATTGCAATTTATTTTTGTAAAATTTATAATTTAAAAAAAATTTAATCCTTGGACTTTTGAATGTTTAAATTATAATTATGGCGTCTCAATGGTAACTTTGATTTGTGTTGATGTTTTTAATTATTGTCACTTGAAAGTTTGTCAGTTTTTTTTAATTATCTCGAAAACGGTATTATTTGTGCGAAAATTGCAAGAATGCTTCTTGTAGATAATGAAATTAAATTCTGCATCAAGACATCCTACCCATTTTAGAGATAAGGTATTCCAAAAAAATCTAGGAAAATTAAAACTGCAAAGTTAATCACTTTGTATACCTATACTACTTTTTTCGATTGTTCATTGTCTAAATAGTTTAGTAAAAACTATCTTTCTATACAGGGCGATTCACTTTTAGTGGTTGATAAATCTTTAAATCTCACTAGTTCTAAATTTCGTTGAAAAATGTCCCATGGATCCTTGCCTAAAAATTAATAATCTTGTTTTCTCAGTAATCTTGTTCTTGTTTTAAAAATTCTACGTTGAGGATATTTTTATTCGAAATTAAAGTAATTAGAAATTTACAATCTTTATGAATATAGGATATCTATAAATATAATTAGTAACATTATATGGTTCTCATTATTAACTGTAGGTTGAACTTGACTATTTGGCATCAAAAGCATTTACAATAAATCATAGTGATTGTGTTATGACAAATATGGATGCCAACAAAGTTCTCAATTGTATTCTGGAAGGAAAAGCTAGAAAAATCCAACTGCCAGAAAAAGGAGAAGTAGATATGATAGTAGCAGGTCCCCCTTGTCAAGGATTTTCTCAACTCAATAGGTTCAGAGATGACATTGATTCAGAGGCAAACAATTGTCAAGTAGATACTTTTGTAGAATTCCTAGATTACTATAGGTAGGTAGGTGTAGTGAGATGGAGAATGGCAGTTGCAGCTTGTTTATCCTACCAGCTATGTTCTAGTTTTAAATTGAGGAAACTATTTGTACTTATGGGTAGTTTTATGATTTCTCAGGTGTGGCATCGACCACAAATAGAGATATGAGTATTATGAAGGCCAACGTTAGAAACGACTAAAGCCCTGGCTATCTAATGCACACTTTGCATGAGGAGTGCGTGCTGCGCAGTGTGCACCGATTGCTTGAATACGACTGAATATAGGTGGTCTATGGTCTATCTACAGTGCACTCCGCATGCGTCATATCAGCAGTCATATCTGGGGTGACTGGTGCGCACCATGCTCTGCCGAGATATCTATTCAAGGTGTGTTTTATGCAGTTTTACCAGAATGCCTTCATTATTTCTTCTTTTAATTACATTTCTGCTATCACTCCTTTCTTCTAGTATTGACAGTAAAAATAAATCATGTTTCTGTCCTAATTTTTCCTATTTTCATATTTAATAATGCTTTTTCTTCTCCGTTTTGATATTCTACCTTTCACCTGCAAGGCTCCATGAGATAAAGAGACAATAATAATAAAACGAACATTTCTACAGTGTCCTCCAAAAAGTTCTCACCATAGGAAGGAAATTTTTAATTAATGTTTTATTTTGAAATTTAATTTTTGGGGTTCCCTTTTCTTGAAAAAAGATGAAAAATGACCCACTCAAATGTCATGTGACTTTCGTTATCTGTCAAAAATGACATTTAAAAAATAGATCACCAAAAATCGGTTTATTTGTTAAAATATCAAAAAGTTTTACTTGACAGAGTTGTTTCTTTTAGGGAGATTTAGGTTTTTGCCAATTTTTAATATTTATGAAATTTCTGAAAAATTTTAAAACTTGTAACTTCCTAAAAACTTTTTTATATCACTAGCTTTATCATTCTATTAACTTTTTATTACTAATTACCGTTAAAAATAGCTATTTTTCAAAAGAAAATGATATTAACGCTTTAAATTAAATTATCTCATCAATATCGATTGAAATTAAACTTAAAGGTAATAATTATTTTGTTCCATAAAAGTAAAGAATTTTGCTTAGATACTTAAAATAGTTTGATGATAATTTAAATTATTATTATTTTGGCATCAATTTAGAAATGGAAAACGTAATGTAACTAAATTTATACCCTAAATGCTAGACGCTACATCAACTTTTCAGCAAACAACAGAATTTTAAAGCGTTAATATCATTTTCTTTTGAAAAATACCTATTCTTATCGGTAATTAGTAATAAAAAGTTAATAGAATGATAAAGCTAGTGATATAAAAAAGATTTTACGAAGTTACAAAATTTTCGGAAATTTCATAAATATTAAAAATTGGCTGTATAATTGTTGGCTTGGCCTTTCTTCTGTGCGGCAGAAACCGCGCTCCTTCGATGAAGTAAACTGATCTCCAACAGTATCGGCAATAATTAACGGGACAAATACATTTATTCGTTATTTTTATTATTCCACAACAGAATTACATGACATTATTATTTTGAACAATTCTATTATTTGACAGCGAACATGTGCCGTTTTTGTTTTGTTTCGAGTTGACTATACCTTGTATAAAATTATTAAAATGTCCGAACATACCGCCGCCCTTGAAAGCATGCGGCTTTCAAACAGACAAAACATTTAAAAAAATAACTTGTTTGTTGATTGAGCAAACTAAATACTAAACTTATTCTAAATCTGGGAGTCACAATCGGGAAACATCACCCATCAAGGAGCGTTCATAGCACTTCGTAAAGAGAAGGTGTGCCGTCTTCTTTTAGTAGAACTAGTGACCCTGTGGTGCCCCTGCAGGAACTGCAGAAAAAAACTTCAAAATCTTAGAATCTTTGCGGGAGCCCCAAGAAAAAGTCTCCTGAAATCGGGGAGATGCCGCCAAAGAAGGGAAGTCATAAATATATGTCAAGGTGTATATACAAATCTGATTGAATTACGATTGTAATGCTAATAAATATGTCGAAAATGTATATACGAATATGACTGATTTACGATTATTGCGCTATAAATAAGTCAAAATTTGATTGATTTACGATTATTGGGCCATAAATAAGTCAAAATATGAGTGAGTTATGGTAAACATGCAATAAATACTTCAAAGTCTGATTGATTTACGGAAAGCCAATCCAGGATTCTCACGGTCCAGGGATCAAGAAGGAGAAGGATCCAGGTATTTAAGCAGGCAGAGCACGACGGGCAGGACAGTTCCCGTTGAAGAGTTACAGTCGAACAGTTCCAGCACAGATCCAGTACAGTTACAGTCGGCAGTTCTAGTCAAGACAGTTCCCGAAGATAGTTTCAGTTGAACAGTTCCCGTTGAAAAAGAGTCGCAGTCCAGCGGAAGAACAGTCGAAGAAAGTACCTAGCCGTAGCAAGAAATCGCCAGAAGTCGCCAAGCAGACACCACCAGTACCTCAAAGGCCAGCAGAGAAATCAAAGCCACCACCCTCACAGTTGAGCTGATCGAGAGTAAGCAATTGTGTTTGTAAGATTTTCTGAAATCTGAGTTACCTTTCGTGAATTTTAATATTTGAAACTGTATTTGAGCCGTGCATTTAAGAAGCATTGTATGTTGTTGTTTTTAGGAAATAATTAATCCAAAAATTAGAGAAACAATCACAGTAATTATAAATTATGCCAATAGCTACAGGTTCATGTCAATAAGGTTAGGTCTTAACTAGATATTAAGGTAGGGGTGTGTCTCTAGTTCTTAAAGAATATACCCTTTATACAATTATATCCACCAGTGTAACTACAAAATTGATAATTTTCTTTTATACTCCAATTAATCAAATTTTTACTTTATTTAATAAATGTATTAAATTCAACCCCGTATTTCCGTTACTTCCCAAGACTCACACCCAAACTAAGTTCTTGTGGCTGGCCCTGTATATACCGCTCGCCAATTACCATCTAAAAAGGGCCAACCGCCACAACCCTTGTAGAGATGTGTCGTTTTTCTTAAATTACCATTTGTGTCGTTCTTAAAGGTTGTGAAGATATTCGAGCTGCCATTTGTTCCAAAAGCTTTGAACCATACGTTGGATATGTTGAAATCTTCGGTTGTGGTTAATTGTGGTACCTTTCAGAGGTATTTCTGGTACTGCTGTTAAAGCTTGACCGATGATAAAATGACCAGGCGTGATAGCGTGAAGGTCGTTAGGGTCAGGGGAAAGAGGAATAAGTGGACGGGAATTAAGGACTGCCTCAACATGGTACAGCAAGGTAGAAAACTTTCGAAAGTTAATGGATTATTGTTAAGTATTCTTGTGAGATGCGATTTTATAGATTTTACTGCAGCTCCCAAATCCCACCAAAATGTGGTGATCAAGGTGGAATAAAATGCCACTGAATTCGATTCTCTAATAAGTAATTTGAAAATTTACCACTTTGAGAAATATTATCTAAAATGTTAGACAAAATATTATTCGCTCCTACGAAATTCTTTGCGTTGTCAGAATATAAATTAGACGGTAAACCACTCTTGATACAAATCGTTTAAGCGCTGCTAAAAAACCTTCTGTTGTTAGCTCACTCACTAACTCTATGTGGCACGCTTTTGATGACAGACAGACAAATATACAAATATAAGCTTTTAAAATTTTGCGATTTCTCATCTTACATTCTTTTAGCTCGAAAGGACCAGCGTAATCTTTTTTCCTTGAAACAGGGAATGCACTTTCTCAGCACTGCCTTGGTAGTTTGCCTACCATTTATTGGCCAGAAATTTTGCCTCACATGAGAAAGTGTTGCTTGACACCCTGAGTGCATGTTACGTTTATGCTCATGAAGAATGACAAGACGAGTAAATATATGATTATTTGGTAAAACGGCCGGAAGTTTCCTATCATATGACAGTTGTGAATGTTTTAATCTTCCTCCAACACGAATAATTCCGTGACTGTCAAGAAAAGAATTTAAGCAACTTAACTTACTACTAGGAGCAACGTTTTTTGTGATTTTTAATGCCTTTTTTTCAGGAAAGAATGCTTCATTTTGTACAATTTTTACGAGAACAAAAATGCTATTTTCTATTTCGTTACGAGATAATTTTCCGATGGTCTTAGGCACGTTTATTTTACCAATTGACACCTTTAAATTAAAGATAAATCTTAAGCAATACGCAGTTATTCTTTGCAATTTGTTTAGTGAGGAATATCAATAAAAGAATTCGAAATTTTGAGTACAGACGAGAGTTATTAATTTATTTCGAGGTCTTTCTTCCGGTAATTCGGAATAATTATTTGTGTATTCTGAAATATGTTTGACATTTCTGCACAATGATATTTCTCGATTTTTTATCAAAAAGGGAGATCTGTTCCACCAAAAAGTGCATGATTTTAATTCCGTTGGGTTGGATCCACGTGTTATTAAATCTGCAGGGTTTTCATTCGAACAAACATGATACCATCTTTCTTTCTCCGTTAACTGCAAAATGTCGGATGTTCGATTAGAACTGAATGTTTTAAGTGTGTTTGGTTCACGAGATAGCCAAGCAAGAACGATCGTGGAGTCTGTATAACATCGATAATTCGCCGAGGAAATGGATAAAACTTGTATACACTTGTTTATCAATCTTGCTAATAAAACTGCACCGCACAATTCTAGTCGCGGTAACGAAACAGTTTTCAGCGGAGCCACACGACTTTTAGCACATGAGAGGTTTGATTTTAAGTTTCCATCGACATCTGTTGAGACTACATACACGCACGAGCCATTCACCTTTTCCGAGGCATCTGAATAACCGTGGAGTTCAACACTCTGAGCGTCCATTATTTTAACGTTTCGTGGTATAGATATTTCCTTTACATGAAGTAATTGGGTAAGCAATGATTGCCATTCATGGTGAAGCTCGGTGGGTAATGACTCATCCCAATGTAGTTTCAACTGCCAAAGATGTTGCATAACAAGTTTGGATCGAATTGTTATAGGAGCTAATAATCCTAAAGGATCGAATTGTTTTGAAATGTGAGATAAAATACTTCTTTTTGTAACTTTTTCTGACTTTTCTTAGAAATTAATTGGTCGATAAATAAAACAATCTGAATTTGCATTCCATGTTATACCTAATGTTTTAATAGTGTCGCTTTTGGAAAGAGTAAATTCTGTATTTTTAGATTGATCAGATTTTTTATGCAAATCTGCCAAGATTGATGGATTGTTTGACAAAAACTTGTGTAATTGAAAACCATATTCGATAAATATGTTTACGAGATTTTTTCGTATGCTAACTAATTTTTCAATGCTATCGCAACCGCATAAAACGTCATCAACATAAAAATTATTTTTTATTATGTCACTCTCCAAAGGAAATTGATGGGATATGTCTTCAGCAATTTGCATTAAACATCTAGTAGCCAAAAAACTGGCCGGGGCTGTGCCATATGTAATGGTATTAAGAGTATAATGTTCGAGTTTATTATTAGAATTTTCGCGCCAGACTATTCTCTGCAAATCACGTTGTTTTGAATCCACTAAAACTTGTATGTACATTTTAATTAGATCACCTATCAAAACGTAATTATGCTGTCTAAAATGAATTAAAATCGAGAACAAATCATTTTGAATGCGAGTCGTGGCACTGTCTGGCTTTTCTACGCTGTGATGGGGCATATAAAACATTAAATTAGAAGTTGCAATCTTGTCATTTTCTATTTTTAACATGTGGCCTAAACTGATATATTCGATCATAAACCTCTTATATTCGTTGTACAAGTCGGGCTTCTTTTGGAGTTTTCGTTCAAGTGAATAAAATCTTTTTTCCGCTTAATTTTGAGAATCACCTAATTCGGTGTAATTATTCTTTAAAGGAAGTGTAACTATAAATCTTCCTGATTCGGTCCTACGCGTTGTTTTAATAAAATTTTCTTCGCATTCGATTTCCTCACGTGAATAGTTATTTTTTGTGTTTGAAGGCATTTCTTCCATTATCCTAAACTTTTCTAATTGAAAGTCTAGATTTGAAAATGTCAGAAAACAAGAGTTTGATTGTGTTTTTGTTGCGTTGCCAATATTTCCAGAAACTATCCAGCCAGTACGTGTTTTTTTGTAAAATCGGTATGTTTTTTCCTAGTCTGATTTATTTGTCCTACGCACATAAGCTCATAAAAAACACCCTCGCCTATTAAGATATCTGCACTGGAGCTTTCATTAAATTTTGAATCTGCTAGCCTAATACTTTCGGGAATATTAAACATAGTTTGGTCAAAAGAATGCGTAGGTGCATCTTCTGTTATCGTTTTAATTACTAACAAAATTTTGAAAATTGTGTGCACGGAACTTATATTAAGATTTACTCGTCTGAATGTATTGGTGGATGTTTTATTTACTCCAGAAATTGGAATTGCTACACCAGTATTAGTATGAGGTATTTCTAATTTTTTGTATAAGTTTTCAGATATTAGATTAGCCTGAGAACAGTTGTCAAGAAATGCCCTACCAAATATGGGTTGTATATGTGTATATGTATTCAAATTATTTTGGTTTATGTTGGCGGTAATAGTAAAATTTTGAGAACAGTGAACTGAGGATTCGTTTCCAGAATTTGAATTATTTCTCGTACTTGCGTTGCTATTTCCATTATTGTATGAAGTACTCGGGGTATTTGTATTTTCAGTAACTTGCGTAAATGTCAATCCATGTAAAAAAGTACTATGCTTTTTATTGCATTTTTTGCAGCCTGTTGATCTGCAAATGGATGGGGTATGTCCTGGCCTAAGACAATTTGTACAGTATTTAATTTTTTTAACCTCTTTATATCTATCATTTACTGACAAATTCTTAAATTGGTCACAAAAATACAAAAAATGTGCTTTCTTACACAGCGGCCACGATGGTTTATCCGCTGATATATGAAATGATTTAATTTCGTTCCTTTTAGTGAATGTGGTGTTATCAAGTAATTCCCATTAAGAAAATTTGTAAAATCTGATGTTTTAAGGTTAATTTTATTTTTGGAAAAAACTTCCCATTCAGCCCTTAATTTAAGTCTATTTTTGATACCAAAAGACAAATTAGCGGGGTATCCCAATCGTGCACCTTTTCGCCCAAATTTTCTAATGAGCGATAATGTTTTAAAAAAGTGTCGACAAAATTTCTTAATGACATTTGTGAATTAAATTTTACCGTGGGCAAATCGAAAAGTATTGTTTTCATGTGGGAATGTATTATCGCTTTTTTGTTCGCATACCTATCGCGCAGAAGCTGAATTGCTATATTGTAATTATCAGACGTGATTTTAATTGAACTAATTACTTTTAGTGCATCGCCTTTTAGGGCACCATTTAAGTAATGAAACTTCTGTACATTATCTTAAGCGGGATTATCATGAATTAATGATTTGAAAGTGTCATAAAATTGAGACCAGTCGCCATAACCTCCATGATATTCATTTATTTTTATTTCGGGTAATTTTATATTTAATTTTGTGTTAGAACTGGCATTATTCGAGCTAGAAGCAGTGAAAGACGTGTTTGCATTACTTTGAATCTCGTGATCGGTATTTTTTGCTTCAATAAATACTTAGTTTCAAATTCATCACGTTCATTATTATTAACATCTTCGTCTTTCTGTACTTGTCCTAGATCAAACAATGTGCTTTCATATTAATCTTGAATTTTATTACACTCTGACAAAATGGTTTGAGCTTCTAATCTGATCTGTAGTTTAGTTATATCGCTAGGTTCACTGTATACAAAAGAAGTTACAAAATTGCCGAATCTTGTTAAACGTGCTTTGATGCGACCTCGTTGTGCAATTAGTTTATTGACAGATTCTGACATTTTTTCGATAATTCAAGAATAGTTAAATTATTATTGAGGCAATCCAGAAAATGGACAATTTGGGGTTGTGGAAAAATTATGGGACAGGACACAGGACTGACCTTTACGAGTTGCCGATCCGTAGGTTATGTATCCGGCGGTGAAGAATCAATGTATAATTGTTGGCTTGGCCTTCCTTCTGTGTGGCAGGAACCGCGCTCCTTCGATGAAGTAAACTGATCTCCAACAGTATCGGCAATAATTAACGGGACGAATACATTTATTCGTTATTTTTATTATTCCACAACATAATTACATGACATTATTATTTTTCAACAATTCTATTATTTGACAACGAACATGTGCCGTTTTTGTATTGTTTCGAGTTGACTATACAACGTGTAAAATTATTAAAATGTCCGAACATTGGCAAAAAACTAAATCTTTTATTAGAGCGTTCAAATTAGGCACACTTACGTAAAATTGAAAAAGAAACAACTTTTTCAAGTAAAACTTTGATATTTTAACAAATAAACCCATTTTTGGAGAATTCTTTTTTAATGTCATTTTTGACAGATAACGAAATTCACAGTCATTGAGTGGGTCATTTTTCATAATTTTTCAAGCAAAAGGTAACCACAAAATTAAATTTCAAAACAAATCATTAATTAAAAATTTCCCCCTATGGTGCGAACTTTTTGGGAGGACACTGTATATGATAAATGGATGCAGAGGGCGCATTGTAGATAGACCACCTTGAATGCGCACTCCTCATGTGGGCTGCACACAGCCTATTTCAAGAACCCCACTGATTTCCTTCTACTACTTTAACTACTTGGTAATAAAGATAACAAAATAGTTGATTCTCACTCAAACATAATCTAAACAATTTACTCGTTGACTGACGTATTAATAAGACTTCTCACGGCTATAGTTTCATGTCCTGGAAAGTAGATGGCGCCTATGGTCAACAATGTATTTTGCATTGTATTTTGTCTCCGGGAAGCGCATGGTGAGCCAGAGAACTGTCAAACGTGACAGCCGTGAGCAGTCTTTATTAATATGTCAGTCAACGATTTACTGTTTTATGTATGGTATAATAAGAAAGAGAAAATTTGCATGTGCTTTGCTACTCATAACAATAGGCCAGTCTCCAGGAAATTTAATAAGGAAATAATTTCTCAAAATTTGGAATTTGCTTTAATTACTTCAATTATAGTTCAGATAAACACTTTTTGACTCCAGAAAAACTGACATAAATAATTGGCCTGGCTTGTCAATTTCAGCTGGATGTTCATTAGGATGGATAGAGCCGAGGATTATGGGACCACAATAGACAAACTAAGATTAAATATATTTCATCAACAAAAAAAATCATGGGAAAAATGTACTTTCCCACACTAGTGTGAGAATATGCAACTTTCTGCAATAAAATGCATGTGAGAAAGTGGTTATTTAAGCATGGTTGTAGAAAAATACTATGTCCCATACTTGTGCAAAAGTATCGAACTACAGGCGACTTTATCTCCAAAATAGATCATTTTAGGAAAAAAGTGCTAAGAACCTTTCTCATGGGGAATATAATGAGGATTAAATTTGTTAATCAGTGTTTCCGTCAAAAAGTTATTTTAGGAGATATTTGTGAAAAACTTAATATGATCACCATATTGTCAATATGGTGGCTAGAGCCGACTTCGCACGAGGGGGAAACTTAGTTGTTCGTTGGGAGGTATAATTAAAGCTATTAAAGGAAATTCCAGATTTCCAGGAATTATTTTCTTATTGGATCTCTTTTTATGTCCTGAAGCCTGGCCTAGGACTATAAGTACTCGTACATACTCTGTTTTTATAACTACTACACTGAAATACTGAAATTCTGCCTGGCCTGAAATTTTACCAGGTCTAATGTTTGAGGTGCCCTTTTAATTTGTTTGAGAAGTGTTTCCCAGCAACTCTTACGCAGAAAAGACCTTAAAACTAGTAAAAAATATACTGGTTGTTTTGGGCGGAAATGAAAATATTTTTTCTACTCCTATGCTAGTAACATACCTATTAAGTGACGGTTTAGATTATAAGTAAGTCCATTGTTACGAACACTGACACGTAATGACTGACATGTAATAAAAAAAATTACTTATCTGTTCTTAATTAAAACGCAATTAACACGGGTGCCTTGTTAGCGCGGCATCCGCGTCACCATAGCAACTAACCAACATACTAATTGTTAATATTTCTGTTACTCCGTGTGAGTCCATTTTTTGGTAAATAAAAATTAAGGTCTTGATATTCTCACAGCTCAAATTTATTTTTTCAAATAGGCGACCGGTTTCGTGATTTTTAAAAATCACAGAAATGTAAATAAGTTAAATAAGTTATAAACAAAATACAAACAAATGACTTAAGCAGGCATAATGGCATTGTACATTCAAAACTATATGTCATAAGGTAAATTTAAAAGTAGAAAAAGAGGGGCAAACATTATACAAACAAATTATTTGTTAACAAACAGGACCAGGGTATAAAATAATAATGAACCAGTAAGTGCACAAATCCAAAAAAAAAAAATGAGAAAAAACTACGTAGGAAAGCCAGGAATTCGCTATTGTTAGAGTAAACAGCCATTCAAATTGGCCAACTAGATCGCTATAATAGCTATCAGTGGAAAAGGTAATTAAATGTCTTAGATGATTCAAAATCAATTTGAGCATTTAAAACACTATCAAAATTAGTTTTACAATGTCTACATATCTCAAGTGATTCTAAATTATTCAAAATATAACCTTTATTAGCAATATGTAAAAGAGAGAGCCCTCTCGTATGCTACAATCGACGATTTTACATCATTATAAGCTATCCGTTGTGACCGTAATATATATTGTGTCTAACTATAAAATTCATCAACCAATTGTTTTTAATTTAAATTTTAAGGGGGAAATTGAAAATATGTTGGATATTGGTTTAAAATATTTTTAATGCAGAATTATTTTCTCCTTTTTTTTTGGTGCTAAAAAACAAGTTTTGCCGCGCTTTAAATTGCTTTCACTTTAAGCAGACAAAGGAGGTAGGCGTTGAAACAAAAACAAGCAATGTTTTTAAAATTTTTGTTGTTGACAGGGATGTTGACACACATATCAGTAGTAATAGCTTGTTTTATTAAGCCCAGTTTTGTTTGATTAAAAGTATGTCCCGTGTCAATCAGATGGTTAGCAAAATGAGATTTTCTCGAACCAGTTTTTAAACAATTAGTATGTTCTTTTATTCTAGTTTTAAAGTTCCCCCTTTTTTTTCTCATTTTTTTTTGGATTTGTGCACTTACTAGTTCATTATTATTTTATACCCTGGTCCTTTTTGTTAACAAATAATTTGTTTGTATAATGTTTGCCCCTCTTTTTCTACTTTTAAATTTACCTTATGACATATAGTTTTGAATGTACAATGCCATTATGCCTGCTTAAGTCATTTGTTTGTATTTTGTTTATAACTTATTTAACTTATTTACATTTCTGTGTTGTAGTCTTGGCCTGAAGATGTGATTAATTTTTAAAAATCACGAAACCGGTCGCCTATTTGAAAAAATAAATTTGAGCTGTGAGAATATCAAGACCTTAATTTTTATTTACCATACTAATTGTTGCCTGTCAGATAATCAGAAGTATAGTTTATCTATTATAATAGTTTTTCTTTCGTCGAAGAAAAATTATAATACAAAACTCGAGTTGTAAGCTTATTACATACTCGTGGAATTACAGCACTCGCCGCTACGCAGTTCGTGCGCAACTTTTCCACTCATACGTAATAAGCTGTTTACAACTCTCTCTATGTAATATACTATAAGGACATGTCTAGGAAACCAAAATAAGCAAAATATGCTTATATGTTCAAGTCCGATTTTCATTTGTTTCAGGGATACTTTGATTACTTTTAATTTAAAAACTAAAGAAAAATGTACAAAAAAATTAACAAATAGCATTAATTCACAACAAATTTCCAAAAACATCACCCCCTCTTCGATACACTTATTTGCACGTGTATGAATTAAAATGTTATCAAAGTTAACTGATTATCTTTTAAAAAAAAATGAAAATCAGGCTTGAACATTTGAGCTTATTTTACTTATCTTGGCTTCCTAAACATGTCCTTCAAATATTTCCATTTCCTCTCGAAAGACTGTATATGACAACATGAAATTTGTGCGTTATTTTTAATATTTTTTACGATTGTTTTATGAACTGGTTTTGATTAGAAAAAAAAACACTAATTATACAAAAGAAAAATAATAATATCAATGTATTTTCCAGTGGTGTATAGGAAACAATGATAGACACCTAGCACCATTTGGTACTCAAGTTAAATCTGTAGTCTATTAAACCATAGGTTGGGGGTAGAGCTTTTTCTGTTATCTCTATATTATGTCTCTTATATTATTATTTATTTATCACTTTTAGTATTTTAACAATGATTATTATGAAGATTATTAAACAACCTGACAAAAAAAGTGCACATGGTCATCTTGCAATGTAAATAACCATTGAGGACAATAATGGGCTTGGCTACATTAGTGTTACCTTCACACCAGCCATCTACAAGCTTTCTACTTCTGGAGAATAAAATAAAGACTAACAATTCATCTTGTGGTTTTCCATAAACACTATACTATTATAGTATTTATAGCTTTGTCTGTGGCTTGGCGGTCATGTAAAGCTTTAATTTGCATGCAGAGATAATAGAATGTTATAATATAGGTTTAATTTTGAAAATTTTACACCTCTATTTGCTGATCAACCACATGCTTTTTTATCGTTATCATAGGAACAGGAAAATTTTCAGAATTTTTCCCACTTAGCTAGGGTAATCTAACTGATTATACCGGAAATTTTTCTAGGAGATTTAGAAAATGAAATTTTTTTAGGTGTGAAATTTTTTTAGCTAATCTGCCTTGTGATTGAATTACAACTAAACTTTTTTCTCTGTTACGTATTTTTTACAACTAAACTTTTTTTCTCTGTTACGAATTTTTTAAGAAAATTATCGCTTGTTTGTGGTAATTTTTAAAATATTCGTAATAATATAATCACAAGGGAGCTTATAAAAATACTATTACAAAATTCACATGATATTTTGTTTATTCAAAAATACGGCATTACAAGTGATCCATCCCTTCAATGTCAATAGTTGTAATTCCATAATCCACAATATGACTTGCTTAATAAAAATATTATTCTAGTTATTCACTTCATTTATATTATAGAGTCAGTGGACAATAATATTGCAAATGGCATCATCCAGCGACCAACAGGGCTTCTATTGGCCCAGCTACATGCTGAAAACATAGACGAACTCGCTGTGTTTAATTATTTGCCGAGCATGCTTATATTAATAAGTAATATAATATAATAATAACTAGGAGTAACCCAGAAGCAACCACATGATTGTGCGGGAGAGGGGTGGAAATTATTATTATTTTGGCTTTATTTCCATTTGTATTCAATATAATTTACTTAATAGAGAAATTTAGCTTTATTTGAAAATGTCAAGCTCAATTAAAAGAATGCAGATGAAAATAAGTGGCGCCCCTAACCCACACTTCTCCTAACAAAAGAACTGGAACCAAATATACGCACGCTCTGCGTGATTCTTAGTACGACCCTCTGAAATTCAGCGTTTGTCTGGTTTTGTTTACATTTACTGACTTTATAAAATAAATGAACTATAATTTCAGAATTATCTCTATAAGCAGTACCCATCTCTTAAGTACTAAACAATTTTGTAGGCCAGGATATTTTATATTTGAAAATGTCAGAAACTTTGTCAGTTTCGATAAAAACATGGCCCTGAAAGATCTACTAAGCTCCGTTCTATCAATTGGATATCAAGTTGCTTATGGAGTTCTTCAGGCAGGCAACTTTGCTGTACCTCAAGCAAGGCGAAGATTTTTCCTTCTAGGAGCAGCACCAGAAAAACATATGCCAATATTTCCACAGCCTACCCATTCATTTGCCAGACATAGTTTAGCGATCATAGTGGAACATTTGAAATATGACACAGGTAATAACGGATGTATAAATATATTTTGTACTATTTTACCCATCAGTGGAATTGCCTAGTCGATTTTAATACACAGGGTGGGGAAAAGTAATGCAACATGGCGATATTACAGGATAATAAACCTGTAGCCCTGCTTTTTCTTCTTCAAAAAATGTATAAATTAACACTTCACACTTCACCAAAACCAAAGAGCAGTTGATTCAAGTGAAGCATTTCTCAAGCATAAAGAAGCAAGTAATAACCTCAAACTGATATAGGTATATTATTGACGGGTATAGATGGCAGTAGGGCCCGCAATTGATGCTGTGGGCCTAACTTTTTTTTGTGGGTAACGTAAACTTACCACCTGACACCTTAATGATTGATTTAACAAATTTTAATCTATAAAAATAGTTTGGCGCATTTATTGACGATTCTTAATATGGAGTAAGTAGGAGAGACATCACTGGAAATAATTAAACAATAATTAATTAATTATTTAGCTCCAACTGGTTTTTTCTCTCATTTCATATTTTCTACCTGTTTTCTATTTATTGTTCTTCTTTTCCCCTCCCTCTTTTCTTCTCCCTATCTTTATCTTTTTTTTCTTCTAAAAATACTGTTTCTTCTCTTCCCTTGACAGACCTCATAAATTCTCTAGAGAGTCATTTCTTAACTACATATCTTTGACCTTATTTTGAATAATTGAATTTAATTTGACATTATAAACTTGTAAAGATCGTAATAGTAGTTATTGGTCATGTTCAACGCTTTCGACAAGCAGAAGACATGGCTCAGAATCGTTGAGTGACAAAATAGCTGACACCTCAACCAAAATCTTCAAAAACTTAAAATAGTTCTCAATTATTATCTTACCTTGTTTGCTTAAAAATATAAGCCACAAAAATTAGGACAGTTGAAAAATCTACACTAAAAACACGTAATTATACACTATTTTTTACAACGCTGCACTAAACAATTTCACTAAGAAAATACAATGAATATAACCTCGCTATAAATTGAAAAGTTAGTAAAAATAGAGAAAGCAAGACGACTAACTTAGGAACATACATAACTCATAACTGTGACTTCTACCAACATAAACATTTCAATATAATGGATTTATATCTGCTTATTACCTTATTTTTTAAATTAAATAAAGCATGTTTAGACAATGTGCCAGGCACCGCTGTAAAAGTGGTCCTGGGCTGCAGCCCATAAAGACCATGCCTAAATCCGCCCCTGCGTTCAGGGAGTTCAGACCACCCCCGTTGAGGAAAAACTACATAATGCATGATTATTGATTTTGTAATTTTTTATACCTCATTTAAAGTATTTCATCTTAAAATTTCTAAAAAAATCACTTGCAGCATTTTAGTAAATGATCACCTGTACTTCTTTGAATAGGTACTCGCTTAAAAAAAAACAATAGCAATATGTTTTATCTCTCTTGCGAGACAAAAATTTTATAAAACGTATCGTGACGCGGCCTTGAAAAATCACTCTCATGAAACCAAAGAACGAGTAAGACGAGGACGGGAGTTGTGACATAGGGCCGAACATTCGCTGAACAAACCGTATGATAAAGAATGTGCACGCCCGATCGGAATGCCAAGGGTATTTTTATGAAAGTCATACCCCAAATGATTAAGGCTGTAATATCCATCCCTACACAAGTAATTAAAAATTGGTAATTTTTTTAAAAGTTCAGTAGGCCGATTCTGCCCTTTGCGCATCTTGAACACGAATGCTTTTCAACATCCACCACATAATTTTTATGAAACTTTCATGACATGCACAGGCATTCTCTACAAAAGGTCCCCAGATCTCACAATTTTTTTCCTCTGGGAGACATTAAAAAATCAAGTCAACAAATCAAGACCACAAACTCATAATTATCTTTGTGATAGCATCAGAGAAGCTTGCGTAAATATAACTAGGCAACAGTTAAGGCACATTGGCAAGTGCATAGAGCAACATGGAGGACTAATTGAAATGACCGAAATTTGAGTTCTATTGTGTTGTTTGTTAATTTATTTGTTAATATTAATAATTAAAAAGTAGTAATTTTGTTGGCTACTAAATTTTTGAAAGAATGTGAGTTCTTCATGAATATTTGAGTGTAAAACTTTACCAGAAATTAAGAAAATTAATTACAAATTGGTAGGCTTTTGTTTTGAACATCTTGCTCTTTAATTGTACACTAGATTGTGACAGGTAAATATTTCATGTCCCTAGAATTCCCTAAGCGGCGGCCATATTGATAATATCAATAGAATTTACGTTTTACACACACAAATCCTAAATTTGAATAGATACAAATTAACATTAAACTCTGTTCTTTGAAGAACAGAAAAAGACTATAGTTATAGTTTCTGTGTTTGAAGTTAGGTTAGAGCCATAGAATATCAAGGTTAAGGTTAGGCATCTGTCACAAGTTCTGACATTTCTGCCAAACTTGCTAAATACGCCCATGGAGGCATCCAGAACAATGCTGCCACCCTTGTATAACAAAATTACCAAATTAAGAAATGTTATTTCTAGTGTACGGGGTGTCCCAAACTCGACGCCCCAGGGTAATTATAGGCAAACAAAAACAGCTAGTAAAAATTTGAATTTTGGGTTTCTTGTAGGACCACTCGAGCTTGCTTTTGGGCCAAGAAGATAGTTTTTAGGATTTTGGGAAATGTAGGTTATGACATCATCGAATATATTTTTCCCAGGACCATACCTGTCTCTCTTTATATTTGGAGAGAGCACGTTTTTGTGATAAACTTTCGTAAATATATTCTTTTAATACCTTGTTTCATTAAAAAGTTATGTGCGTATTATTTGTAAAAAATATGAAAAAGATGTCATGGTATTTTTTTAATGAAAATCGAGTTAGCCGTGACTTATGAAGGTATATTTTTGACAGAAACAATTGACAGATGCTCGGGCAGAGATGTATTATGGAAAAAGTATTAAAATTGTATTATTAGTTATACAAATATAACTGTGTAAATGCCTTTTTAAGAGAAAGTGTTATTGGTGTTAGTTTTTCTATTAAACTGTCAGTATTCTGGGATGGCATTTTGTAAACAAGGTTTTTCAGAAATTTTCATAAATAGAAACCTATTAGATGAGTTAGGTCTGGTGACTTTTCTGGCCATTTTATGAGGCCATTTATCCCAATCCATTTGTTTCCAAACTCATTATTTAGAAATTCTTTTACAATGTTGGCTTTGTGTGGTGGAGCTCCGTCGTGTTGAAACCACATGGTTATTCTTAAATGCAATGGCACATTTTCCATGAGAACTGGCAACTGTTATTGCAAAAATTAGAGATTACATTCGTGTAATACAAAGTATATATCCTGAATCAAATTATCCATGGAAAATAATTGACAGTTGATAATTTATTATTCTTACCTGTCATAATTGAAATACCTTCTCTTGACATTTAATAATTGTATCCAGTCATTGAACGTATCATAAAACTTCAGTAATGGTAATACACAATGAAAAAGTCTATGGAGAAGCTGAAAAAAATGCTAGAAGAGCCATTAGAATTTATAGGGAGAAATATCCTGAACGTCACATTCCTGATCACAAAATGTTTATTCGATTAGAAAAAACTGAAGGGAGAACCAAAATGCATTTTCTACCCGCAAAGGCAAATCAATTAGAAAAATAGTTCGCAACAATGATGCAACAGTCCAAGTGTTACAATATTTTGAAGATTACCCGAGAAACTCAATCAGACAAGCTAGTAGAGAATTAAATTTGAAGAAGTCGTCCATACAACGAATTATGAAAGAAAACAAATATCATGACTTTAAATTAGAAGATTCGGGAGAGGCAAATAAAGAAAAAAGGCTTAATTATATTGCCGAAATCACGGTGGTGACCGAGATTGTTGACAAGCTTATTTTTAGACATATACTTGGGATCAGGGACTCTTTAAAATAAGGGGACCCGGCATTGTCACAGTCTATCACATAGGAAAAGTGAAGCTTTGAGGGAAAGTTTGTTTTCAGTTGACTCTAAGGAGACCACAAGGGGGCTGATACAAGGTTATGTTATATGTCAGTGTCCAACTGCCATCAAGTTTTATGTGACATGCCAGTGCCATAGATTCTAAGGGAGGCAAAAGATTTCTCATCATAATTCACAATTTTTAAGTTTTCTAACTTCGAGATACCCAGATGTGTCAATTAAAGGTAATACGGCTGCCTGTAGTAGTAGTCCCAATAATTGCAACCAGATTTTTCCTGTATCACCTTTAGTAATCCTACAATTCCCATTACGTGGGCATTACGTATAAGTAGATAGTTCAAAACAAATCGTATTTCGAAAATTTTAAATTACTAAGCAGGTATCTTCAGTCAGGTCTTTTTTTAAAGAGTTTTTATCTAGGACTACAAGTTTATTTTATGTTTGTGTGGTATATACCTTGGGAGAGAAATAAAATCACAAAAATTTTATAATGAACACCGAAAAAAACTACATCATTAGAACTACTAGTCCTAATCTTATTAGTCCATCCCGAAATCTGTGAAAGTTCTTTGGGTAAATCCATTCAACAAGGGAAGAAAGTTCAAGTATACATATTACAAATAATGGAATGAGGAACCTGGTAACAAGGTGCAATAGCGACAAATTCTTAAATAAGCAAAATCGGCACTACTGACTTACCATACTTATTACTTAAATTCATGGACATAATTGCTGGAAATCGATTTCAACTATAAAATAAATTTCTTTCCTTTGACAGTTGCCACATTCTGTAATTGTATACACAAAACTGTCAAGTCTAATTTTTAGAAATCATATAAACCATTATTAATTTTTACTAACAATCAAAGTACCTGTTATATTCTTAGATTCTTCAATAAAATGGCATACTTGGCATCACTGAGAATGAGGAAAGAATAGGCCTCACTTTGGAAAGTATAATGCTGGGTCCCCTTACTTTAAAGAGTCCCTGCTTGGGATAGACGAAAGTCGTTTAAAAACGAACATTATTGGTCCACTGAAAATCCTCATATTGTCGATCCAATTCGGAATCAGGGACACTTCGGCATTAATATATGGTGTGGCATAATTGGTCATCATTTAGTTGGGCCATATTTTTACGAAGGAGTTTTAACTGGAATAACATACCTCCAATTTTGGAACAACAGCTGCCAGTTCTCATGGAAAATGCGCCATTGCAGTTAAGAAGGACCATAAGGTTTCAACACAATGGAGCTGCAGCACACAAGGCCAAAATTGTAAAAGAATTTCTAAATGATGAGTTTGGAAACAAATGGATTGGAATAAATGGTCCCATAAAATGGCGAGGAAAGTCGCCAGATTTAACACCATTAGATTTCCATTTATGGGGATTTCTGAAAAATATCTTGGAATATTGACCATTTAATAGAAAAAAATAGAAGATGCCTGTCGGCAAATAACACCAGATGTATTAAGAAAGATCACTAAGACAGAAGTTAGGCGCCGTCTAGACTTATGTTTATTAAAAGAAAGTAAAATTATTTATAGGTAAGAACCTACCTAGCATTTATTTTTATATTGTTGGTTTTTGTTTTTCGCTAAAATTGTTAGGTTTTTAAATATAATACATAATAAGTGTTTATAATAACAGTTTTTCTTAAAAAGGTGTTCATAGTTATACTTTTAAAACTAATAATAAAATTTTAATACTTTTTCCATAATACATCTGTCAATTGTTTCTGTCAAAAATATACCTTCATAAGTCATGGCTTACTCGATTTTCATTAAAAAAATACCATGGCATCTTTTTCATATTTTTACAAATAATACGCATATAACTTTTTAATGAGACAAGATATAAAAAAAAAATATTTACGAATGTTTATCAGAAAAACGTGCTCTTTCCAAATATAAAGAGAAATTGGTATGGTCCTGGGAAAAATATATTTGATGACGTGATAACCTATATTTCCCAAATTCCTAAAATAATTGACAGTTGATAATTTTTTAAATTTTTAAATTTTTTTTGGCCCAAAACAAGCATGAGTGGTCCTACAAGAAACCCACAAGTCAGATTTTTACTGGCTGTTTTGTTTTGGTTTGCCCTAGTTTGCCCTGGGGCGTCGAGTTTGGGACACCCTGTACATTTAAAGAGCGGTTTTAGATTACTACTTCTTAAAATTTCAGCACTAAAACCCCGTCTCAGGGGTCCATGCGTTTAGTGCATGAGGCATGTGCATTAGGTACCTATGCATTTAATGCCATTTCTGAAGCTGTATCCAACAAAAAAAGTTTATGAAAATTCAGTCATAAATAAAAATGGTGCAGGGGTGGTCAGTCCTTAAGTGAGACACACTGTAGATTAAGATGTAATAGGCAGATTTTATTTTTTCATATAGCATTTTGAAGATAATTGTAGTAGAAACTACTTTGTTCCAAATTTTGTCACATTTTTTTGCTAGGACCAACCATAATCAGATATAAGCGACAAACCAAAAACAGGGACACATTTTGCGAACCAAAAACAGAGACACATTTTGGGAACCCCTCCTACTTCTTGACTGGGCTACAAATATAAAATTTCTTTTTTAAAAAGTTCACAGTTATTTAGATTTAACTTTAAACTAAAATTCTCGTAGCATGTGAAGAAGTTTTGAAAGATTTTTATTGTGATTTGCAAACTAGCTATATAAAACATTTTTCGCAATGTAAACCTGACATTTCCTTATTCATGACATGTGAAAATGCACTTGGGCTGATTTTTAATCCCGTTGGGGAGTATCATCATTTGGTACTGCCCACGATCTGTAGTAAATGCTGGGTATCGATTACTTTTTTCATCTAGCCCATCTTCATAATATCCTTGAGAAGGATCAAGATGCGAAAAATACATTGAGCTTGACAGTGAATCTAAAACTTCGGTTATGTTTGGTAGAGAAAATTTGTCCTCTTCAATTTTACCATTGAGTAACCTGTAGTCAACTAGCCTAAACTCTGTTCAACGAATGTTCATACCTACGTCACAACTCCACAACTCAGTCCTTGTCTTACTCATAAATATACGATGGGCATTGGTCGTATATTCACGAATCACACAAGGACGGGAGTTGTGACAGGTATGAACATTCGTTTTTATTCCACTGTTGTTGACTTTTATGGAACTATTATCAAAGGTGCTGACCATGCAGATTTTGTTTCTTTAATTATGCCATCTGCTAGCATTTTTTCAACTTCTTTGTTTACCTCTTGTTTTCGAGCATGTGGTAAACAATTTATGGTTTTACATATGTGGGAGAAACACTTTTTTTAATTCTATACTCTCTTTACAATATTTATGGTCATAACTTGTTATTGTCTAAATAAAATACATTAGAATATTTAGCACACATCTTTTGCGACATAAGCTTTACTTCCGAATTGAGAGGTATGTTTTTATTAAATATAGTGAAGTATCTACTCGTTTTGCAGAAGATACCTATATTCGTGTCATTACAATATAATAAATCATAACACTTTTATTTTAATAATTTTGGTTTAAAATTTCTTAAAACAACTTCTTCATTGTGAACTTTTCAAAAGGTTAACTTCTTCAAAATGTTAAAAAAATAGTAAAATAAATGGGTTTCTACAAGGCTACAATTGTAATATATTTCAACTTACATATGTTTAAATATGAAACAAAAAATGCCATCGATTCTGGCAGTTGCCAGTACCTGTCAGGCCATGGTGAAGATGTCATGAGGATGGCAATTTGCAACATCCTTCTACAAGGCTGTACTTTGAGGGAATATTCTTTAAACTGCAAAATTGCTACGTTTTTGTTTCTTACATTTTTTTTGTGGCACAAAATAAGCGACAAAATCTAGGTGGGCCTAGCGGGCAGTTGCAACCATCAGAATCGCTTGGCTTTTAACACATACCTACTCCTAAAATAGTTTAAAGGATATTCCCTCAAAAGTACAGCCTTGTAGAAGCATGTTAAGAATTGTCATCCACATGACATGTTCACCATGGTCTGGCAGGTACTTGCAACTGCCAGAATCACCTGGCATTTTTTGTTTTACATTTAAATATATGTAAATTGAAACATTACAATAATTGTAACCGTGTAGAAGCACATTTACTTTACTGTTTTTTTTTTTACATTTTCAAGAAGTTATTGGATGATGACACAACTGCGCCAGGTCATTACTTTCTTAATTAAATAGTATACCCTTGTTTACGGAATCCCTAGTTAGCCAATGTATGACAGAGTCATAAGGATACGAGAGCAAAATTGGATACAAGCAACAGATAAGTGGCCCAGTCATTGCCTACTAATTTCCTTCTATTAAAACCTACCAAGAAACCTCTAGACAACTTTATTTTTTCGCAAAATCTGTCCCGTATATCTACTGTATTTCCGGCATGTCCTTATGTCAGTGTCAGACATTGGCTAACTAAAGTCTATCCAAGTTGCAGCGGCAGTAGATAAAAACAAAGTCACATGACCGCATTGCGATCGATTACCAGGGTCTGACTAATATGAGATTCCCAATGGCTTGTAATTCTGAACTAATTCTAACTAAATAATTAATTTACAAACTTTTAACCTTGTGCTAAGCATGTTACTCGGACCATCTGCTAGCTCTTAGACTATTATTTTTACTACATTTGTAGAGTCAATAGACTATATTGAATTGTTTATTATAAAAACCAAAATAATACAATGGTGATTCTTTGGGTTAATACCCAAAAGGTATATTTTCATCAGATGTTTTATTTATGTGAATGTTCTAATTGTTTTAATTATGTGAATGTTAAATTATTTTTAATATGTTTTTATTGTATACTCGACGAAATGTATGTCTTGTGATTTTCATGAATAAATAAACTCTAAACTCTATACAGATTCATCCAGTCATCTTAATAAGTAAGCAAAGAACAAACTTATAATAAAGAATTGACAAAGAAGAAAGTTAGTTTCATTTGAAGAATTAAAAATTTTTCGTTGCAAAGGTAGACTCTTAATAATAATTCATACATTCATAGAAGACATACAATATAAGTCAATGATTTCAAATTACAACATTACAATTCCAAATTAACTATTTTGTTGTTAAACATTTTTAGTAACGCTTATAGATGTGCCACTGTCCAACAAACATGTAATATTATAAAGATTGTATTTGAGATTAACAAAGTTTAGGCACGAAAAAATAATCCGTGGGTTATTTTGTGCTGAGTCCTTTCCTGACTTGCCTCCATCATTTCCTATATAAAATAAAAGTTATTATGTCGGTTATTTGAATTTTGTCCTCGGTTATTACCTCTAAATCTACTTCGGAATGTAATAGGGAATCTATAGTTATTTGGAGTGGAGAATTGTTCGAACTGAAATTTTTCTATTACGTTCTGATATTTGGAGGGCCACTACAACAATATCCTCTTCCGCAAAAAACTACTATTTCTGCCAATGTGTCGTTGGGACTGTCTTCCACAGATATGAAATTTGAGCTTGATTATGCACATAAAAAACTGTTTTAGAAAGTTTCTCATATTGTGCTCCTCGAATAACATCACGAAGTTTACAATAGTTTCGCGCTTTCATAATACAGTTCGAAGCTCGCTATTTTGTAGTCCATTCGCAAAGGCATTCATAACTAACTTATCATTTTTATGTCATTCTCATCACTAAAGCCTGGATTTTAGGCAAACTGCCTTTTTTGTCTTTTTCTGCCATTTTTGTCCATTCCATCCATTTTCTGGTTTTTATGGAAAAAACTGCCTTTTTATTAAATTTCAAGACATATTTTGTCAATTTAATGGTAAGGAGGTACAGTTTGTTCGGCAAATGTTCGGCCCTACGTCACAACTCCCGTCCTTGTCTTACTCGTGAATATACGATGTATATCGGTCGTATATTCACGAGTCAGACAAGGACATAAGGCAGTCACTTTCAGTCAATTGGAAAAAAGCAAAGATGAAGAATTTAAATCAGATTTGTGTCTGAATATTCCTCTCTATAAATTAAGAAATCCTAGTTTTAAAATGTTCATTGAAAAATGGTTACCACGTTACCTTTTAAGTTAGTATTAATATCGGTTGAGTATAAATTTCATTAAGTTAAATTTGTCTCTAAATCTAATTTGAATCCCTCTAATTTTTTTAAATTTATGGTTTGTTACCTCAACATATTATCTTTGTTCAACAGAGGCTTTTCTTAAATTCCTGTACACTATGTGTAAGTCTTCTAATAGATGTATTTCAATGAGAACATCGGAAGCCATGCGTTGGACCGTCATGCAAACTAAGTGGCCTTATTTTGCCTTAAATCACTCCGGGGTGGCTGTCAGTTGAATCTTCCTGTTGAACCACTCTTCGGCCATCGGTTCAAATGAGTCGCCTGAGCATGGAGGTAGATATGACCACTCTGCTCTCGAAGATTTCCTTGCAGATCTCCATTTCCAATTCCTTTTTACATTTTTTGATAAGGTAATTTAAAACAATAATTACCGCCAAAATTAGCTCAGCTATTTTAAGAATTTCCTTTGGTGACCATGAAGATGTATTCTTAAACCCATTTGCAGATAGTCCACCGCTATTGCCTGCCTCTGCAATTATTACCTTTTCTTTTGACTGTGAGGTATCTATGTTCTTCTTTTTACAACTTTCTCGCAGCAGTTTTGGCTATCACCTCTGGCAGGGTCACCAGGCAGAGTGTGGACAATGCTCGTAAAATAATTAGGATATATTGCATGTTGAACGAGCTGTATTCAAATCATTACTACTGTATAAAAATTATCCACAATACCTAAAACTTAACTTGTAGCTATTTCGGCAATTTGGTAATTAGCCGACGAAAGACAGGAAGAAGTACAATGCTCAGTGGCAACAATCCGAGTTTTGGAGATGTTTCATAAAATACTTTCTAAAATATATTCGAACATAAATCTAAAATATTATATATAATATCAAATATTTTCTTAAAACATCTGGCTACTAGGATGTGCCCTTATTTTTACGAGTTCTATCGCCTATTAAACTTAACCGATTAAAACCTGAGACACCCTGCATAAACTTCAAAGGAAAATTCAAAAATTCTACTAAAATATTTGGCTCCAAAAGTGAGCTTCCGAAGCTGGTTTGGGTGCCTCTATGCTACATAAATATCCTTCTTGTTAATTTATATCCGGTACAAAATCTCTATCCAATGGGTCTTTTTCACTAGGTTTAAGTTATGTAATTTGTATGATTCAAAAGAAAGAACATATTCAATACTTTCATGTAGTAGAGCCCAATTTTTCATTAAGGTATCACCATTTGTTATTGGACAAGAAAGTTGCAACGATGTTTAAATGTCCTGCGACATTTTGGATCTTGTCATAATTATTACTGACATTTCCAATATTAAAGTCGGCTGTTTTTCATCCATTTGATCAATTTGAAATTTGAAATTTTTTTGACAACTCAAAAACGTGAGAACCAGATACAGTAGCAGGATGTTGACAACAACGCAAAAATTGAAGCATTCAGCATCTTAGGGTCATTTTGTCATGCCCCTAGAAAATTTGATCTTAATGTTTTATTTAAGTGCCTTTCCCAGTGACAAAAAAAATTGGAAGAAATATGTTTAGCATGAAAAAGGCCCTTTGTTCAGATGTTAATGTTTGTTTTGAAATTGGTGACTTTTAATATCACGCAATAAAAAGTTACCAAAACTTTTGTTCCATCACCTCTGTATAACGGGCACTTACTGTAGCCATATCACATAGATAGGATACCATAATGGGGCCTTAGGTGTACTTATTATATTTTTATATTTTCTCTCTCTAGGGAACCCTGATCCTCCGGGATGCCTTCCATACCGCGCACTTACTGTAAGAGACGCGATAAGTGATCTACCTGAAATTACACTAGGGAAGCTGAAGATGAGCTATAATCCAAAACACCCAACTAGTCACTATGCTCGCTTGCTAAGGAAATGCTGCCCCAAAGATGTCTTGCTGGACCACAGATGTAAGGAGATATCTGAAAGAGAACTTATACGTATAGAACATATCCCTAAATCAGCTGGGGCAGATTGGAGAGATTTGCCTAACAAATCAGTAAAACTGAAGAACATACATTTTAAGACACTGGATTATAAATATTTGTAAGTATCAAATTGAAAGTGTTTGAAGCAGCAGAAAAACACTCGTTCAAATTTAATTATTAATGTATCTTTTAATTTTCCTGGTGATATAGTATGTCACATGTTGATCAAGTTCATTTAAGTCTCAAAATAGTTTACTGGCGAAACTGGTGCTATAAAAAATAAATATTTGACGGCGTATGTATAACCTAGAACCTCTTATTCAAAATATTAAAACCACAAACCATGACACCAGCAATTTTTTAAACATGGGAAGTGTTCTGGTCAATATCCAAAATTGGGATGAATAGCCAGGCAGAGTATAGAGTCACTGGTTCTTGAGAACCCATTCTATTCAGTGACTGAGTATTTTAATTTTGACTTTGACTTGATAGTTAAAACTTTTCCTCAATATTATTTCTTAAATGCTTCATTAGATTCAGGGTCGTTCCTAACCCTTTTGGCGCCCCGTGCAAAATAAAATTTGCCGCCCCCCCCATAAAAAATTAGTTTGTTCGTTAAAATATAGGAAAATAAATCAAAATATCGTGAAAATCCTTAGCATAATACAGATGCACTTCATTAAAGCCGTAAACTTACTTTGTAATTAGGTACAAGCAGTGACTATAGAACTATAGTCACTGGTACAAGGAACATGCATGCATTATAGTACAGCGTGTCCCAAATAGTTTGTCCTACCCCCTGGATCTCAGGAACCATAAGAGGTATGAAAAAAACTTGAATACAAAAGTTGTAAGGTTTGCAGTGGACATAACCTCTCTTTTATTTTCGCATTTACAAGGCGATTCGTATTTGCAGGACAAAAATAAAATATTTAGATTTTGACAATTGCATTAATCCTTTGGAAGGTTTTCATTCTGCATGAAATTTGCTACAGAACCATTTTTTTGTTTTGTATTTTTAATGCAGTGTTGTCAAGATATCGAATTTTTCTTGGAATTTAGGGACTTCGTGGAGGTTATGGAAACTGAATGCTATATCTTTATTTTAATAGATATCAAAGATATATTTTAGCCGAAGTATGACAGCACAACCGTGTGTAGTGTGGTATGTCTAAATTGGTTTTTGCATATACAGTGTGTTCATAACAGGCAATTTCAAACAGCAATAACTTACTTTTTTCAAATGAAATGAGCCATAGTATTTCTATAGTTTGTTGGATGCCGGCGTCCAAGCCCCACATTTTATGTAAATAACATTTTATACCAAAAACTACCCGTTTTAGAGATATTTAGTATTTAAGAAAATTTCTTTGCATTTTTCATTCAGGTGAGAAGGTTTTATCAAGCAAGCCATAATTATTTTTCCAGACTGTGGCAGAAATAATTGTCATTTTAGATAATACGGGAAGTATAATTCCTATACCCCTATACAGCTTGTCACACTATAAAGGTAAATTTCGTTACATTAGTGATTAGGATATGAAATAAAAAGAAGCAAAAAAATCGTAAAATTATCTATATTGTATAAAATTATTTCTTGATTTTGAGTCAGAGGAAATATAATATCAAATTTTAATTTCTCATAAATGGCACACAGAAATCCAAAAGCCATAAAATAAATAAAAAAAAACAAGGGCACAAATCTATGCACGTCTGGTGTGGTATGTTGTGTAGACGCACATTAGGTCCTATATTTCATGGGCAAAAATTAAAATTTGATATTATATTTCTTCTGATTCAAAATCAAGAAATAATTTTATACAATAATTAATAGCCAATTTTACAATTTTTGTGCTTCTTTTTATTTCATATCCTAATCACTAATGTAAAGAAAGCGACTTTTATAGTGTGACAAGCTGTATATGGGTATAGGAATTTTACTTCCCGTATTATCTAAAATGACAATTATTTCTGCCACTGTCTGGAAAAATAATTATGGCTTGCTTGATAAAACCTTCTCACCTGAATGAAAAATGCAAAGAAATTTTCTTAAATACTAAATATCGCGAAAACGGGTAGTTTTTGGTATAGAATGTTATTTACACATAATGTGTAAATGTGTAAATTCCAAGAAACAAAAAAACGGTTCTGTAGCAAATTTCATGGAGAATGCAAATATTCCAAAGGATCAATGCAATAATTGTCAAAATCTAAATATTTTATTTTTGTCCTGCAAATACGAATCGCCCTGTATATGTGAAAATAAAAGAGAGGTTACGTCCACTGCGAACCTTACAACTTTTGTATTCAATTTTTTTTCGTATCTCTTACGGTTCCTGAGATCCAGGGGGTATAGGATAAACTATTTGGGACACGCTGTAGGTACATACCTACAATAAGGCAAAAAAATTCTCAGTTCTAATCATGTTACCCTTAGCTAAAAGAAACCGCGCTTTCATTGAAGCAAAACTGAGACAGTATGGTTTTTCTAAGACGGCCCTGAGTGTGCCGCCCCGTGCAAGTGCACGTTCTGTCCCCCCGCTAGGAATGGCCCTGATTAGATTAATAATAGTTAATTGTGTTATTTTATTTCGTCAATTGTGAAACAAAATATTTTATATCTGTATGTATTTCATGCATGTGACTAGAGATGCAAAATGCTCGAGCATTTATATTTTAAGCATTTTCAGTGTGAACGGATGAGCACAAATAATGATAAATGAGAATAAACAGCATAGATAGGTGTTTCATTTCAGCAAAATGACGAGCTCTTTTCAGAGGTTAATAAATATGCCGTAGAAATCTACAAGAGGTGAAATGGCCAAATTGTTTAAGTTTTCACGAAAAAGTCACTCTTTATCATACCTTTTCCTTCCTTCAAAATAAATATTTGTGTTGAGAACATATTAATTTGGTATACGGAGTGTTCAAAAAGCGCAAATTTTGAAATCAGGTCATGTGCAAACTATATAACTTTAATTTTTGGCAACCTATGGATGAAAACACCGAAATGCTAATAGAAAGGATTTTGGAAGCTGTTGAGGTCAAATGATAATCATAACTAAAATCATTCATTCTACAATCTTAGCGAAAACCGAAAATTAAACTTACTCTTAGTTTAGTCCAGGGGCGGCTCGTGCAGTGGGGCCACGGTACCTTGGCACTACCTCCGACCATGCCCCGTCATCGACCCTAGTTCACACAAATTCATATTAACAATTTTGCACTCCTAAAATAAACTTCCTGATATTTACTTACCATGCAACGGCGGCAGCGGCAACGCTGCTCTCCAACTGGCGAAGGCACCAGCGGCATGTACTATGTGAGCCCCGAGCCATCTTCCACTTGGACAGCATTGTAGAGAGATACCGGCAGGCAAATGTGGAAGTGAGATCGACAATAATTGAGAATGTACATTGAGAAATGCGCATAAACAGCGATTCTCCCAGGCCAGGCTCTGATCAGATGTTTTGTTGTATCACGTAAATTCAACAAAAGTGTCTACTTAAAAAATAATTGGTTGTGTGGGTGTGAAGAAGCAAACAAGTTGTTTTGTTTTGTATGTGTTTTGTTCGGTGGTGAAGAAACTTGGTCAAAAAAGGGGACCAACGATGTCGTGCACATTTGGGATAAAATAAAGATACACGAAAAATCAAAGGTACACATGAATAACATTTTTAATTTTAGTATGCTGGTTAAAATAAATATAAAACCGCAGTTAAATTCAGCATATCCCGATACACTGCTTAAACATAATGAGCATGTAAGTTGATAAAAATTGGTACGTTTTAAATCAAATAATTAACTGTGTTCGTTTTTTGGGGGGGCGAATCGGCACTAAGAGGGCACAATGAGGCAGACGCTTCCGAAAATAAGGGCATTTTTCGAGAATTGGTGAACTTTAGTGCCAATATACTTTTTTAATAACATTTACTCAAACATTTATGACAACTGAAGTGAACTTTTAAAATTGTGTCTCAGTTTGTGTTATTTCTCGGGTTATTTATTCAAAGACAAAGTGGTTCAATTCAAAAACTCTTTTAAATCTAACTTTAATAGTCTACATTTTGTGTTGATGTCTGATGTTCATTTTTTCTGAGACGCCATATGCCCATGGAAATAAATGCTACTGGAAAACTTTGGTCTTCTGATATTTGGCCCCACCTGTTTAAATACACCAAATTCATCGGATTCTCTAGCCCCCAGGATTCATTCATAAAGTCTGTTTTATTTTGCAAACGATATGGCTTGATTTTGTCTCTCTCTTACCCATTATAATGAAACACTAAGCGGTCACTGCCGGTAGTGCTAAATCATTGACCCCCAGGCAGCATCAGGGGTGTACTATTTTTATTTCTGAGTAAAGATTAAAGATGTGAAAAAATAATGTTTCTTTCATCGTTTTTACAGATTTTTAAGTCAATTTCTTGGTTTTATTAAGTCATATTTGCAGAAAAAACTAGCATTATTTAAGTTTAGTTGGCAACTTTTTTCTTTCTTGTACCAAGGAAATACTTACCAAAGATAGCGTAAAAACCAGTCCAATCCATCTGTTATACTTACCATTGTAAAGGAAAATGAAACAAACAAATGCACATAATAAATTATAATTGTCATAAAGAAACTGCAATAACAAAATAATATAATAGGAGTAACAATAAACATACCAATATATAAATATAATAACTTCCCAAGATAATTTAACATAAAAAGGTAATGGACTTCTCATGCGCGTGCAGCCCAGCTGCAGAAGAAACTTATCAATGACCATAAAAAATCAATAGCGGTTTGCTGGCGCAGCGGTGCTCCTTTAGCGGCGCAGCGATGCCAGGTGTCGGAACAAATCCAGTTTCCACAGTGGACAATGTAAACCCGTAACTGGTTTTAATTAATGGCATTAAATGTATAATTCAGGTACCTTATAAATATAATTAAACAACGCATACCATTCTAACTGCATCTTTTCGTCTACACAATAACTCATATCCTATGATAAAAAATCACCTGGAATAGAGTCAATTTTTTGTAAGAAGTCCTTACTATACTAAAATCGAGCAACTCTTACGCCTGGCGTAAACAAAAGCACGTGGGTCGAGATATTCGCCAGGGCCGCACTGAGGCATGACCTTTATTTAATTTTAGTTTTACAATTGTTTACATCAAAATATTTCGGAAAAAAATTACTGGATTAATTATAATGGTTCCAAACATCCATAAAATTATTTGTGGCAGTGTCTAAATAGCTGACAACAACAAAATAAAACAGCATAACTTCACTTTTGCGATCGAGTACAACCCTGTTGCCAACTCGGGTGAAATTTTATAGCCTACCGACCAATCGCGGAACGTCATTGAACACGTGGTTTTATTTACGCCAGGCGTACGGATTGCTCGATTTTAGTATAGGTCTGTCAATTGGTAATTTCGACATTCTAAGTTGGCATCAATGGAGCAAAAAATGCAACCAGGTGATAAGTTCAGGTCAGTAATGAGCCCATTTGCACACACAAAAATATATTGGGAACTGATTTAAGAATGTTACAATAGGTAAAAATTGATAAAAAAAAACAAACCAATAATACTTTCGTGTTGTTTCGCAACGTAATTGAAATGTCTAAAGATGTATTAAAGAAAACTTAATTTCTTGTAGGAATTTAGGTAAACCAAGTTTGAAAATTTGACATAACCTATTATCATCGCATGATTGATTTATTGGAAAGATATGTAGAATCTATCCAAGAAATATCTAATAAAAAACTAAAAGATAAAACAGTTATAGGCATGTACGTTTTATTTCATTCATTTAACTAGTTATTAGGTAGGGCCATTGAGTGAAGGAATTATTTATCACCTCAAAGAAAATATGCAGCTTCTCTTTCCCGTCATTTAGGTTTTCGTTATTTATATATTTTCTCAAAAAACTTATCCTTTAAGAAACAACATGAGGCTTCTCCATAAGGGCTCTGTGAGGGTTATCCTTTCTGTAATGAAATCCCATCTCATGGAGAAGCATCATGAGTTGACGTCTTTCCCCTATTAATAAATGTGTCACATCCAACCTTTCCTGTAAAGACTTCACAGGTACTGGAATTTCTGTAAGAGTTATGTCAAATAAGAGTTTATTCATGATACCTAACTATTTTCAAAAATTTATTTGTGGTGCAGATTCATTTAATTTTTTTAATTGGGTTTTTCGCCACCAAACTGATTAAAAGACAAGTTTTTCAAGTTGCCTGGAAAACTCTTGTGTAATTGAACCCGGGACCTACGAATTACTAGTCCTGTGGCCTCACCATTCAGTTAAAGAAGTGCTTGTTAAATTTAAACTTTTAGTGACCTACATCAGATCCCTCTGGAAATGGGTTGCCGAAATGTTTATTTTAACGTTCAATTTCCATTCTTCCTTCCCTAATTCTGTGTAGCTGTCACTCCTGTCACTGCTTTCTGATCGATTGAGCGGTGTGATGTCACAACCATTCCCGCGCTTCTCGTGTCGTTTCAAATGAATAGCTTGCGGTCACAACTTTAATTATTTATTGCAAATTAAATATTGCGATTTGAGGGCTGATATTTGGTATGTGCTCTTTCTATAGATAGGCAAATATATTAAAGAAATAAAAAAATTGTTCAAGTTCCCCATTGTCTATACTAACTTCTCTTTGAATAACTGGCAATAATATTTTACTGAATTCCACTGAACAGTTGTCCGTATATCCTAGAATAAAGGCTGATTCATTAATTTTTCGTCAATTTCCTACTTCTTCTTTGAGAATTGTTTTGGAACTATCCCACAAAATTCATTTGAATGTTATTAAAAGAGTGTTCACTTATTTTTGACTTTGAAATTTGATTTTGCCTGATATAATTTTTATGTTCTTTTAAACTGATGTTAAATGGCCTACAAGTCTCCCCAACATAGAACTTACCACATTCACAAGGAATTTTTTAAATGCAATTTTTTGAATTTTTTACCTTTAAATGGTTTCGTTTTAACTAGCATTGATCTTAATGTCTTTTTGGTTTCAAATACTGTTCTGAGATTAAAACGATGGCCTATGTGTTTTAGCCACATACCTCTATATTAACATATACCGCTTTTGGCCCTATTGCGCACGGCGAGGCGCAAGGAATGAAAAGAGATTAAATTCGCCGCCATCTTTAACCCTGTATTGACAGTTTGCATGGTGGCTACTTTATTCCGTGTTTAAATTTTTTTATACTGTATGAATGAAATTGAATTATACTTTTTGAAGGCGCCGGTAAAATCATAAAAGTCAGCGTGACATGCTTTTTTGTGAGATGCGTTTTTAGTTTTTAATCGCGATTTCTTCTTTATATTTTGTACGGTTAATAGCTTTTCATTTTCATATTTACAAGATCAAAAAATGACTTGATAAAGCATTGTAAAAATGCAAATAAGAGACTTTTACATCCAGATTGTGAAATTACATTCCAGGTAAGTGCCAAATAATATTGTTTTTTCATTGATACTTTCTGATTTCTTGCTGATTTTTAGGTTTTCAAGAGAAAATACTAAATTTAGAAAGTGGCTTAGTACTCTGAAAGGACTCTATGTATGCATGTTCTATTCATTTTGATGAACAGGATTTTTTAATGCAACACAAAAGAACACGAAAAGTGTTGCTCTACCATCTAGAAACCTAACCAAAGAAGCAGTAGTGGCGTCAAAATGAATATCTTAGATAGTTTTAATATAAGAACGATTCTTGGTGAAAAAACACGTCAGAATTATATTTTGGATTATGTACGGTCGAACAATTTTGATAGCTTGAAGTGCGGTGTAGTCGACGTACATTTTTCGGATCACAGAGCTGTTTTGGTTAAGACTAAAAAATGTCAATATATAACACAAAAAGTTGCGCATTTTAAACAATATTTCACTGTAATATGGAACGTTTCATGACTGATTTAAAATCTGAGAGTTGGGATAACATGTACTCCCAGAGCCAGATGAATGACTCTTTTGATTGTTTTTAAAATATTTTTATATTTTATTTTAACAAGGATTTTCAAAACAAAAAATTTTATACAAAAGAATGCAAACATTGGGTGGATAAGCATGTCAGGGTCAGGTCTTCCTGTGATAATTTAAGAGACCTTTTTACTCTCAGTACCCAGTTTCCTGAATTGAGACCTCTTTATTTGAAACACAAATAGAAACATTCTCTTTTGATAAGGCAGAAAAAAGGTCTTACTATCAACACAATATCTACTCTGCGGTGGACTCGGTGAAGTGCATGTGGAACACTGTTAATGAAATGAATAATAAGCAAAAATTACTAAATAATAATATTACTATTAATGTTGATGGGCAATCTATTGAAAATCCTATGGACAATGCAACTGGATTTAACGAGTTTTTTTAGAGATTCAGTTGAACAGAGTGTCAGAAACATCCCACAGCTTGAATATGTAGATAATTTTACCCAAAACGGAAACACTTTGTTCTTGTTTCTCTTTATTGAGGAAGAACTTGTTTCACTGATAAGTAGAAAACTAAAACCTAAAAAATCCTCGGGTTTTGATGACGTGCCAGCGTTTCTTGTGAAGAAATGCATAAAGATCTTGGCGCGTTCTCTCGTCCATCTTATCAATAAATCCTTTGCGGAAGGTGTGTTTCCTGATCGATTGAAGATCAGTAAAATTATACCACTGCATAAGAAAGGTGACCACCATGTTTTTGAGAATTATCGTCCAGTGGCATTGTCGCCAGCTTTTTCAAAAATTTTTGAGTATTGCTTCTTAAACCGACTAGTCGTTTTTTGAGGTATATAAAATATTTTTTCGTGAATCAATTTGGATTTTGCTCAAATTGCTCCACAGGCGATGCAATTCATTATTTGCTGGACAAGATAGTGGGTTACATGGAGGATGGCGAGTGCCCTGCTGGGGTCTTTTGTGACCTCAGCAAGGCATTCGACTGTGTAGATCACGAGCATCTTTTGTTCAAGGCAGAGGCATATGGACTTAGAGGGGGGGGGGACTTGAGTTGGTTTGCGGGGATACTTGCATGGTAGGACTCAATATGTTTCAATTAATGAATCACGCGATGGTGTGAGACATGCATTTAGTTCCTAGCCTCTGGAGGTAACGAAGGGGATGCTCCAGGGCTCCGTCTTGGGACCTGTACTTTTTGTTTTGTATACAAATAACTTAGGTTCACAACTTGATTGCGATTTTGCATTGTATGCCGATGACTCTTCTTTAATTATATCGGCAGATAAAAAGATTGACCTTGAACTTAAGGGCAACACCAATCTTGATACACTGTATAGATGGTTTAGTGTTTATAAATGCATCCAAAACAAATTACGTTATTTTCCACAATTATAATAATAGATCCAATCTAGACTATAAATTGACTATTAATGATACCGATATATCCAAAACTAGATCTGCAAAATTTTTGGGTGTCCTCTTGGATGAACATCTGAACTGGAAGTTGCATTGTGAAAGTTTGGTATCAAAGCTTAACTGTATGTGCTCCCTGATTAGAAATGTGGCTAGGGTATTTACAATTGATCAACTAATATCGGTTTACTACGCTCATGTAGAGTCAACGTTGAGGTACGGTGTGTGCTATTAGGGGTCTTCCTCTTACTCCAACGACGTTTTCATATCTCAAAAGAAAATAGTAAGATGTATTGTGGGTGATTATCGAACTTTGTTCATACATATTTTCTACTAAAGAAAAATATCAAGTCAACTCTCATGTTCATGCTTTTAATACCAGAAACCAAGACTTGCTTCGGATTCCATTTTTTCGATATCGGATAGGACGACAGTCACCGATCTTCTTGGGTATGAAACTGTTCAATAAACTAAACGACTATATTAAAAGCTCAGCAAACTTAAATATTTTTAGACATAATCTGAAATCTTTTTAGTGGGCCACACTGCGTATAGTGTGGATGAATTCTTTTGTATAGACCATAGTTAGTAGATGACAAGACTGGTGCATTATGATGTATACCTGAATAATTTTAATTTACTTGTATGTAGATGTCTGTGATGTATTTGACTTCTTCCATAACACTGTTCATGTGTTCTCCATGAAAAATAAAAACTTTATTTATTTATTTATTTATTATTTGACTTTGATGTAGACAACTAATTTAAGTAGGAAACAATGCCCTCTACCTTTGGTAAAAATTTCGTTCTGGTTGGTTAAAAATTAAAGAAGTTATAAGGTTGTTTCACTCTTAAGTGAGACACAATATCAGACAGGTGGCTAGGCTATTTAATTGTTTCTGTCGTCATGACATTTTAACCTGAAATTTATTAATCTGTCATTTCACTTTGACGTGACATGATCTTTGAGAAAGGAGGAAGATTTATTCTCCGAAAGCTTTGCTTTGCTGTTAAGAATTTATTAATTTTCCAGGCAACTTGAAAAAGTTGTCTTTTAACTAGTTTGGTGGCGAAAAAACCCAATTAAAATTCAATGGATCTGTTTACGCCACAAATAAATTTTGAAAAATACTAGGAATATAAATTTTCTAAAAAAAATTCTTGTACAGTATGGGCAAAAATGCCATAAAACATTAACTATTGAGACAAAACGCAAGGTAGGTGTTATGGAGAGGTTAGGGCATTCCCGATTTTGGAGGTAAGGCATGGGAGGGGACTACAAACGATAACCCTAAAGTACCAGCATTGGAAGATGAAGATTATTAAGTATTTTTGGACCAATGTTCAAAGGTCCTTTTTTTAATAGGGGACGCAAGAAAAAAGACAGTAATTTTTTGGTCATACTCTTCTCGAAAACTGTTTCAGTTTAGGTTTTTAGTAAACAACAACACTTACCCCACCTTTAACCATCTTTAAATATCAAGACCTAGGTTGATAGTAATGCAACGTGGTATCTGGTATCACATAATGATGTCATGCATTATGTCATACGGCGTTCCACTATGTACCCTTACTCCCCAAAATGAAATGGTGTCTCATGAAAAATACCCTTATTAGGTATATCATTTGCTTTTATAGTCATTGTCAGAAATCATAATTTTAGAATAATTTTTTAAAAATCTTTAGGAAGAGGCATCAAAAGCAAGGTGACAGGCCTAAAGGTGTGTGTAAATGCAGCACATCTAGTGGAAAATGCAACCCAAATGATAAGCAGCGCAACACACTTATCCCTTGGTACCTCGCTCATACTGCAGATCGGCACAACCAATGGGCAGGGGCTTATGGTCGTCTAGACTGGAATGGCCATTTTAAGACAACAACAACAGAGGCTAACCCAACTTTAACCCAAGGCCGAGGTAAATTACACATGTACTTAAGAAGGGGTTCGCTAAGGGCTTTCTGCGCCATCTCTAGATGTAATGGGTGCTTTTTAGAGGTTTGTTTTCTGAATCGGCAATACTGTTTGTAGTGACAGTCAATTCGACAGCTCACATCTGATTTGTGCTCAGCATATTTTACCATTTCACAGTGAATAGACTTATGCCAGACCAACGCTTGCAAATTGTGCAAATTTATTTCGAAAATCGTGGTACAGTTCAAGAAACTTACAGTGAGCTATGTCTATTTTATGGTCGACATAATCGTCTATCCGAGCAACTTTTTTGAATAACCATGGATCGTTTTCTCACCACGCATAATCTAATTGATAATGTGCATCCACAGAGAAGTTGTACAGTGCGCACCGAAGAAGTTCTTGCTGCATAGTGTGAAGGAGGACCATAATGCCTTTTTCCGCTCCTCAGTTGAATGGCGTTAATGTGGAAGCGCTTTTGTTCCAACAAGATGGCGCCACATGCTACATAGTGTGCGACACAATGAATTTATTGCATTAAACATTCGATGGCTGTAGAATTTCACGTAATGGACCTGTGAATCAGCCTTCACGGCTATGTGATCTCGCACCTGTGGATTATTTTCTGTGGGATATTTGAAGTCGCTAATCTATGCTGATAAACTATTTGAGTCTACCTTCGTCGTGTTATTGCCGGTATATGGCCCCAGCTGCTCGAAAAAATGGTCAACAACTGTACTTTCAGCTTCATTCGACCTAGCCGTGGGACCAATATGCCCAAGATTGTAAAATTATCTTTGCAGTAAAACCAGTACCATAACCGTTAGCATAATTTGTATGTCTTTTGTTTTTTTAAAGTTCTATACCTCTAGAAAACACACTTTATAACTGAACTACATTTCCTATGTTTTTTTTTATAATTTTTGCCAATGATTAATATCGGATTTGAAAAGGAAAATGGTGATTTTGTCTGTGTTTTTAATTTTTATTAATGTAACTCTTTTGTCCATTTTATTTCACCAATTTTATATAAAGGATAATTTTCTTAGGTCTACCACCACGATTTCCTCGTCTATTTTGCACCCCACAAAAGGAAACGTGAAAATTTTTGATAGCTAGGTGACACTGAAAAGAAAATCATGGCCAACTATAAAAAAATATAAATAATATAAAAATAACTCAAATTGGGAAAAACTATACTAGTCGAGTACTACAGCAGTAGAGGTAGCGAATGCACTATAAATGGCCGAGCGATCACAAAAAAAAAACAAAGGTTAATTATCATGCCGATAAAAAGGCAAAATTGCCTTGTGCTCAACTTCTTTAAAGTAAGGAAAAAATCATTATATATCTTACATCAATGAAAGACATGTTTGGCTTTACCATTGATCAAATCTGTTCCATTCAAGTTGATCACCTGCCTGCGAAAGTTTTTATAGGCCTGGTTTCTAATCTACAAATATCGAAAAAGAAGAATATTTAGTGTGTATAGAAGAAGAAATGGAAAATGTGATCATAAAAATCTACGGTTTCCCAGTGGAGATGGATAATGTGGCAATCAAACATGGTCTAAGTAGATATGGTGTAGTAGTACATGGTATCAGAAGTAAAAAGTATTCAGGATGATATGTATGTAGTAGTAGAAATTGGAGTTATAATTGTACTCTCCCAAAAAAAATCAAGACAAAGCCCCATGTTTTGGGCGCCAGAAATAACTATTTACTATGCGTGAAAAAGATGTCACCTCGGTGTGCTCTATTTATGGGTTCGAAAATGGGAACAAATAAAAATTAAAGTTGGGCGCTATGAGAGAGTGCAGAGTATAATAAAACAAAGGAAATCCAGGGGTATACACTATGTATTAAAATATGGATATTAATATTACATGCAAACAAAGGCGACTCTTTCAAGAGTAAAAGACTACTTATAATTAAAATTTTATTTCAACAAATAATAACCTCACACTTAGGTACTTAGGTGTGGATACAAATCGCAACAAACTGTAGAATAGGACATCCCCACACTGGGCTGGACCAACAGTAAATTAAAGACCTGTGCATAGCGCTGTTTCAAGCGATCGCCACTGGCGCCACATGACGAAACAAATTTACACGATGGTTTACTGTTAAAATACCATTGTTGCAGAATCTTTTATAAAATAAAAACATGTAAATATGTCTGTTACAACGAATTTAATATTCAAAATAAAATAAAATATGTTGTTTGTTATGTCCCTCTAATTTGACAAGTTCACATGGCATATTTCCATACATTTTCTTAAGAAAAGCAAGTCTAAAAAGCAAGCGAGAGTATTTGGTACCTTTTGGTTTGAAATGAAGTCCATGGCTAGTTGTAGTGTAAGTAAGCATAAAACGCATTCGATTTTTCAGTTTCTTCTTTATATGGAGGACTATTATTAATTCGCTTTGGCGCTATAAACAAAATTTTCTATTTTCATTTTTTATTTTATTTTACATTTATCATATTATGTCAGCGTATAACTTTACATCCTTTATAAATGGTAGGCATAACTAGGCCCGAAACTAAAACTTGCTTAGACCATATATTTTTAAAGGCCACTCCAGAAAAAATAGATTCTTCTAGTTCCTTTATTTTTAAAAATGACACCACATCACTATCCTGTGATTCTCTTGGTGCCAAGTGACAGTTTTAATTACAAACCCTATGAATAAAAAAAATATATAATAAAAACTTGTAAATTTTGAAACACATAAACAAGATCTAACCAAAGAAACAAGGCAGGGTATATACACTGAAGGTGATATCAATATTGCTACCGAATATTTCATATTCACAATAAAAAACTACATAGAAAAAAATCAAAAAGGGTTAAAATCAAAAATAGTGGCAGAAAAGAGGAAAATAAATGAATTACTGGTGGTATAGTAAAGTCAATAAAGATTAAGAATAAACAGTGCATAAAGCTAAAAAGTGGCCCTGAAAATGAACTAAAGCGGGTTTATAACAACTGCCAAAATAAACTAAGATTGTTGATACAGAATGCGAAAAAAAAATATATTAACAAAATTGTGACAAAAAACAAAAATTCTTCCTCTGCACTCTGGAAGGAAGTAAATAGTCTTTGTGGTAACCATAAGTCGACAACAGAGATACATGAAATTAAAAGTGATCAAAACAAAATACTGACGGACAAAACACATATTTCTAATTCTTTCAACAAACACTATAGTGAACTTGGTAAAAAATATGCCAGCGCAATTCCATCGACTGGAAATTCTAAAAATATTATACAAACAGTAGAAGAATCGATGTACCTGCATATAAACGAAGGTGAAAAAGTCATCAGGGCCTTAAAATATAAAAAGGCCACTGGTTGAGATGGACTAAGGTCTGAAACAATTAAAGAAATAACACAGGAGATTATAACACCGTTAACCAGTCTTATAAACAGAAGCTTTTCATTGGGTTGCTTTCCAACATGCTTAAAGCGAGGTAAAATAAAACCTTTGTTTAAGGGCGGTGAAGCGACTTATTTTATGACTGATGTACCTAGGCTTTCACGTTATTTCTGTTAGAATTAGAGAATTTTTTTTTGTTTAATTTTTTATTATTTGAGTTTACTTTATGACTGATATGCCAAAGTTTTCACTTTATTTTTTGTTAGAGTGACCGTGACAGGTGACCCATATCTGCATACATACCTTCTTGTACATAGTAAAAAGTCAGTAAAAAATGTCATAAATAAATATCTCATTTATAGAAACATGACTCAGTGTTGTAGTGTTTTCATTTGCCAGAACACACCTGAAGACCAGCACTTATTTTCACTGTCAAAGGTGAGAAATAATCACAAATTTGGAAAAATGCAATGAGGTTTCTTAGCTAGAAATAAAACAGAAAACCCCAATTTTTTGGAACATGAATAGATCACCAAGAAACTGAAAGAAGTCTAATGAACATCAAATTCAAAATCTACATCGTAAGAAAAAGTCATGTACCCAAAAAATAATTATTTTTAAAACTGCACTGAAAATAAAATGTGTATGCGGAATTTCCGGTTACAGTTATTTACGAAATCTAGTGTTATTAACAAATCTTTGACTAATTTTAGTAAATATTAACTTGAAAACTGGAATGAAACAATTAAAATATGAGATAACGTACAACTTTTAATTATTTATATATTACACAGTATAAAAAATAAATGCAAAATTTGCTATAATCTAGTTGAAGCTAAGATTCTAAAAATAAATTCTAAATTAGTCTGTTTGAAAGAATACCATCCAGGGTCTGAAGAAGCATTTTCTGCATTCTTTGTTAGCTATTTTGTCATTTCAAAATACTTTTTAACTCTATAAAAAATTGTTGTGAAGATGATTCAGCTCAAGTCTAAATTTAGCCAACATGCCATACCATACTAGGAAAAATTATTAGCATCTTTTGTTTATTCCGTGTTAGGATATTTTTTGCTAAAATTAAATGTAAAACAAGACCAGTGCCTAGGTTAATGCTGCAGCAAGTAAAAGTATCAAAATTAGAGCAAAAACTAATATTTTATTATTTTACATATAAAAATATAATCTTTGTATAACATTATTGTTTTTTTCTAATAGTTAAATTAATAATTATTATTTTATCATAGCATAGGTATGTTCTAATAAAAAATTTTCACATGTGAAAATAAATTAATTGCTTTGCATTTGGTGTATAACTAAAATGTCCAACAGTCCAACATGGTGACTACGTTCCTCATCTCAAAATTTAAAATACAAATAATCTTTGGTGACGATATTTATATTATTTATGCCTAAGTATTGTTACCGAGGGCAACAAGACATACACTATATTTTGAATAAATGACAAACTGACTTGATATGTAGGAAACGTCAACATAATAAATATAACAACAGGGAACATCAGTACACACTCTCATTGATCCAAAATGACCCAAGTACCCATTTAAATTTTGTTACAACTCTTTGCCCAATAATAAAACCACCTACTAATGGAATCAGTACTTCCATTTCACTCAAATTCTAAAAACAATATATTATAGAATCCGACATGTTGTAAATATTTTGGATTTTCATCTCCTCGTGAATATTGTCAGTCTCATTATTTCTTTGAAATAATGCCAAAATTTAATTCCCTCAGTAACATAGAAAATGACATATTACTCGCTATTTTCAAATTCACCCATATTGCACCCCTCTTGACCATCCCCTTTCTATAATAAAGGTGAAAGTACTCTCTACTAGGAATTATGTACTAATGTCATTCGCTAAAACCTCCCTATTAGAAATTTTATAAATACAAATTTTAGTCCTTCATCCAGACCAAGACAGAATAGTAAGTGTTCGAGAATGGGCAAGATCTCAAGGTTTTCCAGATCATTATCAATTTGTTGGAGCCACAGTTGATATGTACAGGCAAATAGGAAATGCCGTTCCACCACCAGTAGCCGCAGCCCTAGGTAGACAGATCATTGAAGCCATTAACTCCAACCAAGACAAATTATTTTAAGTTCTATATTTTTATTTATGCCATTTTAATAATTCCATATTAAGTTTTATATTGTACAAGAATATTTTTGTTTAATTCAAGTTTTTTATTAAATGTTTTAATGAAATATCGCGTTTCCAGCATTTATTATACCATGTTAAGCTTATATACTGTTCATTGCTACATGTTAGCTTTATTTTATGTTGCAAGAATAAAATGTCAAAAACCATTTAATGTTACTTGTGCCACAGATAACCCAACCTACATTTGCACAAAATCTAAATTCGGTTGTTCCCTTAAACACATTTATGTCGGCTAATAAAATTAAGGTATACTTGTGTGGAATTGTCTGGCATTTTTTAAGTATATATGTACATGTATTTTAAATAGAAATACGAAATGCCAGACGATAAAAAATCGAAAATTTTATATATTTTTTTTTTATTAATATTTATTAATACATTTTCGAACAGCTCAACTTGTCTGGCAGTTTTGAAGTGTATATGTAGGTACACGTATTTTGAATAGAAATGCGAAATGCCAGATGGAAAAAATAGTGGAAAATTTTATATTTTTCTGTCAATTTTCCTTCGTCTGGCACCGTGTTTCCAATTTCCAATCCATCTAGCAAATGAAAATTAATCATAAAGTATGTGATCTTTAAATTACCGTGCTGCCAGCCAAATTGAAATAGCTAAAAATTTTCCAAAATTTCCGCATCATTTTCCTCAGGAAGCTCCGTTTCGAACTGTAATTACCATCTGGCAATTTTTCAGCGTCATTTTTACAACAAATTTTTTATTATCTTGATTGCCAGACACAAAGAAAACTGGATAATTGTACAATTCTTTTGCAAGTTAATCCCCATCCCCCACCTTTTCGACCATTGAAAACCGTCTGGCATTTTTTATTGTTGATTTATTTATCGATGTCAATCTTTTATTCAAATGCCAGACAATCTAAGATCATAAAAAAACAAAATGTTTCATCTAAATGAAGATAGATTTTCCGAGTTTTCGATTGGAGGGCAGGCATTAAACCTCCCTTATTTTCATCAGCTAGAATGAGTTTTGCAGAGACTTTGTGATGCTCGCCCCGTATATGATGGTAGTTGGCGAGCGGTAGGTATGTTACAGGGTGATTCACAAGTTACTTACTTTTAGTGTGGGCCTAAGGGTGTATAACGGAAACACAGGGTAGTTTAATATGCATATTAAGATTAAATACGAACCAGTACATTAAGTTAACAAACTACAGTTTAAGAGGAAAATAATAAACATGTGCACTAATTATTAATGAATAATTTAAAATTCTGTGATTTCGCACAACGCTACTCAAGATATCCAAAATATGAACCCTTTTTATGTAACACAATCCAAACGTTTCAAAAGGTATACTGTTAAACAATCGAATTTTAAATAGGGCACAAAACAATACCTATCTCAAAATGGCACAAATACATAAACTATGGCAATAAATTGATAACATTCAGATTAAAAGTACAAAAATTGCAAAAGGTTCCAAATAGCATAAAAACTAATTGATTACTCTGTACAACATTGATTAATCTCCCAGTAAAATGGCATAAAAAGTAATTCAAATTACTCGAATTTTTTTACCTAAAATTAAAACACCAATTTCTTGAAATTGTCGGCAATATAATTTGCCTCCAAATAGTTTCCCAAAACTCGTCAAATTTTCAATAAAAGTTAATAAAATAAAATAAAAACTCGTGAAATCTACGGTACAATAATATAGTTCCAAATCCATTCATAGTTCATAAAAGTTAAGAAATTATTTCTAATTACCTAATTAAAATGCGCAATAAATTCAATTTCTCTAAAAGTTTTCAACATAATTTCAAAATTCAAAATAAAAAGGCAATTCAAACACAAAGGAATCAAAACAAAAATACCTTACTCTTTGGTCAGTCCAAACTTACTTAGGTGCTTAGGGGAATCTTTCTTTCATGATGATTTTGACCATGGATTTTTGCGACAACTGGGTGATGTGCCGCGGCCGACGACTGCTCGCCCACTTTTCTCGAGGAACCGGCAAAGGTTCCCCTGGCTTGGTGGTTGACCAGCAACTGATGAACTCCGTTTGCCTCACCCGCTTCTATATTTTAATTTGGAGGCTGAATCTCCCACGTGCCCCCAAGAATTCCAGCCTGCCGGACTTCGGGCTTCCGTAGAAGCGGAAACTTTTTAATTCTTTAAAATCTGGAATGCGGGACCTCACGGGGATACTGTAGGATATCGTAACATTGAAACTTCTGGCTTGGCGCGTCTGCCTGAGCACTACAACTTCCAGTAGGCAAGAAAGCATTAGGTATAGCATCTTGTAAATGGATATACAAGAAGATGATAATTCCGTATGGATCAATAGAAAAATACTAGGCTAGGTTGGTAATGAATGGTTGTTCACAAAGAAAAGGTGAAGACTACGACCAAACGTTTAGCCCTGTAGTCAAATCTGGAACATAATAAGAGCAATATTAAGCATATAGCTGCTGGTGAAATTGTTGAAGTGACTCAATTGGATATCTCTACAGCATCCGCTTATATCGAAAAATCGATGAAGAGGTTTACATGAAACAACCAAAAGGTTATTAAAGATTAAACCAATAGATTTTTGTAGACTCCACACAAGTTTTTATGGTCTCAATCAAGCACAATGGAGAAAATTGCGGACATTTTCACGAAAGCTTTGTTTAACCCTTTCGGGACTGCCGCCGCCTGAGGATTTGTGCCCAGTGGACCACAGCAGGAAGCGCATGCATGTATGTACGGTTCCGGTCCTTAATTGCAAAACAGTCATTACATAACAACAGATCTTTTCACAATGTAAATCATTTTTTGCATGCACCCGCATGCCAATGAACTTGTGTTTGAATTTATTGATGTATTTAAGTGCACTAAGTAAGTTTTTTTTACGAGAAGGTCCACCCAACTAGATGCCATTACTAGAAAATCAGCCAATGACATTAATTGGGGGCATGACCAATGTAAAGTAAGCGGTCCAATGTATCCCTAGTCAACGCGTGCCCGTCCGGTTCCAGTCCTTTCTCATGCCTCCCTGCTTGCGTTTATAGTCGGTTCCGGTCCCACTGACCCAACTTTTATATGCGTGTTCGTCCGGGTCCGGTCCCAAAAGGGTTAAACCAAAAAGTTGTATGTAAAACAATGGGCTTAAGAAAAATCATCCAAAGGGAAGGATGTTGAAGATTGTAATATCACTTTTGATTTTCTTATGAATAATTTGTTATTGTATCCACGAAAATAAGTAAATAATGAAAAAGTGCCAAAAACCAAAAATAAAAGCAGTCATTCTTTGAGTTTTAGGCTCGTGTACCAAGAGCTTTAGGACTTCAACAGCTCTGAAGAAAATTATTAATTCTAAAGTTTTCTGTATGTATATATAACACCAATTATAAATTGAACATACCTACTTTGGAGTTGTTTTATTATAATGTAATAATCATTAATTTATTTCCTAAGCTAAAAGTACCATATAATTATGTAGTTTTACCTATTTTATATTTTTAAAATATTCTGTTTATTGCTACTCATTTCTAAACTTTTCAAAATGCAAACACATGCTCAAAATTTGTTTGTCTATTCTAGACATGTCCAGTGAGAACTTAAGTAATTAATCATAAAATATGAACGAAACGGAACAGGTAGATAGGTTTTACCGTTTATTTATAAAAAAAAACTTGCACAAAAATTTATTGCCATTAAATGAACCAAAGTTCACAAAAAAACTCATTTTCTATTTTGATGTAATGTAAGCAATTAAAAACTGCACAATTCAAAGCATTCCTAAAACGCGCCTTCCTTGGTTGTGACGTCAAGTAGCTCGTTTGTGGCGGCCTCTGGTGGGCGGCAGCACCATGTATAAACTAATATGAGCGGCACATGTATAAAAACTACAGGACCACGCACGCTTTTTTTAGAAGGAGCGACGGGAACGTCCAATCCTTGTCCATCCGTCTTATTATACTCTATTTCAGTCCTGATATTGTTGATAACGTTTAAAAAGAGTGTGCTGTATTAAATAGTTATTTACACTGCCAGATGCGTAAGCGCACTTCTTTGGCCGAGGAGGTTGTGTTTAACGCCTGTGTTGCCTCGGATCTTAAAACTCTCCGAGGCCAAAAAGAGCTTACGCATCGAGCAATGTATTAAATTTTTCCTGCTACCGACAATTTCATATTAGGTAGGTAATAACTTTGAATTTAAATACACTATGGAGTAGATTGTGAGTAATAATTATTATAAGATCGATAGATGAGGAAGAGGAGAGTACATAATTTTGAAGATAATATACTTAGATAAAAAGTGTGTGAAATGTTAGAATATGTTTTATTTATGTATTCCGCTGCCAAGGCACTGCTTCCTCATTCGCGAAATAATCACAAAACTCCTCTCGGGCAGCAACGCAAGCATGTCTTGGTAAGCATGTTTGGCAAAGTCTAAATTGAAATATATATTATACTCTTTATCAAGCTCTTCTAGGATGGAACTAGGAAATTCGGGTCTCAAAAATTATGTAGTGGCCAACATGCCAATGTTATGGGTTGCACTTTTTCCACATTCAAATTAATTGTAGTCAAAAAAACTAAATCATTTGGCTAAAATGCCAAATGCATTTTCAACTACTCTTCTAGCCAGACTTAATCTGTAGTTAAAGATGCTTTGGATGAAGATGGATATGGTTAGAAAATATATTCTGATAGGGGAAATGAAGCACAAAAGAATATTTTGTTATTCATTCTTATGTGTTGGTATTCGCTAGAATCTGACATAAGTTGACAAAAAAATTCATAAATTTCTTCATCAATGTAAAATAGAACTTGTTGTGAATTAATTCATGAATTTATTCATAAACTTATTCATTAATTAATTCATGAAGAAATTGTCAATGTAAAACAGGCTTAAGATTTTAAAAGGCACTGACATTAAATTTGAATATTTATGTAAAGCCAATCCACAGTCGCCTGATCTAGACCCTATTAAGGTCTTGGTATATAAAAAATATTTATTAAAAAGGAAACGGCAAAAAAGAACTGCTCGTAAAGTTTAGCATAACATGTGCTTAAATGTTTGAATTGTAGCATATCTCTAATATTTTGTATTATTTGGATACCTTTATTTTTATAATATAAAAGCATAAGTAGGTATTAGGTAAATAGACCATTAAAACATTTTGGTATAACCCATGCTACGGTTTAAGCTATGCTATGACTATCATTAATATCGATATTAGGTATGCATCTTTATGACTGTACCACTAGTAAATTTTGTTCTGATTTTTTATCATGCTGGAAGTTTTACTGCTTAGACATGAGGATCAATTAAATTTACACCCTTACATTCGTCCTATAGTGATATTAAATTTATTTACTTATAGGTATTTCTTATAAAGTGTAAATTACATGTTGTACAATATCTAACTGTATAATCGTTGACTGACATATTTAATACGTCAGTCAATGGTATAATGCCAAAGTTTGTTTTGTCACTGTAAAAAAAATATATAACAAACAGTAACATAATGTACGACATGAAATAACTCTTTTGCTCATGCTCGTAAAGTTCTTTGCTTTTGGTACCTATGATAAAAAATCAGGACATAATTTTCCTAGTGATTTTCCAAATTTTTGAATTTCCTGACAAATTTTTCTACAATTATTACTTCGAGTCAACAACCACTTGCGGCGCTGAAAACAGTTTCCAGCTTATTATATGGCAGTTTCTTATATATAGTTACCTTTATATATGATTAGGATTTGATGAAACCCCGATGCCAGATCTAATGTAAAAAAATTCCTTTGCCTAAGCGATCTAACTGATCGTCAATTCTTGGTAAGGGAAACTTATCTTTGACTGTATGTGAGTTCAACTCGCGATAGTCTACACTAGGGTTCCTTTATTAGGAGAGTTGTTGCAATCAATTGTCATCGTCAAATTCCAATTGGTTTTGCATAAAAGTAGTGACTCTCAGGTAAAGAAAAAACCATGTGGGATGTTGCCTCATATGCTTGCAAGTACATTTTTGAGGGAGTAATCAAAGCAGTATGATTATGTTTCGGTGCCTCGTCCGATGAGATTTTTACTATGTAGTACCGCTTCCGGGTGCGAATTATAACCACACGTGTTTAAAGAAGAAGAAGAAGTTTGTTGCTAACTTGCTTTCTATTCCCGCCTTTTTCCCTCGCCTGTCACTAACTTCATTACACTTTTGTGTGCGAAAATATACACGTGTGTTTTATCGACGTCCAGAAAGTTTTTTAGAATTTCCAGGCAATTTCCTATCAAAATGGGGAAATCATGACACCGATCTCGTTCAAAGACACGAGAGAAGGTGGAGAAGCGGAGATCTAGACACAAGCCATCCAGAAAAGTATCAAGAAGGGATGACCATACCAGACGCTCCCATCAACACCATTCTAGCAGCTCAAGTGCAAGTTCTAGAGAATCTAGTGTTACACATAGAAGGTCACGGACCCAAGCCTGTAGCTCTGAGAGGACGGCATACACTAGATCCAATAACTCTACACAGAGTTCCAAAAGAAGGTCACAGACCCCTGACTCTGCTGACTTACATCGCAAGGACCCAAAAAGAAGGGCATGTTCCCCAAGGTCAAAACTACTCCCTGCCTAATGCAGATCCAGATCGCCAGCTGCCACAACATGTGAACGTTAACGTTCCCCAAATAGTGAATGGGAAACCCTTTCCCAATTAACCGAAATAAACACTGAAAATGAACAAAATATTGCAAATACCCCCTGTGAAGACAAACTTGATCAAGAAGTTCTAGAAATTTTTGAAGACAAAAAAGGAAAAGATGATTCTTATCTCTTACACCCACTTCTCAAAGACAAGTGGCAGAAATATGTTTGCGAAGGACTACCCAAAAGATGAAAGATTGGAAATCCTTTCAAAATACAATATGCCTTCAAATTTTCCCGAATTACCCGCACCTCCATTAAATCCAGAACTAATTCCGGCATTACCGGAGACGGCTCAAAAACGCGACAAATATCATGCAAATCGTCAAATACAGCTTAGTAGAGGTATTGCCTCTCTGGGCATGGCACTAAACGAAGCCATGAAACAAAATCGGGGACAAAACTCTAGAACAAAAATGCTTACTGCTCTCAATGAAACAGCCAAAATTCTGGGTGAATTACATTATAGAATGTCTATCAAGGCGAGCTGTATTAACCCCTCATATAAATAAAACATTCAAAAATGTAGTGGCAAACGCCCCAGTAGGGCCAATGCTATTTGGCAATAACTTAGGAGAGAAACTGAAAACTGCAAAATCATAAGAATACGCAAGAGACATTAGACAGCCACCTCTTAATGTAAATCTTAAAAGGAGAAATCCTTTCTAGGCACAAAACAGTACATCACAGTTTCTTAGCAGTGACAAACATTTAAACTTCAGGGGCCCCTCGAGGTATCAGAGGGCACCTCGTCAGAAAAGGGCAAAACCTCTGAAACGCAGAACCTAAAAATAAACGTAAGTATAATCGCAGGAAGAATACAACATTTCTATGACAAATGGGAAAAATTACCAGGCATAACTTCAGAAGTAAAAGAATGCATAAAAGGATATAAAATCCTTTTTTGGAAGCGACCCCCAACAACACATTATTCAACACACACGACCTTAGATAGCACGTCAGAACGGATAATAGAAAAAATGCTAACCATAGGTGCCATAAGTGAAACAAAACCAGAACCCCGTCAGTTTGTGTCTCCTTGGTTTTTAGTTGACAAGCCCAATGGTGATAAACATTTTATTCTAAATTGAAAACAGTTAAATACTTTTATACAACCACCTCATTTCAAAATGGAAGATATGCGAGTGGTAATGAAACTTATAAAACCCAATTGCTTTATGGGAACAGTAGATCTACGCGATGCATATTTCCTAATACCAATTAATCCCGAATCAAAAAAATATCTAAAATTTTTAACGGAGGGAACACTTTATCAGTTTAATTGCCTCCCATTCGGCCTCTCAACGGCCCCATTTGTAATTACAAAGTTATTAAAGCCAGTGGTTACTATGCTTAGAGAGCAGGGTATTTAGATGATTTTTGGATTATGGGTGAAACCAAACAAATATGTCTAGCTTCGATACAGTACGTAGTTAATATTTTAACAAATTTAGGCTTTATGATAAATGAGGAAAAAAGTTCTTTAACACCAAAACAACAATGCAAATTCTTGGGATCTATATTTAATTCCAACAATATGACAATTGAATTACCGCTCGACAAGCGGCATAAAATATTACAATGGCTTCATTTCTTAAAATCCCGAAAGCAAATTCAAATTAGGAAGTTTGCAAAAATAGTAGGTTTATTGATATCAGCGTATCCGGCGATAAAATATGGGAAACTATATACTAGGTATTTCGAAAAGGAAAAATTCTTAGCATTAACCCTTTCAGGACTGCGGCCGCCTGAGGATCTGTGCCCAGTGGACCACAGCAGGAAGCGCATGCGTGTATGTACGGTTCCGGTCCTTAATTGCAAAACAGTCATTACATAACAACAGATTATAAATCATTTTTTGCATGCACCCACATGCAAATGAGCTTGTATTCGAATTTATTGATGTATATTTAAGTGCACAAGTAAGTTTTTTTCACACGAAGGACCACCCAACTAGATGCCATTAGTAGAAAATCAGCCAATGACATTAATTGGGGGCATGACCAATGTAAAGTAGGCGTTCCAATGTATCCATAGTCAACGCGTGTCCGTCCGGTTCCAGTCCTTTCTCATGCCTCCCTGCTTGCGTTTATAGTCGGTTCCGGTCCCACTGACCCAACTTTTATATGTGTGTTCGTCCGGGTCTGGTCCTGAAAGGGTTAAAAAAAGGCAATCAAAATTATGATCAGTCCTTTGAATTGAACTGGTGGATAGATCATGTCAAATATGCAAATAATGACATAAGAACAGATCATTACGACATTGAGATTTTTTCGGATGCTTCCAAGACGGGATGGGGGGCATATTGTAAAGGCCAAAGTACCTATTGCTGGTGGAACTCATCTCTTGTTGGAGAACATATAAACTATCTTGAACTTTTGGCAGTGTTCTATGCAATCAAATGTTTTGCTAAAAATATTACTAATGCCACAGACCTATATAGCTTCGCTACAGACTGTGCTTCGCCGTATATTTTTAGGCGAACCCAAAAGGATGCCAAGTGCCTCGAGTTGGCATCCTTTGTGGGAATTCGTACAAATATTTCCACTACCGTCCCATAGAGATCGCTGAGTTCTACATCTTTCCACTCGTCGTTGCCAAATGGCCTATTTTAGGGATAAAAATACATCTGCATACAAGCAGATGTATTATGTATATAAATAATATAGGCACAGACTTGTATCAAAGATCATAATATCATGATCTTTGCTTGTATATAATAGCTTAGCGAAGCAGGTCTATGTTTATAGTCAAAAGAGGCAAGGAAGATGGAATTGGTAGGTAAGGATTTTTGAGATTCATATTTATGTATACTTAAAATTGCCAGGAAAACTACACCCTGAAAATCTCAGAAGTAAAAAACTGCCTGACAAAAAACTACCCCTTCCCACCCCCGAAATATTTTTGGTCGGATCCTCGCCATTTTCAGACAGAACGTTCAAAATTTACCCAGACGCACCCAATCCGCGATTGAAAAAATGTATCTGACAAAACTACCCTTGCATCCCTTTAAGGAAAAAATTGATTACTCCATTGTTTCTGGTCTGATTTTCGCCGTTTTCACAAGGAAGTTCAAAAGAGTCTCAGAAGCATAAAAAACTGCCTGACAAAAAACTACCCCTTCCCACCCCCGAAATGTTTTTGGTCGGATCCTCGCCATTTTCAGCCAGAACGTTCAAAATTTACCCAGACGCACCCAATCCGCGATTGAAAAAATTTACCTGACAAAACTACTCCCTGCATCCCTTTAAGGAAAAAAATTGATAACTCCATTGTTTCTGGTCCGATTTGCGCCGTTTTCACAAGGAAGTTCAAAAGAGTCTCAGAAGCTGGTTGAGACTCATCTCAGATATGGATTAGCATTCTGGGGTTTTTGCTCCCAGTATCTGTTTAACTTCTTATTTAGACTACAAAAGAGGGCTGTGAGATGCATTTGTAGGGCCACAATACGTAGCCACTGTAGACCCCTTTTTATTAGAGAAAAAATCTTAACTCTTACTGGGCTATTTATTCTGGAAACAGTGTCACTTGTTTATAAAAAGTTTCGTAATAGACCTTGTAACCATGCTCATGACACTCGCAATATTGATAATATATGTCTGCCAATACCTAAAAGTTCTCTAACAAAAAACTCCATAATATATGAAAGCATCAAAATGTACAATCACCTGCCATCAGAACTGAGAAATTGTTTCCCCCAGAAACATTTTAGAATTTTAGTCAAGGAATTCCTAATAGACAAACCATTTTACAGTCTGCAAGAATTTTATAACGAAACATTTTAATGTTTACCCTGTGTTCACCTTGTGATATTTTTGTATTATTTATATTTTATAGCTTTGTCAATGAGACTCATTGTATTCTTCGGACAATAAAGCATGTTTTATTATTATTATTATTATTAAGCATAAAAAAACTGCCTGACAAAAAACTACCCCGTTCCACCCCCTAAGTTGTTTTTGGTCGAATCCTCGCCATTTTCAGCCAGAACGTTCAAAGTTTACCCAGACGCACCAATACGAGGTAGAAAAAATTTACCTGACAAAACTACCCCCTGCATCCCCTTTAGGGAAAAAATTGATAACTCCATTGTTTCTGGTCCGATTTTCGCCGTTTTCACAACGACGTTCAAAAGAGTCTCAGAAGCATAAAAAACTGCCTGACAAAAAACTACCCCTTCCCACCCCCGAAGTTGTTTTTGATCGGATCCTCGCCATTTTTAGCAAAAAATTGCTGGACAAAACTACCCCCTGCATCCCTTTAGGGAAAAAAATGATAACTCCATTGTTTATGGTCCGATTTTCGCCGTTTTCACAAGGATGTTAAAAAAAGTCAGTCTGAGAAATAAAAAAACTGCCCCTTCCCACCCCCAAAGTTGTTTTTGGTCAAATCCTCGCCATTTTCAGCCAGAACGTTCAAAATTTACAAAGACGCACCCATCCGCGGTTGTAAAAATTTACCTGACAAAACTACCCCCTGCATCCCTTTAAGGAAAAAATTGATAACTCCATTGTTTCTGGTCTGATTTTCGCCGTTTTCACAAGGAAGTTCAAAAGAGTCTCAGAAGCATAAAAAAACTGTCTGACAAAAAACTACCCCGTTCCACCCCCTAAGTTGTTTTTGGTCGAATCCTCGCCATTTTCAGCCAGAACGATCAAAGTTTACCCAGACGCACCAATCCGCGGTTGAAAAAATTTACCTGACAAAACTACCCCCTGCATCCCTTTAGGGAAAAAAATTGATAACTCCATTGTTTCTGTTCCGATTTTCGCCGTTTTCACAAGGAAGTTCAAAAGAGTCTCAGAAGCATAAAAAACTGCCTGACAAAAAACTACCCCGTCCCACCCCCTAAGTTGTTTTTGGTCGAATCCTCGCCATTTTCAGCCAGAACGTTCAAAGTTTACCCAGACGCACCAATCCGAGGTAGAAAAAATTTACCTGACAAAACTACCCCCTGCATCCCTTTAGGGAAAAAAAAATTGATAACTCCATTGTTTCTGGTCCAATTTTCGCCGTTTTCACAAGGAAGTTCAAAAGAGTCTCAGAAGCATAAAAACTGCCTGACAAAAAACTACCCCGTCCCACCCCCTAAGTTGTTTTTGGTCAAATCCTCGCCATTTTCAGCCAGAACGTTCAAAGTTTACCCAGACGCACCAATCTGAGGTAGAAAAAATTTACCTGACAAAACTACCCCCTGCATCCCTTTAGGGAAAAAAAAATTGATAACTCCATTGTTTCTGGTCCGATTTTCGCAGTTTTCACAAGAACGTCCAAAAGAGTCTCAGGAGCATAAAAAACTGCCTGACAAAAAACTACCCCTTACTACCCCTTCCCACCCCCGAAATTGTTTTTGGTCGAATCCTCGCCATTTTCAGCCAGAACGTTCAAAATTTACCCAGACGCACCCATCCGCGGTTGAAACAATTTTCCTGACACAACTACCCCCTGCATCCCTTTATGGAAAAAATTAATAACTCCATTGTTTCTGGTCCAATTTTCGCCGTTTTCACAAGGACGTTCAAAAGAGTCTCAGAAGCAGAAAAAACTGCCTGACAAAAAACTACCCCTTCCCACCCCGAAGTTGTTTTTGGTCGAATCCTCGCCATTTTCAGGAAGGACGTTCCAAGTAAGTAATCCCAAACGCACCAATTCGCGATTGAAAAAAATTTGCCGGACAAAACTACCTCCTGCACCTCTTTACGAAAAAATATCATTACTGCATTTTTTCTAGTCCGATTGTCGCCTTTTCACAAGGATATTCTAAAGTCTCAGAATTCAAAAACAAATTTTCAGACAAAAAACTAACCCTCCCCAATCCCCAAGAGTCTTAACGAAGTTTCGTTTTACGAAAATCATAAAAGTTGAAATAACTTCTCAACAGTCAAACTTCGAATATCCCTAAATAGAGTCCCCTATCCACAGGATTTGTTTGAATTACTGGCTCTGTGACACCCTGTATGTTATGCATTTTTCCGATTTTTCTCTGGAGTCCGCCATATTGAGAATTTAAGTTCCTTGGCCCGCACTTGATTCACCAGTTGCTCTTAAAATTCCTATTTTGTTTAACTTTGACACCCTGTAGCATGGAACTCCCTGTATATTTTTGTACAAATTTGGTATACAAGGGTTTTGATTTGTCCTGATGAAAGCAATAGTTGTGGCAGATTTTAAATAAGAAAAAAAAAACGCTAAATGGCAGTTCTTTTACTTCTGAGACTTTTTTGAACGTAGTATTGAAAACGGCGAAAATCGAACCAGAAACAATGGAGTTCTATTTTTTTTCCTAAAGGGGTGCAGGGGGTAGTTTTTTCCGGCAAATTTTTTCAACCGCGGATTGGTGCTTCTGGAATCATTCTGAACGTCCTTGCTAAGAATGGCGAGGATCCAACCAAAAACAACTTCGGGGGTGGGAAGGGGTAGTTATTTTCCGGCAGTTTTTTTTATTTCTGAGATTGACTTTTTGTAAAATCCTTGTGAAGACGGCGAAAATCGGACCATAAACAATGGAGTTATCATTTTTTTCCCCTAAAGGGATGCAGGGGGTAGTTTGGTCCGGCAATTTTTTTCAATCGTGGATTGGTGCTTCTGGAATAATTTTGAACCTCCTTGCTAAAAATGGCGAGGATCCGATCAAAAACAACTTCGGGGGTGGGAAGGGGCAGTTTTTTTATTTCTCAGACTGACTTTTTTTAACATCCTTGTGAAAACGGCGAAAATCGGACCATAAACAATGGAGTTATCATTTTTTCCCTAAAGGGATGCAGGGGTAGTTTTGTCCGGCAATTTTTTTCAACCGCGGATTGGTGATTCTGGAATAATTTTGAACCTCCTTGCTAAAAATGGCGAGGATCCGATCAAAAACAACTTCGGGGGTGGGAAGGGGTAGTTTTTTCCGGCAGTTTTTTTATTTCTCAGACTGACTTTTTTTAACATCCTTGTGAAAACGGCGAAAATCGGACCATAAACAATCGAGTTATCATTTTTTTCCCTAAAGGGATGCAGGGGGTAGTTTTGTCCGGCAATTTTTTTCAACCGCGGATTGGTGATTCTGGAATAATTTTGAACCTCCTTGCTAAAAATGGCGAGGATCCGATCAAAAACAACTTCGGGGGTGGGAAGGGGTAGTTTTTTCCGGCAGTTTTTTTATTTCTCAGACTGACTTTTTTTAACATCCTTGTGAAAACGGCGAAAATCGGACCATAAACAATGGAGTTATCATTTTTTTCCCTAAAGGGATGCAGGGGGTAGTTTTGTCCGGCAATTTTTTTCAACCGCGGATTGGTGCTTCTGGAATAATTTTGAACCTCCTTGCTAAACATGGCGAGGATCCGATCAAAAACAACTTCGGGGGTGGGAAGGGGCAGTTTTTTCCGGCAGTTTTTTTATTCCTCAGACTGACTTTTTTTAAAATCTTTGTGAAAACGGCGAAAACCGGACCAGAAACAATGGAGTAATCATTTTTTTCCCTAAAGGGATGCAGGGGGTAGGATCCGATCAAAAACAACTTCGGGGGTGGGAAGGGGCAGTTTTTTCCGGCAGTTTTTTTATTTCTCAGACTGACTTTTTTTAAAATCTTTGTGAAAACGGCGAAAACCGGACCAGAAACAATGGAGTAATCATTTTTTTTCCCTAAAGGGATGCAGGGGGTAGTTTTGTCCGGCAATTTTTTTCAACCGCGGATTGGTGCTTCTGGAATAATTTTGAACCTCCTTGCTAAACATGGCGAGGATCCGATCAAAAACAACTTCGGGGGTGGGAAGGGGCAGTTTTTTTATTTCTCAGACTGACTTTTTTTAAAATCTTTGTGAAAACGGCGAAAACCGGACCAGAAACAATGGAGTAATCATTTTTTTCCCTAAAGGGATGCAGGGGGTAGGATCCGATCAAAAACAACTTCAGGGGTGGGAAGGGGTAGTTTTTTCCGGCAGTTTTTTTATTTCTGAGACTGACTTTTTTTAACATCCTTGTGAAAACGGCGAAAACCGGACCAGAAACAATGGAGTAATCATTTTTTTCCCTAAAGGGATGCAGGGGGTAGTTTTGTCCGGCAATTTTTTTCAACCGCGGATTGGTGCTTCTGGAATAATTTTGAACCTCCTTGCTAAACATGGCGAGGATCCGATCAAAAACAACTTCGGGGGTGGGAAGAGGCAGTTTTTTCCGGCAGTTTTTTTATTTCTCAGACTGACTTTTTTTAAAATCTTTGTGAAAACGGCGAAAACCGGACCAGAAACAATGGAGTAATCATTTTTTTCCCTAAAGGGATGCAGGGGGTAGGATCCGATCAAAAACAACTTCAGGGGTGGGAAGGGGTAGTTTTTTCCGGCAGTTTTTTTATTTCTGAGACTGACTTTTTTTAACATCCTTGTGAAAACGGCGAAAACCGGACCAGAAACAATGGAGTAATCATTTTTTTCCCTAAAGGGATGCAGGGGGTAGTTTTGTCCGGCAATTTTTTTCAACCGCGGATTGGTGCTTCTGGAATAATTTTGAACCTCCTTGCTAAACATGGCGAGGATCCGATCAAAAACAACTTCGGGGTTGGGAAGGGGCAGTTTTTTCCGGCAGTTTTTTTATTTCTCAGACTGACTTTTTTTAAAATCTTTGTGAAAACGGCGAAAACCGGACCAGAAACAATGGAGTAATCATTTTTTTTCCCTAAAGGGATGCAGGGGGTAGGATCCGATCAAAAACAACTTCAGGGGTGGGAAGGGGTAGTTTTTTCCGGCAGTTTTTTTTATTTCTGAGACTGACTTTTTTAACATCCTTGTGAAAACGGCGAAAACCGGACCAGAAACAATGGAGTAATCATTTTTTTCCCTAAAGGGATGCAGGGGGTAGTTTTGTCCGGCAATTTTTTTCAACCGCGGATTGGTGCTTCTGGAATAATTTTGAACCTCCTTGCTAAACATGGCGAGGATCCGATCAAAAACAACTTCGGGGGTGGGAAGAGGCAGTTTTTTCCGGCAGTTTTTTTATTTCTCAGACTGACTTTTTTTAAAATCTTTGTGAAAACGGCGAAAACCGGACCAGAAACAATGGAGTAATCATTTTTTTCCCTAAAGGGATGCAGGGGGTAGGATCCGATCAAAAACAACTTCAGGGGTGGGAAGGGGTAGTTTTTTCCGGCAGTTTTTTTATTTCTGAGACTGACTTTTTTTAACATCCTTGTGAAAACGGCGAAAACCGGACCAGAAACAATGGAGTAATCATTTTTTTCCCTAAAGGGATGCAGGGGGTAGTTTTGTCCGGCAATTTTTTTCAACCGCGGATTGGTGCTTCTGGAATAATTTTGAACCTCCTTGCTAAACATGGCGAGGATCCGATCAAAAACAACTTCGGGGTTGGGAAGGGGCAGTTTTTTCCGGCAGTTTTTTTATTTCTCAGACTGACTTTTTTTAAAATCTTTGTGAAAACGGCGAAAACCGGACCAGAAACAATGGAGTAATCATTTTTTTTCCCTAAAGGGATGCAGGGGGTAGGATCCGATCAAAAACAACTTCAGGGGTGGGAAGGGGTAGTTTTTTCCGGCAGTTTTTTTTATTTCTGAGACTGACTTTTTTAACATCCTTGTGAAAACGGCGAAAACCGGACCAGAAACAATGGAGTAATCATTTTTTTCCCTAAAGGGATGCAGGGGGTAGTTTTGTCCGGCAATTTTTTTCAACCGCTGATTGGTGCTTCTGGAATAATTTTGAACCTCCTTGCTAAACATGGCGAGGATCCGATCAAAAACAACTTCGGGGGTGGGAAGGGGCAGTTTTTTCCGGCAGTTTTTTTATTTCTCAGACTGACTTTTTTTAAAATCTTTGTGAAAACGGCGAAAACCGGACCAGAAACAATGGAGTAATCATTTTTTTCCCTAAAGGGATGCAGGGGGTAGGATCCGATCAAAAACAACTTCAGGGGTGGGAAGGGGTAGTTTTTTCCGGCAGTTTTTTTATTTCTGAGACTGCCTTTTTTTAACATCCTTGTGAAAACGGCGAAAACCGGACCAGAAACAATGGAGTAATCATTTTTTTCCCTAAAGGGATGCAGGGGGTAGTTTTGTCCGGCAATTTTTTTCAACCGCGGATTGGTGCTTCTGGAATAATTTTGAACCTCCTTGCTAAACATGGCGAGGATCCGATCAAAAACAACTTCGGGGGTGGGAAGGGGCAGTTTTTTCCGGCAGTTTTTTTATTTCTCAGACTGACTTTTTTTAAAATCTTTGTGAAAACGGCGAAAACCGGACCAGAAACAATGGAGTAATCATTTTTTTCCCTAAAGGGATGCAGGGGGTAGTTTTGTCCGGCAATTTTTTTCAACCGCGGATTGGTGCTTCTGGAATAATTTTGAACCTCCTTGCTAAACATGGCGAGGATCCGATCAAAAACAACTTCGGGGGTGCGAAGGGGCAGTTTTTTCCGGCAGATTTTTTATTTCTCAGACTGACTTTTTTTTAAATCTTTGTGAAAACGGCAAAAACCGGACCAGAAACAACGGAGTAATAATTTTTTTCCCTAAAGGGATGCAGAGGGTAGTTTTGTCTGGCAAATTTTTTCAACAGCGGATTGGGTGTGTCTAGGTCCAGAATAATTTTAAACGTCCTTGCTAAAAATGGCGAGGATCTGACCAAAAACAACTTCGGGGATGGGAAGGGGTAGTTTTTTCCCGCAGTTTTTTTTTATTTCTGAGACTTTTTGAACGCCCTAGTGGAGGTATGAAGTTGTTTCGCTAAAGAGATGCAGGGAGTAGTTTTTGGCAGGAAATTTTCTCCAATCGCGGATCGCGAATTGGTGCATCTGGAATAATTCTAATAATTTCGAATTGTAGCTGCCTTATTATTACTACTCGTATAAATGCTATTCCTTCTATCAAGATGTTTTTGCACCGACAAAGTTGCAGCGTTTTTTTATGGGATAGGTGCTTTCAAGGCCACCGAATTATTGTCGTCAGGCCGGCCGATTATATTTTTATTGGAATTTCCCAGTGCTAATGCCAATGTTTTATTAAGGGTAGACAACTCAACAGCAGTAGCATACATCAATAAAATGGGTAGCATTGAACATTATCATCTTCATTCCTTAACAAAAACTATTTGGCAGTAGTGTGAAGACCGTAATATATGGTTTTTTGCTTCACAAATACCATTAAAAAATAATAAGGCTGACAATGCCTTCAGAACTCTGCCAGATGAAACAGAATGGGAACTTAATCAGCATTTATTTAAAAACATTATTAAAACATTTGATAAACCAGATATAGACCTATTCGCATCAAAGGCAAATAGCAAATGTTCCAAATACGTTTCGTGGAGAAATGACCCAGATTCCTTTGCAGTATATGCATTTACCATAGATTGGTCCCCTTACTTCTTTTATGCATTCCCACCATTTTGGATGGTTATAAAAATAATAAACAAAATCATTAACGACAAGGCTACAGGTATTCTCGTTGTGCCCAACTGGTCATCACAACCCTGGTACCCACTTTTCAACAAAATTGTACTAGGGAAACCTTTATACATTGGACCAGATATTAATATGCTTTTTTCTCCTTGCAGAATCCAACACCCACTTGCAGAGAAGCTTACCCTGGTAGTGGCACTGTTATCAGGGAGGCACTGAAGAACAAACATATACCAGAGTCTGCTTTAGACACAATGGTCAAATCCATTTCCCAAAACACTGGTGGATATATTGCCAGCAAAAGTCAGTCAACCCATATGATGCAGATATTCCTTATTCCTTTCCAGAATCTAAATAAAAAATAGGGGGTGCCATTTGAAAAAAAAAAAGTTGGTCACCATAGCAACGTAACTATGACGGATGGAAAAAATTCAAGGTCACCAGAAAGTGCCAAAAAATTAAGCAAGAAACTTTTGTATAACACTTTTTTTTTTCAAACACAAAAATAAAAAAGGTACTCCCATTATTCCATACATTTGACGGACCCAGTATATATATATATATATATATACAGGGTGTCCAACTTTAAAACTGTACAAATCGGTAAAATATTCATTTTTGGAGATAATCGCCTAAACTTTTTTTTTAAAGGCCTTCAAAATCCGCTTCTTTTGACCTTCCTGCCATTTTCAAAATGCAAATCCAGGGCCGGCTGCGATTTTTTTATACCCCCGATTTTCACAAAAACCATTTAGCGATTTTTTTATTTAAAATCTGACCCTACAGCCTTCATCAGAACACCCCAAAACCCCCATATACCAAATTTGGGCAAAACATATACAGGGAGTTCCATTCTGCGAGGTGTCAAATTTGAGCAAAATAGGAATTTTAAAGGCATCTGCTGAGTCAAGTGTGCTATGGAATCCCCTCAAAGCAGTTGAATGGTCAATAGGACCACTCAAGGTGTTGGTGTGCAAAGGTCCAATACAAAATATACAAAGTGTTCTTATCTGTGCCATCTCAGATTACTTCATTTTTGGAACTTTATATGGGTCAAAAATCGAGTATATCAAAACCGCTCCATACACACTATAAATGAACTAAATCTAAAAAATACAGAAGCCTGCCAGTTACTAAGTCCATATCAGTTAAGGTGGCTGGTGTGCCACAACAGGAAACGCACAGAAAATGTATCATCTTAGACAGTGACTTTATTGAGAAAAGTCCAATAATTTAAATTGTTTTTATTTGTTATTTGGCATTTTGTAAAGAAATACATTACTTTTGTGTTTATCAATATTTTTTCAATGATTCCAGAGCACTCTTGATCCGTATATGAGTTTCATAAAATTTCAGAATTTTGAGATGGCTTAGAGAAAAATACCCTGTATATTTTTGTAGTAAATATTTTCACACCAATATTTTGAGTAGTCCTGTTGACCATTCAACTGTTTTGAAGGGATTCCATGGCACACTTGACTCGCCAGATGCCTTTAAAATGACCATTTTGCTCAACTTTGACACCCCGCAGAATGGAACTCCCTGTATATTTTTTGCTCCAATTTGGTATATGGGGGTTTTGGGGTGTTCTGATTAAGGCTGTGGGGTCAGATTTGAAATAAAAAAATCACTAAATGGTTTTCGTGAAAATCGGGGGTATTATAAATCGGCCCTGGATTTGCATTTTGAAAATGGCAGGAAGGTCAAAAGAAGCGGTTTTTGAAGGCCTTTCAAACAAAAAAAAGTTTAGGCGATTATCTCCAAAAATGAAGATTTTACGGATTTGTACAGTTTTAAAGTTGGACACCCTGTATATGTATATATATATTTTATCTATTTATTTCTTAATCTCAGTAATTTAATCCCTTTTTTATATGTTATTCATGCAAACAGTTCAAGGAACAATACAATTTCCTTTTTATTTAAAACTCTTTAAAAAGCTACATAGTAAAAATCTCATCGGACGAGGCGCCGAAACATAATTTTAAGATCAAACGAACTTGAGATTTCCCTCCCAAATGTCTTATTACCCACCTCAAAAAAGAAAAGAAAAAGAAAATTGTAATGGAAAAGCGTAATGAAGTTAGTGACAGGCGAGGGAAAAAGGCGGGAATAGAAAGCAAGTTAGCAACAAACTTCTTCTTCTTCTTTAAACACGTGTGGTTATAATTCGCACCCGGAAGCGGTACTACATAGTAAAAATCTCATCGGACGAGGCGCCTTACATAATTTTGATCGAATTTCACAGGTAAGTTCGTTTCATCTTAAAAAAATTTGACACTAAGAACGAAATTGTCATTTTAACTTGAAAATAATTCAAAGAAATATGTGCATGCACTTGCATCCGTTGCAACTCACCAAAGAGTGACTATTGCAAGACTAGTGTGTGGTGCAGTGCGCATTTAGGCAAAAAGTAACTCTGAGAATGATCGTTCAAAATTATTCCCAGTATCACAAAATTTTCCGCAAAGTTAGTATTATAGAAAATGAAAATGAAGAGGTCCCATATAGAATAAATGGAGACTGAACCGATAAAGTAACATTTGCGGGAATTATATATATGTTACAGACCGTATGTTTACGGTCTAGGTTGTATCTATACAGCCTAAATGGCGCAGACCGTATGTAAATGACATGGCATTTCATATACGGACTAGACCGTTAACATACCGACTATTGACATTCAGACTGTATGTGCAATCGTAGTGAATTACCCTTCTTTTTTTATACAGGCCCATCAAAGAAGAATATGCCTTCTTTTTTGTATGTATTTTGCAGAAAAAAATCTAAGGTACATTATACTAAACAATTACGTTCTTTCCTTCAAAATACTACGTACCAGCAAGAAGTAATATCTTTCTTTGATGTGCCTATATAAAAAAGAAGGGGTAATTCAGAAATGGCAGACGTCGAAACTGCCCGGAAAACATTGCACATACATTCTGTCTTTGTTTAAATCTCTCTGTGATATACGGTCTAGTTGCAGATAGTCCATATATAATAGGACTAGTCCTTTTGCAAACCGACTAGACCGTTTGTTGACGGACAAGCTTCTTATACATATGGACTAATATATTCAGTCCATTTACATATGGACTAGTCCTTTTGTATACGGCCTGTTTTACATATACGGTCTGTAACATATACATGTAAGGTAGGTACATTACCACTATAAGTAACACATACTTATAACTTAACAAGATAATATTATTTTTAGACTAAGAAATTAACTCATATTGCTGGTGCACAGCCACTAGGAACTATTTTGGATGATATAGGTATTAAAAGCAAAACATTCCGCCGTTACAGCAACTTACGCAGACCAGTTTTCAATGGTGAAAAAATTATTGGAATTGGACAGAAGATGTAAATTAAAACCAGAGTGGAGGCACGCAGAAGACTTTGGCTTTGCCATTCTTCGGATATATTTTCTAAATTAAAGAAGAAATAATAATAAACTAATTCGCTGCTGGAATTTTTATGTATTCTCCTGAAAGAATTTATCAAAGTTACTTACCCAAATTATGAAATAAAACTTGTGATTACCTAAGAGGTTTATTTTTGCATTTATTTTATTTGTTACCGGCACAGGCAAATAAATGATGGTTTAAAATAATAAGTGGTTGTATATTTTAAAATGTTTTAATCGATATTTTAGACTTTTGGTGAAGGCGTTGGTATTAATTTTAATCTGTAAAACTTCAATACCCGCCATTCCCTTCCCACACCTATGCCAATGTTCATTTTTTGAAGCATCATGATGCCAGCTGATGACCTTGACTATCTTTATAATCTAAAATATGCTCTTGGCTTACGTTGCTACATTTCTTCCCCAAAGGATGTAAATTCTGTCCTTTGGGGAACAAATGTTTGGATTGTTTCTGTAGCAACGTATGCCAAGAGCATATTTTAGGTTATAAAGATGTTCAAAGCTCAGACTAATAAATAATCTGAGGTTCAAAGTCATCAACTGGCATCAGAATATATCAGGATATATAAAAAAATTAACATGGGTGGAGGTTTGGAAAAGAATATAGGGTATTCAAGTTGTACAGATTAAAATTAATACCGGCGCCTTCATCAAAAGTCTAAAATAACGTTTTTTTACTAATTTAAATCATGATTTTTGCTTATGCCCTTACGAAATAAAATGGTAAAATAAACTAGGTAGACTAGACTAACTAGCTTTTCTTTAATTTAGAAAATATATCAGAACAATGGCAAAGCCAAAATTTTCTATGTAACCTCCGTTCTGATTTTAATTTACGTCCAATTCCAATAATTTTTTCACCATTAAGGGCTTGCGTAAATTGCTGCAATAGGATGTTTTGCTTTTTATATATCATCCAAACTATTTTAGTTATTGGTGGCTGTGCACTAGGAATTTGAGTTAATTTTGTAATCTAAAATATAATATTATCTTACTAAGTATATAAAGATATATGTAGTTACTTAGAGTGACTGCTTATGTATCTACCTTATATTTTATGTGTATATCATCTCGCAGTTGTTTCTTTATTGAGTTTAGTCTTCATTTATTCTATAAGAACTCTGCATTACCATCTCCTATAATAATAACTTTGCGGAACATTTTGTGACACTGAGAATCATTTTAAATAATAATTCCTAAAGTTACTTTTGCTCAAATACGCACTGAACCTTGAACCACATATTAGTTTTGCAAAAGGCGCTATTTGGTAAGCTGCAACGGATGCTGGCAAGTTTACGTGCATATTTTATAATCTTCTTGAATTATTTTGAACTTAAAATAACAATGTAGGGTGAAATTTTCATTCTACTTTCATTACTCTATCAAAAATTTACTTGCAAGCCTATGAGGCAACATCCCACATGGTTTTTTCTTTACACCAGAATCACTACTTTTATGCAAAACCAATTGAAATCTGATGATAACAATTGATTACAACAACTCTCCTAATAAAGGAACCCTAGCCTACACATAGTTGAAAGAACCATCATTTTTCTTCACTAGTAAAACCGGACTCGCATATAATGGCAACGCACTTTCGCGTATAATGTTATTTTTTAATAAATCTGCAATAATTAATCGAACCTCTTCTCAATAACTAGCTGCAAGACGATACGGGCGTCGTGAGACAATGTAATTGTCGGTTAAATTAATTTCCATTCTTGCCGTTTTTACCTCCGCGACTGCAGTACCACGTGTTATATTGTCAGGGGTAATATAACAAGTGGTGTGCCTATTATCGATAATACCTTTCGTTAATTTTACGAATTATAATCCCAAAGCTGAAAATACCATGACTGCGCAGCAGGATTACAATGAGTGATAATAATAATAATAAAAGCTTATTTATTTAGCACATTGCTACTTATTACATAATACATATTGGCTTTTATATAATTAAATTAACAAAAATCTACTTTTTCTTCAATATGATAAATTAAGGAAAGGTATTATCTATTATTAGGCATACCACGAGTTGTATTTAAAAAGAGAATTTAACAACTGCAAATAGTTAGTTTGACAGCTAGCTGTCATTTAGATTGAACTTTCGGTTCTGAATATGTTTTTTGGGCTAATAGATATTTAACCCTTTCGGGACTGCGGCCGCCTGAGGATCTGTGCCCAGTGGACCACAGCAGGAAGCGCATGCGTGTATGTACGGTTCCGGTCCTTAATTGCAAAACAGTCATTACATAACAACAGATCTTTTCACAATATAAGTCATTTTTTGCATGCACCCACATGCAAATGAGCTTGTGTTCGAATTTATTGATGTATTTAAGTGCGCAAATAAATTTTTTTTTACGAGAAGGACCACCCAACTAGATGCCATTACTAGAAAATCAGCCAATGACATTAATTGGGGGCATGACCAATGTAAAGTAAGCATTCCAATGTATCTGTAGTCAAAGCGTGTCCGTCCGGTTCCAGTCCTTTCTCATGCCTCCCTGTTTGCGTTTATAGTCGTTTCCGGTCCCACTGACGCAACTTTTATGCGCGTGTTCGTCCGGGTCCGGTCCCGAAAGGGTTAAAGATCAATGAGTTAACTGAAAACATATATTCTAGTCCTATATTAAATTTGGTAATGTGAAGAAGTTATCGGGTTATCAGTTTAAGCTGCCACAATATTGGTTTAGCGTAACTAGGACGTAACTAAGAGAGTAGGATTTCAGCGGTATTATCGCAAAAATCATATCATTTCATTGGTTCATATTGGCAGGCGTTGAATTCTCTACAAAAGATCTCAACAAATTGTTTACTTGAGTGCGGTATTCCATAGGTACCTGTAATTCACTGTCGGTGTGTTCTGAAATACGCAAAACTCTGGGAAGCTGTTTACTGATAACGCGAGTGCCATCACAGTCGGTCACCGCAACTAGATTAGTGTTAGTAAATAAATTACAGCCAATAATAACATCGTAATCTAAATGTATAGCCGGAACTACCAAAAATGTTAAGCTGGTTTGTTGGCCCGTGATCTCAACAGTTGCACTAAATTTATGCTTAGCTAAAATTTTGCCTGGCGTAATACCAGCAATAGAGCATTCGCATTTAATCAGATCAGCACGAAAGCGTTCGATGTATTTATCCGTCATCAAAGAAATATTCGCTCCAGTATCAATCAAACCCATATAATTTTGTTTGTTTATTTTAACTTCTGTCGGCACTATAATTTTGTCAGACGGCAGACGTGTGAAGTGCATGGCATCGCGACGGTGTTCTATAAAATTTTTAAGGTATAGGCTTGTTTGTGTTTGTGTTTTTGTACTCACCGGTGGGCTTCTTTATAGCCTCTTCTATCTAAGAAAGGATAAATCAGACCTCCGGTGAAATGGTTGCTCAGGCGCCAGTTTTTTAGAGCGGTATGCTCCGCTATGCTCAGATAACTTTCAGTCAGAGAAAATGTAATTTCCAAATGTCAGTGGTGTATCGAGGGTAGGGTGTAAGTAAAATGTTTGGTACAACTTTTACACAGTTTATTATTTAGTTTTACAACCTTTAAGAACAATAACAAAGTAAAAGGAAATTAAGACGGCCGACCCAGAGTGGTCCACGAATCTGTAAGCAAAAAAAAAAAGAATACATATGTAAGCTTCTAGTGGTGTAACTATGTAAGCGGTTTTAGTGATCAAGACGCGGTGGGTGTTTCATGCGGAAAGCAAGGTCAGAAACTAACGGTTGAAAATTAGAAAACGTGCGACATTACTTTACTCAAGAGAAAATCAAAACACCTAACGATTAATCCTATCCTATTCACCGAATAGATAACTCTAGGCGGAATTGGTTAGACGGGAGTTGGTCGAAGAAACGCTCGTTCTCCCAACATCAGGTTCTAGGAGGTTCTAGGAGAGGGGAAGACTAGGGCGGAACAACCTAACAATACTCACCAGAACTAAAATATATCGGTAGAAGGAGCAGAGAAGCGCTGGTAGCACTCCAAGAGAAGAGAGCCTCTGTGGCAGTCGCAGCCCTTTTATTAGCCTGAGTGGCGCCACCTCGCGGCAAGTGCGATGATCGTCCCCACTCCACTGGCATCCAAAACGGCCGCCGGTTTCCCAAAAAGAACGGGGGCTCTAGCTGCAAGTTGAGTTAATATCCCGGTTCTACCCCTCTCCGGTATCCCTCATCCCTCTTGGTAAAACAGGAATTTATTATTAAGCGGCGGAATGCCGGAAAGTAATCAAAACCAGGATTTAATTAAATGCAATTAAAATCGAATGTCGGCCTCCTATGTAGAAAAAGAGTCATCGGTGTGAATATAAAAACTACGGCGGTCGGCCGGCCGCTAAAAATAGCACGGTGAAGAATTAAGTGGGTGCAAAATAAAAATGCAAATTCATAAACTGGTAACTTCGTTACAAAGGAAACATTTGCTTTCCGTATGTCCTGTTTTGAAACAGAACGTGCATTTGTTTGAAGCCCCGGGCGTATTAATAATATCCAATCGATTATTGGATTGCGTTGTTGAATTATTCTTATTTACAATTTGTCATGGAAGCTGTTTCGAGGAACTGCTTACCATACAATTCCGCTGGACATGACCCGCGCGGCCACAACGAAAACAAGTACAGACCTCGGAGCGCCACCAACTTGAGGGGTGCCAAGTTGTCGCCACGCTGAAACCGCGGCAGGCTTATAAACGCCTACCCGCCATACTCCATTTGTTAATAGATTGCTTTTTCCCACGAACCAAGTTTCACACTCCTAAATTGATGAAAATAACAAATTGTCTGATTCCTCTATTATCTTAAAATTAATGAAGTAGTCCATTTTGATCTAGTTCTTTTTAACGATACGGCATCAAAAACTGTACTTTAGGGCAAAACGTCACATTTTATTTTAAAAAAGCGAGGCCTGCTGCGACATATTTTTTGGGTCAAAATTTGATAAATCATATATTAAGTATATTAAAATCTCTCTTTAACTAGACACCAGAAATGCCATTTTTTAAATTTATTTAGCCAAAGTTGACGGCACTTAGACCTGGGGCACATTAAAAGCCACTTTGCATATTCACAGATTATGTCAGATATTTAAACTTGATTTTCTGCGCCACATTTAAATCAAAATGAAAGAGAATTCTTTGCTATGATGACCACATATATTTAATATGTACATAACAGAAAATGTAAAGGATACTGATATTAAAACAATATCCTAACCAAACATCAAATTTTCTAAGTATGGCTCTGTAGTCACCTGTCATTCTAGGAGCCTTCAGAAATTCTAGGGATATGAAACATAAATCTATACTAAAATCGAGTAATCCGTACGCCTGGCGTAAATAAAACCAAGTGTTCAATGACGTTCCGCAATTGGTCGGTAGGCTATAAAACTTCACCTGACTCGGCAACAGGGACGTACTCGATCGCAAAAGTATAGTTATGCGGTTTTATCTTGTTGTTTTCAGCTATTTAGACACTGACACAAATAATTTTATGGATGTTTTGAGCCATTTTAATTCAGCCAATAATTTTTTTCCGAAATATTTTGATGTAAACAATTATAAAACTAAAATTAAATAAAGGTCATGGGTCAGTGGGGCCCTGGCCAATATCTCAATGCATGTGCTCTTGTTTACGCCAGGTGTAAGAGTTGTTCGATTTTAGTATAGTGTTCAGTTAAAAAGAGATTTTAGTATAGAAATTGGATTTTCTTTGCAATTTCCTGTCTGAAGTGTATTATTTCAAAATTGATCGAAAATATTAAGTCGGAATTTGATAAAAAAATATTCAACCTATGGCGATTTAAAAAATAAAAAGAAGAAACAGCACGTGGTATTCCCAAGCGGTCACCCATCCAAGTACTAACCACGCCCGACGTTGCTTGGCTTCAGCGATCGGATGGGAGCTGGTACATTACAACGTGGTATATGGCTGTTGCCATGGAAATATCGCGACACCTACAAACAGAATCTGACAGGACCATGGGACCACAGACATATATAGCTTCGCTACAGACAGTGCCTGGGGCCTGGGGACCCAATTGTTTGAGCTGGCACCAATAGAGGGCGCCGCATGCGGGAAATTCGAATAAAAATATAATCGGCGGGCCTGACGACGATAATTCAGTGGCCTTGAAAGCACCTATCCCATAAAAAACGCTGCAACGTTGTCAGTGCAAGAACATGTGGATAGAAGCTATATAGGTCTGTGATAGAAGGAATAGCGGATATACGAGTATTAATAATACGGCAGCCACAATTTGAAATTATTAGATTTATTCCAGATGCACCAATCCGCGATTGGAGAAAATTGTCTGCCAAAAACTACTCCCTGCATCCCTTTAGCGAAATAACTTCATACCTCCAGTAGGGCGTTCAAAAAGTCTCAGAAAAAAAAAACTGCGGGAAAAAACTACCCCTTCCCACCCCCGAAGTTGTTTTTGGTCAGATCCTCGCCATTTTTAGCAAGGACGTTCAAAATTATTCTAGAAGCACCAATCCGCGGTTGAAAAAAATTGCCGGACAAAACTACCCCCTGCATCCCTTTAGGGAAAAAATGATAACTCCATTGTTTCTGGTCCGACTTTCGCCGTTTTCACAAGGATGTTAAAAAAGTCAGTCTCAGAAATAAAAAAACTGCCAGAAAAAACTACCCCTTCCCATCCCCGAAGTTGTTTTTGGTCGGATCCTCGCCATTTTTAGCAAGGACGTTCAAAATTATTCCAGAAGCACCAATCCGCGGTTGAAAAAAATTGCCAGACAAAACTACCCCCTGCATCCCTTTGGGGAAAAAATGATAATTCCATTGTTGCTGGTCCGATTTTCACCGTTTTCACAAGGATGTTAAAAAAGTCAGCCTCAGAAATAAAAAAAAACTGCCGGAAAAAACTACCCCTTCCCACCCCCGAAGTTGTTTTTGGTCGGATCCTCGCCATTTTGAGCAAGGACGTTCAAAATTATTCCAGAAGCACCAATCCGCGGTTGAAAAAAATTGCCGGACAAAACTACCCCTTTGGGGAAAAAATGATAATTCCATTGTTTCTGGTCCGATTTTCGCCGTTTTCACAAGGATGTTAAAAAAGTCAGTCTCAGAAATAAAAAAAAACTGCCGAAAAAACTACCCCTTCCCACCCCCGAAGTTGTTTTTGGTCGGATCCTCGCCATTTTTAGCAAGGACGTTCAAAATTATTCCAGAAGCACCAATCCGCGGTTGAAAAAATTTGCCGGACGAAACTACCCCCTGCGTACCTTTAGGGAAAAAATCATAACTCCATTGTTTCTGGTCCGATTTTCGCCGTTTTCACAAGGACGTTCAAAAGAGTCTCAGAAGTATAAAAAACTGCCTGACAAAAAACTACCCCTTCCCACCCCCGAAGTTGTTTTTGGTCGAATCCTCGCCGTTTTCAGCAAGGACGATCAAAATTAACCCATACGCACCAATCCAGAGACAATGGAGTTATCATTTTTTCCCTAAAGGGATGCAGGGGGTAGTTTTGTCCGGCAATTTTTTTCAACCGCGGATTGGTGCTTCTGGAATAATTTTGAACGTCCTTGTTAAAAATGGCGAGGATCCGACCAAAAACAACTTCGGGGGTGGGAAGGGGTAGTTTTTTCCGGCAGTTTTTTTTTATTTCTGAGACCGACTTTTTTAACATCTTCGTGAAAACGGCGAAAATCGGACCAGAAATAATGGAGTTATCAGTTTTTCCCTAAAGGGATGCAGGGGGTAGTTTTGTCCGGCAATTTTTGTCAACCGTGGATTGGTGTTTCTACAGTTATTCTGAACGACCTTGCTAAGAATAGCGAGGATCCGACCAAAAACAACTTCGGGGGTGGGAAGGGGTAGTTTTTCTTTTCCGGCAGTTTTTTTTATTTCTCAGACTGACTTTTTTTAACATCCTTGTGAAAACGACGAAAATTGGACCATAAACAATGGAGTTATCATTTTTTTTCCTAAAGGGATGCAGGGGGTAGTTTTGTCCGGCAATTTTTTTCAACCACAGATTGGTGCTTCTGGAATAATTTTGAACGTCCTTGCTAAAAATGGCGAGGTTCCGATCAAAAACAACTTCGGGGGTGGGAAGGGGTATTTTTTTTTCCGGCAGTTTTTTTTATTTGTCAGACTGACTTTTTTTAACATCCTTGTGAAAACGGCGAAAATCGGACCAGAAACAATGGATTTATCTTTTTTTTTTCCTAAAGGGATGCAGGGGGTAGTTTTGTCCGGCAATTTTTTTTCAACCGCGGATTGGTGCTTCTGGAATAATTTTGAACGTCCTTGCTAAAAATGGCGAGGTTCCGATCAAAAACAACTTCGGGGGTGGGAAGGGGTAGTTTTTTTCCGGCAATTTTTTTATTTCTCAGACTGACTTTTTTTAACATCCTTGTGAAAACGGCGAAAATCGGACCATAAACAATGGAGTTATCATTTTTTTTCCCAACGGGATGCAGGGGGTAGTTTTGTCCGGCAATTTTTTTCAACCGCGGATTGGTGCTTCTGGAATAATTTTGAACGCCCTTGCTAAAAATGGCGAGGTTCCGATCAAAAACAACTTCGGGGGTGGGAAGGGGTGGTTTTTTTCCGGCAGTTTTTTTTATTTCTGAGACTGACTTTTTTAACATCCTTGTGAAAACGGCGGAAATCGGACCATAAACAATGGAGTTATCATTTTTTTTCCTAACGGGATGCAGGGGGTAGTTTTGTCCGGCAATTTTTTTCAACCGCGGATTGGTGTTTCTGGAGTCATTCTGAACGACCTTGCTAAGAATAGCGAGGATCCGACCAAAAACAACTTCGGGGGTGGGAAGGGGTAGTTTTTTTTCCGGCAGTTTTTTTATTTCTCAGACTGACTTTTTTTTAACATCCTTGTGAAAGCGACGAAAATCGGACCATAAACAATGGAGTTATCATTTTTTTTTCCTTAAAGGGATGCAGGGGGTAGTTGTGCCAGGAAAATTTTTTCAATCGCGGATTGGTGCATCTGGGTAAATTTTGAACGTTCTGGCTGAAAATGGCGAGGATTTGACCAAAAACAACTTCGGGGGTGGGAAGGGGTAGTTTTTGTCAGGCAGTTTTTTATGCTTCTGAGACTCTTTTGAACGTTTTTGTGAAAACGGCGAAAATCGGACCAGAAACAATGGAGTTATCAATTTTTTTCCCTAAAGGGATGAAGGGGGTAGTTTCGTCAGGTAAATTTTTTCAACCGCGGATTGGTGCGTCTGGGTAAACTTTGAACGTTCTGGCTGAAAATGGCGTGGATCCGACCAAAAACATTTCGGGGGTGGGAAGGGGTAGTTTTTTGTCAGGCAATTTTTTTACTTCTGAGATTTTCAGGGTGTAGTTTTCCCGGCAATTTTAAGTAAGTATATGTACATCAATATGAATCTCAAAAATCCTTACCTACCAATTCCATCTTCCTTGCCTCTTTCTGTGAACATATTATTTATATCACAGACGTATATAGCTTAGCTAAGCTATATAGGTCTGTGTTTATATACATAATACATCTGCTTGTATGCAGATGTATTTTTATCCCTAAAATGGGCCGGATAGGGGACATTTGGCAACGACGAGTGGAAAGATGTAGAACTCAGCGACCTCTATGGGACGGTAGTGGAAATATTTGTACGAATTCCCACAAAGGATGCCAACTCCAGGGACTTGGCATCCTTTTGGGTTCGCCTAAAAATATACGGCGAGGCACAGTCTGTAGCGAAGCTATATAGGTCTGTGATGGGACCATTTAACAAACATTGTTACTAGAAATTGGATTTGCTTTAAAATTTCCTCTCAGAAAGTGTATTAAGAATATAGTTTAAAAAATTTCGAAAATAAGAAGTCAGAATTTGGTAAAAAAATATACAAACCTGTGGCGATTTAAAAAACAAAAAAATTAATATAAATTGCGACAAGTTTTTGCAAATCAAAAAACTTGTCGCGCGAAGCGTAAAGAAAATACATACTTTGGCATGTACTTGCTTATCAACCAATCACTGTCCGATAAAATGAAATGGTAGGTAGATACCCACTTTTATGAACATTTCGCCCGACAAGCTTTTTGATTTGAAAATCTTGTCGCAATTTGGAATTGAATTATCTTAACGAAAACCTAAACTTATTTTATTCGTTTTAGTACATGACTTAAATAAAAGCTTGTTTTTAAAAAGGTTTTTTATTATTTATTTTATTTTGAGCTTTTTAGTACCTATTTGATTCCCATGTCTGGAGGGTGGTAAAGAAATTTAGTCCGCCGTCTTTGGGCGGCCGCCATATTGGATTTAGTATGAAGGCATTTACCTTATTGTTTTCTATCCGACGAGCCTTTTCAGTTGATACACATGTTGGGTATTAAATAGGTAATCCGCCATCTTGTAGCGGCGGCCATATTGAATTTAGTGTGATGTCACTTATAACTTTATCGTTTTCTACTCTTCAAGGCTTCATAAGGGGGTTGAAAAAAAATGTAATCCGCCATCTTGGAGCGGCGGCCATATCGAATTTGTCACTATCTTTATCGTTTTCTACACTTGAAGCCCTTTCATTTGATACCAACATTAAGGGGTTTGAAAAGAAAATGTAATGCGCCATCTTGGAACGGCGGTCATATTGAATTTAGTGTGATGTCACTAACTTTATTGTTTTCTACTCTTCAAACCCTTTCATTTGATATCCACATTAAGGGGGTTGAAAAGAAAATGTAATCCGCCATCTTGGAGCGGCGGCCATATTGAATTTAGTGTTATGTCATTAACTTTATCGTTTTCTACACTTCAGGCCCTTTCATTTGATACCCATATTAAAGGGGTTGAAAAAAAAAGTAATCCGCCATCTTAGAGCTGCGGGCATATTAAATTGAGTGTGATGTCACTAACTTTATCGTTTTCTACTCTTCAAGCCCTTTCATTTGATACCCATATTAAGGGGGTTGAAAATGAAAAATATAATCCGCCATCTTGTAGCGGCGGCCATATTGAATTTAGTGTGAGGTCACTAACTTTATCGTTTTCTACTCTTCAAGTCCTTTCATTTGATACCTATATTAAAATAATATATCATCCGCCATATTGGAGCGGCGGCCATTTTGAAAGTATTACAATATTGAGTATTGCATATTGTATTGTCACCAGAACTAAAGGTGTATGCAAAATTTCAGCTCAATCGGATGTCAAGAAGTGGTTCTAATTCAGCTTGCAAGATTCGACCCCCACATACATGCATGCATACATACATACATGTACGCACGTGGTGTTCCCAAGCGGTCACCCATCCAAGTACTAACCACGCCCGACGTTGATTGACACGGTATGGCCGTTGCCGTGTAAATATTGTGACTTCTACAAAAGGAATTTGACAGGATCACTGGACCATTCCACAAATAATATTGTTACTATACTAAAATCTCTCTTTAACTAGCTAGACACCAGAAATGGCAATTTTTAGACCAGGGGCACATTAAGCCACTTTGCATATTGACAGATGATGTCAGATATTTAACCTTCATTTTCTGCCTCACATTTAAATCAAGATGAAAAAGAATTCTTTGTTATGATGACCACATATGTAGGTACTTAATATGTACATCACAGAAAATGTAAAGGATACGGACATTAAAACAAAATACTTAATACCAATAATGTCCTAACCAAACATCAAATTTTCTGAGTACGGCTCTGTCGTCATCTGTCATTCTAGGGACCTTCAGAAATTCTAGGAATATATGCAACTTAAATCTAGTGTCCAGTGTTAAGGAGAAATTTTAGTATAGGCATATTTTTATAAAAATTCTGACTACGCCACTGAATTGGACATCCCTTAAAATGAATTTGTACCAATTGTTAAAAATATCGAAGAGAAATTCCAGAAATAAATGAAATTCACCATTTAACTACCTATTTTACCTGCCTACTCGCTTAAATCAACTTGCATGTAGAAATCAAAGTTTTACTAGCGTGACATCATGACCGTAGAAAATTGTCCACGATTGTTATTGTCGGTTGCCTACCCTTTAGCACCTGATTGAACCACCGCATATAAAACAACCAGCAGGTTTTTCCCCATGGCGGGAAAATTCTGCGCACCTGTTCGCGCAGCCGCCATTTGAGAATAGATTCTGTCAAATGGATGTAGTGAAAGGGCGATTGGCATAGACGTAACTAGGGGATGTGCGAAGATATGCTTCTCGTAAACAGAATAGATCTAAAATTCTGACAACGCAACGTTACGCAACACGGCGAACACCGCACGCGCCTTTTTAAATTCACCAGTTTCGACGAATCGCTTGCTCCTGCGGAATCTTGCGCCTTGTGCCCACAAAATCCGACTGAAATTTAAACGCGCAAGCGAGAGCGAACACACCGTGCCTGCTGCCGAGAGAAAGAGATACGAGACGGGCGTCGGAGAATGTACTTTTGCTGTGCCAGACTCCAGACTTTTATTTTGTTATTCATCCAGTGTATTGTTGTTTCGTTATAATATATACTATGTAAATAATCCTGCATCACAAAATAGCAGACATTCCCAACATTTTTTCTCTGGTTTCTACTCGGAAACCTCTACTTTTTCATAATGTTTTTTCTTAAATGAATTAAAGATGATTCAAAATTACCAATAGATAGACCTATATATACATTATTTTTTCACGCCTTAAAATTAACGTTTTTGGGTGTGGCACCTCAAGGGTGGTACAGCAGGGTGATTCAATCAGTAACGTATTTAGAAGGGCGGTACCGAACCCCATTTCGAAATTTGAAAATATTCACTCCAGCTTGTAAACTTGAAGATATTGGGATTTCCCAAGACTATTTTTATGTAATTTTTCTTCAAATTTTTAAAAAATTTCGCCTGCGGCGCATTTTTTACATTTATTTTAAATTCCCTTGTTTAAAAGACATAAAAATTGTCCCTCCACCACTCGAAATTAATTTCTATATAATCTATCTATAATTCCTTGTTGGGGCCCCGCATTTTCATGCGGCACCCGGCCCCGCAAAATCTTGAGCCGGTCCTGATCAGCCCCCCCCCCCAAAAATACGACCTAGTTACGTCTATGGCGATTGGGCAGTTCTTTTTTGGATGTATCAGAGATATTACAGTGCCGTGGAGCGTGCTTTTTTGTAAATTGTGCTTTGTGTTTGTATCTTTAAATAAAGAATCCCAGGAAGGAGTCTAAGATCTATGTGTATTAAAATTCCGAACTAATTTCTCCTGCTTGTGCTTACCACACATCTGTATTTCTGAATTGATTTTCCCGAATACATCTCTGACTTCTATTCCCCCAATATGGCTCAAGGTCATTGAATTTGCGGATGATTTCTCAAGAGTAAGTTATACTGCTGGTTGTTCTATATGCTCTGATTGAACGGTCTTGCAACCTAGCCCAAAGAAAGATAGAAGAAGAAGAAGATACCTTATTCTGTTGTTTTATGTGTAGTTGAAACATCGAGTATGGCGTCAAGGTCATTGGATTTACGGTTGACTCGGAAAAATAAAAAACATAGAAATGGCATCTGTAGATTGAAATGTTTTTTTTGTCTTTTTGCGATAGGAGAGGAAAACCTTTTATAGGCACCACGCGACCGTTCCGCGTGATAGTGTGGGGGTCTCCCCGAAACGGGGCATACCCACTAAAAACCTCGCCTATTTCAGGGTATAGTGGATGGATTCCAGCCCTATTTTGTAGGAGAGGTGGCCGTAGGGATGTTTGTGTGGCTATTAGAAGAAGCCATGGCGGTTGTGTTTAGAGCTACGAGTGGATTTTCGCCAGAGTAGTGGCAGTTTGTTGCCTTTTAAGAAAAAGGACTAGAGTATACCTCAGATGAGAGTGTGTCGGGGTCTTTTGTGTGGCAGATCGGGATTTGGGTCATAATTTGTAGCAGCTCGGAGAAGAGCGTTTGGATGAGTCTCCGTCTTTGTGTAGGTCTTTAAGGAGAGTTCCTTAATATAATCATTTAAAGGAGATATATTCATGTCACGGTGGATGTGGCGATTGGCGACGTACCAATAGGCACCCGTGATAGTCCCAAGACAACGACTTTGAACTGCTTGGAGTATTTTGTGATGAGTTTTTGCCATGTGCTGCCAGCCAGCACAGGCATAGGTCATCACGGGGCGAACATCCTTTGTGGATCATCGGATACACTGCTTTGTATATTGTTAGGGCTTTTTGTCTGATGTGTTCAGTGTGTTTTTTGAAAGTGAAGCGGCTGTCTAGGTGAACGCCTAGGTACAGCGCGGAAGTGGAGTAATCAACCTCATAGTCATTTAGAACGACCCTGGGAGGCGCGGCCTGGCGCCCCTTAGAGAAGACGACTGCTTGGGTTTTGCCAGGATTGACTTTGATCTTCCACTTATCAAACCACTCGGAAAGAGAGTCCAAGGCAACCTGAAGCACCCTGGACGCATCCTCACTGCGACGACCTGAAGCGGTTATCGCAGTATCGTCAGCGTATAGGTACAACGAGGTGCCGGCAAATCTGGGAATATCGTGGGTGAAGACGTTGTATAGAGTGGGACCCAACACTGAACCCTGTGGGAGCCCCGCCTCTACCGCTCTGCGGGAAGAGAGGAGACCATCTATTCTGACCTGGAAGGTCCGATCTTTTAAGAAGGAGGATATTATCTTAACTATAGCCAAGGAGATATCTAACAAGACGAGTTTGTAGATTAGACCTGGATGCCATACTCGGTCAAAAGCCTTGGCTACGTCTAGAAAAATGGCTACTGTGTCTGAACGATTTTGGAAGTTGTGCGTGATCTCTTCCACCAGTCTGACGACTTGATGTTCTGTGGAATGTGCACCTCGAAAGCCGAATTGCTCGGGGGGGGGGAGAGCGTCTACTCGACTGAGCTCGTCTCGTAGACGGGATTGGATTACGCGTTCGAGAATTTTGCCTGCTACTGGCAGCAGACTAATGGGGCGATAATCTTGCGGGTAGGATGACGACACTTTTTTAGGAATAATAATCACGATAGCGTGTTTCCAACAAGTAGGGAAATAATAGTGACGAAGACATTGATTTATTAAGTTAAGAAGTTTGGTAATTTATTTTTGTGGGAGGAGTTTGATTGCCTTGTTGGTTATGTTGTCGTATCCTGGGGCCTTTCGAACGTTTAAAGTCGAGATAATGGCGACGAGCTCTTCGTAGGTGCAAAACGGGAGAGGATCCGGGGGGTTTTGGCGCAAGGAGCGCCCCGCCTCGGTCTCTACCGTCTCTTCCCACTCGTCAGGATCTATGTTTGGTTGGAATTGAGACTGAAAATGGTCGGCGAAGACTTCGGCCTTCTCCTCGGAGGTGTATACCACCCCATTGGGGCCGTGGATCGGCGGAAGCAGACCACGGGAGGATTTGCCTTTGAGTGCCTTGATAATTTGCCAGTAATTGCGTTTCTGGGGATTTAGGGACTCTAGACGTTGTTGCCAACTGTCAGAACGGACTTGCTGCAGAGCATCTTTCAGCTCGGAGATCAGCAAGTTGGCTACTTGTCTATGTTCGGGGTGGAGAGTGCGGCAAGCCCTTTTGCGGGCCGCGCGGGTTCTTTTGAGGAGTTGCCTATCATCGGGAGGGAGTGGGTCTTTGTTACGACTGATGGCATGCTGTCGGGAAGAATCCTCGAGCGCCCTGATACTTGGGCTTTACAGTCTTGTAGAATTGAGTTATTTCGAAAGTGGGGCCAGAGTACCCGTCGAACAGTGACGGTGTCGTCCGGAGGGGATTCGGGATCCCCCAGGATAATTGTAAGGGGATTATGCGGAGATCATGGGTTGCGCGAATATCGCATTCGAGTCTGCAGTCTTTGAGAAGGGCAATATCCATGACGTCGGGTCTATGTTCGGGGTTTCTAGGGTAGAAAGTGGGTTCTTCGGGGCCGAAAGTTAGGACATTTGTTACTGTACAATAATCTTCTAAGACCCTGCCCGCACGATTTGTCAGCCAACTCCCTCAAGTGGGGGATTTGACGTTAAAATCGCCGATGGCAGCGACCGGACCTTCATAGTCGAAGAGCTTGTCTAGGTCAGCTCGAAGCATAAGCTTTGATGGGGGTAAATAAACGGAAGAAAAGCAGATTTTTTGATTTCCGTGAGGGATAATTAGCGAGGCAACCTCTAGGTTGTCGTAGGAATGTTTTGAATAGATAACGGGGTTTAGGTCTTTGCGAGCGAGTGTTGCCACGCCCCCAGAGCGACAACCTACTCTCTGCCTATGGAGCCTGTGCACGTGGAAATCTCTGAGAGTGAATCTGTCGGTGGGTATTAGACATGTTTCCTGCAACAGGATAACATCGAATTTTTGGTCTTGGATGAAGCTTTCAAGCTCGGATTTTTTTATGACGAATGTGACAGGCATTCCAGGAAAGTATCCGAAGATGTTTATTATCTACCGCCATTTAAACGGAGTGGAAGTACGGAGCAAAATAGCGTGGGAATCCACCTCACTTGCGGAGGGATTGTAGGAAGTTTACCAGGACCGAAATTTGGTCCATGGCAGACGGGATGTCGCCAAGGGGGGCGAGGGTTTCTTTCAGGTTTACCAGAAAGGAGGTGGCCTCGTCTGTAGCACTGGGCTTGGGGGGGGGGGGGGGTTTGTGGGGTGGCAGCCTTAGCGAAGGAGCGCACCCTAGGAACGGCCTTGCAGCCCCTGTAACTCGCCGGATGCGGCAGGTCACAGTTGGCACACTTGGCCGGGGTGTCCCTAGATTTTTTGCATTCATATGTCCAATGTCCAATGCGAGGACGCGCACTTAAGACATAGAGGGGTGGCTGTGCACCTGGACTGAGCGTGGCCGATGAACGATCGGGCTAGGTGACTTTCGAGGCTCGAATTTAACCTGGGTCAGACCAAGTAGACCTTGGTCTTCGAGCAATGAAACTGATTTTGGAGTCCTAGGCAAGACGATAAGGACGAGAGGCATGGGGCTGCCATCTCGTTTCTTTAGCCGGATAACGCTGGGTCGTAGCCCCTAGAGACTAGGTCGTCATTTATTTCCTGCGCAGAGAAGGCGTAGGGAACTCCACGTGCAATCACGTGGAGAGTCTTCTCCTCTGGGGTGGGGAAGGTGTGGAATGGTAATTTGTGATGTTCCAGGACCTTGATAACGGCCCTGTAATCATCAGGAGTGGCCGGCACGATACGGATACCCAGCTGGATATCCGTGGCCCTGGTGTATTCGATTTTGTGGTTGCGGAGGACTTTGGTAAGGGGTACCCACTTACTTTTGTCCCTTAGGACAATGGGGGTTATGGATTTTGGTTTGGGCATAGAGTTAGGGGCTACTTGAGAGGTGGAAGGGGTAGCAGAATTTTGCTTGCCCTGCTGAGGGGTAGCAGAAGCTTTGGAGAATTGTGCCGTTGACAATGTAGTTATGCCCCCCTTGGAGGTGGTTTGGGAGGGCTTCGGAGATGTATCCTGGGGTTTCGGGGGTTGGAATGGCTTCGGGGGTGGTTTTAGAGGTGGGAAGTCCTCACGGGAGCGACGGGCCCTCCTCGCCTTAACCTGACGAAATCCTTCGTCATCGGAAGCCGAGGAGTCCCCGAGGTCCTTCTTGCGTTTACACGCGGCTTCCGCAACCTCCATATCGTTGTTGGGGGTTTGGGAAGTATCTTTAGGGGGGTGTTGCCTGGATTCGGCTATGTGGGGGGTCGGGGTAGGTTGCCTGGATTCGGCTGATTGGGGCGATGGGGTGGATTGCCTGGAATCGGCTAATTGGGGTGGTGGTGTCTGGGGAGGAGCCCTTGCGGCCGCCAGCTCCGCATGGAGAAGGGACAGCTCGGTAGCCATCCCTCTCATGGTCGCGTTGAGGGCTCCAATTTGCTCCCGCAGGAACAAATTATCGGCCTCAAGCCGGCGGATGAGATCCGCATGGGGTGAAGTTTCGATTGGGGCGGAATCTTTGGGGGTAAGACAAGCCTTTATGTGGTCTAGGAGAGCCTCGGGAATTTTGGGTGGGGGGGGGAGGTGAATCGGGAGGGGGGGAAATCCCCCCTTCAAAATAACCGGTTGACGAATTTTCGTCAGTGGCTTGGGAGGAACGGGACACCCCTTGGGGTGCCTCCGTGTGGGACATTTTGCCCAGAAATGGGCAGTTGGGGGTGAATTTGTGGCGAAAAAAGTAAAAAGTCGGACCCACGGGGGTGCCCGTGGGTCGACGAAAACTCTGCGGGGCCCAAGTGGGCCCTAGAGCACGCTTAGAAGAAGTGAAATGTTGGGAATGATAGAAATACCTGACTGGATCGTAGCTGAGTAGTCTCTCTTCGGTGGAACACGCTGTAGCTGGCCCGCACACGAAACGCGACGTGCACTCCACGGCTGTCGCGGGTGTACTTGGAAATGTTTGTAAGGGGTAGCACTTTTTGTACTCTATTATTTATTTACTAGTTACAGTTTAACAGCGTTGCCAATAATTCATAATGAAAAACTTATTTCTCTGGTAGGTAAATTAAGATAATCTTCAAGATAAAATTGCAAATAATAGTTTTGCAACAGTGGTTTCCGTTGTATGTAGGGTCTAAGGACATACCCAATCAGTTGCAAATCGTTTGCTTTGAAGTAAATAATGGTAGATAATATTTATATGATATTTATGTATTGATGAGATAAGGTCTGCCTGACTAATAGGTGAATCTAGTATTTATAATTATCTAGACACTTATTAGGCAGTATTTCTATACTAGGTGTAGTACTTTAATCTGTGATACAACTAAAGGAAAAATAATATACCTATAATTACCAATACCAATCGCACAATCTGGCAAACGCACAAATCGATCAAGAGTGTGCCAGACAGTGCCTCACCTTGTGTTTGACATAACTGGTGCTGGTGCTGTGTCTTCCCGAAGCAATTTTTCGCTGTTAGTCCAGTAAATTTAAGGTTTAATATTGCAATTCATTGGGTAAGACAATTTTTTTTATCCATCGATAGTACACCATATAGAAAGCTTAAATCCGAATTTTCGACCATCAACCCTGTGCAGGTTTTCCGCCATCTTGAATTTAGTGGTAAATTAGTTTTTCGCGGATAACCGCTGTATTTTTAATTTTACCAAAAATATAGCCGATACCATTTTTAAAGGAAAAAAGGTGCTCTGCAAATTTGTTCTCTTGACATTTACTTGAATTTTGCATATATAACAAATTATAAGAAAATAATCGAGAAAAAATGGTTTGCAAACTTTTTTCACATATAATATCTTTTTTTATGCTAACGACAGCGCAAAATTTTCTTAACAAAAGTTGTTCAATACAAAATTACCTATGATGTTTGTCTGAACAACTTTTTTCTATCAGTAATAGTTTATTTCTGGTAGCGTCTCAAAGTTAACGCAACGTCTCCTGGCACCTCGTAGGGTCGAAGTACCCGCGCTATACCTTGCCGGTACCTTGCAAATTTTCCCAAATTTTTTGACATATTATTATGTAGAGCACAATAATTATTTGTGTCCGCGTGTCGTTGTTTATGGTACAAGGACGAAAAGTTGAGTTTTTCGGATACGGATGCGGCCAAGGCGCAGTCGAGACTAGCAAACCGCAGGAGTACGAAAAACAACTTTTTCTCCTTGTATCATACAAAATCTTAGTTACCTATGAACGTCTAGAATTTTATTTTGGATTCCCTTGGATAAATGTAAGTAAATACATAAATATTTTTTTATTAAATTCTCGCTCCATGTAATTTTTATTTCTCTTGTTTTTAGGCTTTCACGGATGTTTTCCATATGAGAATGAATTTCCGGGCTCTTGCGCCATGGTCGATGGAAATGTTCTAGACATTTTGCTAGTCGTAACTGGAGAGCATCTCTATTGGTGACTCGTCCATTGAGGGATTGTAACTAATCATCAAATGCCCAAGTAATATCTACTAGCAATCTTACTGATAATAAGTTGCGATCCAATATAGGACGAGTCGACAGTCGACACTGCAGATGCTTACGGGTACGATCAGCAAAAACGTCTGGATGATTTTCATCGACCACGGCGGGACAGCCTAAAAATTTGTTCTCATATATTAATTTATATTATATATAAATATTACCAATTACAATAAAATATATTTAAAGTAACACTTCAATATTTTCACTACCAATATGCGTAATTTTTTTCCTGAATATTTACATTATAAACAAATATATATTAATTAAATTTTATAATAAGTAATATTGCACTATAGAAAAATATTTTTAAAACTATTATACGCTTTATTAATAGTGAATATAACAAATAGTCAAATTAAAAACATGAATATTATATGTGATATCATCTTAGTTTTTAGATTTAAAACTCATACAAGTTGTTAAACCAAACACCAGTATATTTACTCTTATAATACAGCCGATTTTATAAAAATTTCGTAAAATATAGTATTGCTGTGCCAAATAGTATTAAATTTCCTAATACGTATAATTATTTTTATTATAGCTTTAAATATATTTTTTTCTCCGCGTAGAAGTTCATAGGTAACTAGGATTTATTGCAATGAGAACTAAACAGTATCATTTCTGATCTGAATTTTCTACTTTTTTAAATAAGTATATAGGTATATTTAAACACATTCGAATAAAAAATATTGTATGATACACGTACTCCTGCGGTTCGCCAGCCTCGACTGCGCCTCGGCCGGTGAAGTCTGCATCCGTCTGAAAAACTCAACTTGTCGTCCTTGTACCATAAACTACTACTCGCAGACACAATTAATTATTATACTTTACATAAAGTACAGTCAAACTTGGGAAATTTTGCGAAGTAGAGAGTACAGTCAAGGTACAGCGCGCGTATTTTGGCGCTACGTTGCGCCCAACTTTGAGACGGTACCGGAAATAAACTATTGCTGATAGAAAAAAGTTGTTCATACAAATATCATAGGTATAGTATTTCTAAAGTCACTTGGAACAGCATAAAAACCTGTGAATTTTATACGGGTGATTTCGGTTGATAAGTCTGGTGTTTTTACCAGTAGCAGAGCGTGGTAAAAGCTATGAAATAGATCGCGCCTCGTATATCACTATGTTCCAAGTGAGTTCATTTATATTTTACCAGGGTAGCTCGAGAACAGGCTCTTCCTGCAATGAAATACGAGTCAAAACACTTTTTTAACCATATTAGACCGCACCTGGTATTATAAGTAAAAGGAGATGAAGGAGACAGAGACGATAGATATTGTAGTAAAAACAATTGACTGCATGCTCGCCTAATGTAATATATCACCAATACTTGCATGGGCTACACTGTTCGACGGCCGGCCACTTGTACAGCGAAATGCGGTGGATAGGCGTGCGATAATTTCACAGATTTTAGGATATACTTGCGTAAATAGTTGTAATCGATGTGGCTTTTTAGAGACCTTTTGACAATATTGTATGGTGCATTAACCTTTACGTTGTGTTTGACAACCTTAAAAAACCCTTAAAAGTGAAATATTATGTTGCTTTTAGAATATGAATATCTTTAAAAAACTGCGTGACGCTTATGTCCTATATTGAGTTTTTTTTATGCAATTAGAGTTTTTTATGCTGTTTCAAGTGACTTTAAAAATACTATAATTTTGTAGTGAACAACTTTTGTTAAGAAAATTTTGCGCTGTCATTATCAGAAAAAAAAATATTAGATGTGAAAAAAGTTGCATCCTCTTTTTTTTTTATTATTTTCTTATAACTTGTTATATATGCAAAAATCAAGAAAATGACAAGAGAACCAATTTGCAGAGCACCTTTTTTTCCTTTAAAAATGGTACCGACTATTTTTTTGGTAAAATTATTAGCATTAAAAATACAGCTGTTATCCGCGAAAAACTATTTTACCACTAAATTCAAGATGGTGGAAAACCTGCAAAGGGTTAATGGTCGAAAATTCGGATTTAAGCTTTCTATATGGTGTACTATCGATGGATAAGAAAATTTTTCTTACCCAATGAATTGCATTATTACCCATATAAATCCAACTAAATTTACTGTTTTTAAGGAGGTTACAATATCATGCGTAAGTACATAGACGTACCTAGTTCGGGGCACGGTAAAAGATACCTTTATCACCATAGGGAAAATAATTCTCAACATGGGTATCAAACAAAAGGGCTCGACGGGCAGAAAACAATAAGGTGAATGAAGTCATTCTTCACCACATCCTCGACATGGGTATCAAATGAAAGGAATTGAAGAGTGGAAAACGATAAGGTGACTGACGTCATACTAAATCCAATCAAGGCCTACTATAAAGACAGGCCCTGGCGCACAAAAATCACGTGACCATCTTAGTCAGACGTTACATGTCATTTGTCACATAACTGAAAGCGGCAGCTTGGGTTTTGAGAAGTTTTCAATGTTCAAAGTGTTTTTAAATGTCTTAGTTTATATTTTAGAAACAAGTTTGTGTCTAGTGCGCTAACATTTTCAAGAAAGTGAAACAATAATTAAAGTGGACAAATGTGTTGTGGGAGGAAAATACCTATAGAGAATATCACCTAAGCTAAAGGAAGGTGATGTCCCAACAATTTTTGAGAAGTGCCAAAATACTATGCGTGCAGTGCCGTTTAATAACTCTCAGCCTAAATCAACTGAGGCAGGTTGAAAATTTTGAAAAAACAATTAGAGATGAAAGAAACCTTGCCACTTACGAAATTTGTTTTTTCTACTTATCTCCAAAAATGCCTTTTATTATATACGACTAAGTTGGTCACGTGACTACGCGATTATGCGTTAGCGCCGTGGCCTGTCTTTATCGTTGGCCTCGAAATCCAATAGGGCGGATGCCCCATGCCCCAAGATGGCGGACTAAATTTCTTTACCACCCTTCTGAGATGGGATAATCAAATAAGTACTAAAAAAGCACAAAATAAAATAAATAATAAAAAACACTTTTTAAAAACAAGCTTTTAATATTTAAGTAAGCCATTTACTAAAACGGATGAAATAAGTTTAGGTTTTCGTTAAGATAATTATTCAATGCCAAACTGCGACAAGCTTTTTTAAATCAAAAAGCTTGTCGCGCAAACTGTAAAGAAAATATATTCTTTGGCATGTACTTGCTTATCAACCAATCACTGTCCGATAAACTTAATTGGTACCTACTTTTATGAAGATTTCGCGCGACGAGCTTTTTGATTTAAAAAGCTTGCCGCAGTGTGGCATTGAATTATCTTAACGAAAACATAAACTTATTTTATCCGTTTTAGTTCATGGCTTAAATAAAGGCTTGTTTTTAAAAAGTTTTTATTTCTTTATATTGTGTTCGCCGAACAATCCCCAACTAGTAACTGTCAATAACATTGATAAGTTTGAATTTTAGAATTGACACGTACTAGTTGTACCTGGGGATACACTTCAATTTTTATAAAAAAAATTTAGATAGAAAGGCAAATATATTTTTTCCTATTTTTATAACTATATTAAAAAATAAGAGGTACGCTACTGCTTTGTAATCGTTAGCACCAGATCTGTCTACGTTTTTTATTTTCTGACGCGGTTGATTTCTCAAGAGTTGTTATATAAATATAAGAAATACGCTCCCTATGGGCTCAATGCTAAACTAGTCTATGGGCCATGAACAACAACAAAGAAAAACGCAGTGACGACCCAAGGCTAGCATATATTAGTTCGCATAGTCCCGTCGGGGCGTTGGCATCTTAAATTCAGTCGCGTATACTGCTGGTGCTGGTTTTTTTATATTCGCGGGTGGAAGTAAGACGAGAGGATAAATCCCACTTAGGGTTCCACGTTTTCATTGGTCGACATAAGGTTACATGAATTTGAACATTGTAGGCTTGTGAGGTTGTTTAGAAATCATTTTGCAATATTTCCCTTCCAGCATAATAATGGCTTAGTTAATCACTTATCTGAAGAACATATGATAATTATGGAATATACCGTATGCACCGCGCGATTTTCTTGAAATTTTGGCTACCCCCACATTTTCGAGGTACCTGAACACGAATCTGACCTCTATAATGGAGATGAATTTAGCTCAAACCCTAACTTCGCGAGTACTCGCGGAAAAACTGAAATTTTGAAAGATTTGTGCCGTGTTTACGTCCGGCTCGGCCGCTGTTTTCGCCCGAAATTCGGCGCGCGCCGAATTTCGGGTGTTTTTCCGCGGGTATTCGCGAAGTTTCGATGTTGCAAAAGGTGCAAAATAGGGTGGTGATCAGTTTGAGCTGCATAGAATAAAAATTCATTCGGATTTGACGTTTATTTCTTAATTCATTTGCATAATTTATATCACAACGGGCTATTGAATACAAGACCAGAGGCTTAATATTTAGGTATACCCCGATTTCTGTAAGAAGTCCCGATTTTGTCAGATGACATTCTCCACAAAATCCCTAAGAATTTTCTGTTAACCATGAGGGGTATATATGTGTCTTAACCCGTTAGTGACGTCACTCATTGATTTATGATATGAAAAGTTACGAAAGTGATACGAAAAAAAGAATATAATAAAATAAAAACCGTATTGCAATCACGATTATACCGCTACAAATAAAAATAACTATGACTGCAACTCATTTTAATAATAATTTCAAACGTCATGGAAACACTTTCATTTTGGTATAATCAGCTACTTGCGGCTGCGTCTATGGTGCGTACTCAGGCAAATTTTATTTCGGTGTTGTGAAAGTGACAGTGAAGGCTTTCCGAATCGTTCAAAAGGGTTCAAACTTTGGGTATGGCGCGCACCTTTGTTTTTGATGTTAGTTGGTCGAGCGGTACCTTTAAAGGTGGTCCATAAGTTAATTTATTTTTGGTGTGGGTCTAAGGATTAACGGAAACAACAGGGGAATTTTAATACATACAGGGTTAACTATGACTTAGTACAAAAATTTTTACCACGTGCGCAGGGTGGCTTAAGAAAACATAGAAAAATATTTTTAGATTTTTTTTACGATCTTTAAAAAAACGGGTAAAGACCCCTATTTTCCCTGTAAATCGCCGCCTTTAATGACGTCATCCAATTTGGCTTCTGAAGGTACTGACAGCTGAAGTGATTTTCCGCGGTGTTGCCGTTGATTTAGGAACGGTGAAAATACCTTTTTACTCAAACAAATTTAAAAAATACATAAATAACAATCGATTTGAATCTGTACAGATGCAGCGCTATTAGATTCCCCTTACCTTAGCTCGTATCCGGACCGGTTCCTACTCTCGCGGAAAGCTCATTACCGCGACACCACAAGCCGTCTCCCTTAATACCCCCGGAGCTCCTCTGATGAATTCTTGTCCACCATCTAACCTCTTCTGAAGCATAGATAAAGGATTTATTGTTCTGAAGCCTCGGCGGTATGAATTAAGCGACGTATCGGCCCGGTCGAGTCTATGAAACGTTTTTTCGACTGCTCCGCGTTGCCCCGTTCGTCATTTCATAACTTCCTAGCTAGGCAACTAACTGTACATACAAGGTTTGTTCCAACAGGGCCAATAACCGTGCTCAAGCACGTTCAGCGCATGCGCACTACCCCACTGGCTGTTCCAACTGAATTATGTACCTACCGACACGGGACGATACACGCACTGTTCCAGCCGATTTATGGATCATTTGTGTATCGTCCTTGTACGATAAAAACGGTGCCTGGTCTAAAGCAATAACCGCGTGTACTGACATGCGCAGTGTATGGTCGTGTGACAGAGATAAACATTAACATCATATTTTTGTTTTTACGTAGATAGGTTTAAATCGATGGCTGGGATCGTGTTTTTTATTTCTTGTTGGTTTTTGGCTTGTTGGGTAGGGCGGGGAATCGTTGAACAATTTTTCCGTTCCATCTGAAATTTTCTTTGGGATCATTTGTTCCAACTCGAATTTACGTACCGTCACAGAACTGCACATGAACTAGATGATAACCCTTAAAGAACGCATGCGCTAGTTTTGCACCGTTCATGTGCGATCCCAAAGAAAATTTCAGATGGAACGGATTGTGAATCAAATCGACCAAATCACGTTTTGCGACCGCACCTAACCTGCGTGTTTAATATGTGGCTAACCGAATGTTCGGTGGGCTAACCTCACTCTTCACTCTAAAAAATTATTGTTCAACGATTCCCCGCCCTACCCAACAAGCCAAAAACCAACAAGAAATAAAAAACACGATCCCAGCCATCGATTTAAAACCATCTACGTAAAAACAAAAATATGAGGTTATTGTTTATCTCTGTCACATGACTACATTGCGCATGTCAGTACACGCGGTTATTGCTTTAGACCAGGCACCGTTTTTATCGTACAAGGACGATACACAAATGATCCATAAATCGGCTGGAACAGTGCGTGTATCGTCCCGTGTCGGTAGGTACATAATTCAGTTGGAACAGCCAGCGGGGTAGTGCGCATGCGCTGAACGTGCTTGAGCACGGTTATTGGCCCTGTTGGAACAAACCTTTTCAAGTTTGGCTAGTAGCCGACGGAGGGCATTTGCGAATGTAACATGGCGTTATTTCCCAGTTTTGTCTTGATTTTCGCGGCAAATCGTTCAGCGTCTTTGTGAAAATGCCGGAGTATTCGAACGCCGAGTTAACGGACATGGTTATAATGTACGGGAGATGCGATGAAAGTGCACATCGAGCTGCAGCAGAATACCGTATTCGTTTTCCTAACAGGGCAAATATGCCTAACCCACGTACTTTCGTGAACATTGTACAACGTATGCGAAACACTGGTGTTTTGCAAGCTTCGGGCCTGGAGGGCAAATGAACATGGACGATGTTGAGTCAGTGCTTGATTTGGTGGAAGAGCAACCTTCCATAAGCACTACAGCTATTGCAAGGAGATTGGGAATATCTCAGAACAAGGCAAGTAAAATAAAACCAATAAAACTGACTTCTACCAAAGACTATCCCATGTGATGGGATTGTCTTTGCTTGCACCTAATACCTACATAAAATTTAAAATGTAACAATACAATTATTTACAGGCATGGAGGATTCTAAGGGAAAACGGCCTTCACCCTTATCACATACAAAAGGTCCAAGCATTAGAAGCAAATGATTTTCCGGTGAGAATGACCTACTGCACTTGGCTACGTGATCGAATCGCCCAAGACCCAAACTTTGTTTTCAACATTCTTTGGACAGACGAATGCTGCTTCACACGTGCTGGGGTTTTAAACACGTATGTAAATTTTTACTTACTTATAGCTTTCTCTCCTCCATATTATCTTTTTTATTTATTATAAAATTGGCTGTGTCAATCCTAACGCCTTCGCCAAAATTGTGAATATTTCTAATTTTTGTTTTTTTTTTTAGACACAACAGCCATATTTGGTCCGATGAGAACCCACATGCTGTTCGGCGGTTTAATTTCCAACGTCGGTTTTCCATCAATGTTTGGGCTGGAGTTTATGGAGATCGATTAATTGGACCATACATTCTACCGGAAAATTTAAACGCTGAACGATACTTGTATTTTCTGACAAATGTTTTGTTTGATAATTTGCCACTACAAGTACTGCATGACATGTGGTTTATGCACGATGGTGCACCAGCCCATTTTGCGAGACCTGTTCGTGCACTTTTAGACGACCAATGCCCCAACCGTTGGATCGGAAGAGGAGGGCCCATTGCATGGTCGCCGCGATCACCAGACTTGAATCCAATGGATTTTTGTATTTGGGGATTCATGAAGGCGATTGTGTACGAGCAGGAAATCGACAACGAGCAGCAGTTACGTGAACGAATTGAAGGTGCAGCTGTCCAAATCCGGAATAATCATGGACTTTTTGCACGTATCCGGACTTCTTTAGTTAACCGAGTGAATTTGTGCATCGAAGTTAACGGCGGCCTCTTTGAACAGCTACTGTAGTGCTTTGCATGTGCATTTGTGCAATGTGTGCTAGTGCAGTTGTGATTTTTCGGTTACCCTTCGGGGTTTTCCTGGCGGAGGGGATCTACCTCGTCGTGGTCGTCAGGCTGAGTACCTCGCTTCAAACAAAAGGAATAGCAGAGGGAAACCAAGAGATCCCCAACAGATTTAAAAAATGTGAATGTTGTGTTGTGCGACTTTTAATGTAAAAAAGCAAGAAAACAGAAAATGGTGCAAACAATCCTGGAAATGTCAGTAAGGTAGGTGTTTCATAGGCATTCTACATGTTCCTCAGAAAGTAATCGTTTTTAAAAGGAAATCGAAATTTTGTGGTGAATCCTCGGATAAATTGATAGACGTGGCAACGCCGCGCTATTGACATATGCGAAATTTTTAGACATGTCGCGCGGGCGTCCATAGGCGGCGTTTTTTGAGGGGTTTAATACAATTTGAAAAAAAATTTTTTTAGGCTTAAGACAAATGTTAGAAAATTTTTGAAAATTTATTTTAGCAAGTCTAATTTTTCTTTATCTGCCATAAAAATTTTTGTACTAAGTGATAGTTAACCCTGTATATTGAAAAAGTAAATGGTACGCCTATGGCGTAATAATATACAGGTTACGAATTACACAGTGAATGAATTGAGGATGCACCGACGTGAACAAAATGAATTATTAAAATATTCCTAAGTAAATATTACAGAAAAGAATCGATAATAAAAGGTTTAGCGCAAAATAATTATCTTTAAATTTTAGTAACTGGTTTCAAACCTAAGTGGCGAACAATACTAGCTTATAGCATAAACTGATAACAAAACCTGCGAAAATAGTAAGTGAATTAAGCTCAAATTATTCCAAGAAATAATACCAAAATTATTGGCACACAATTTAGTTGATCACACAAACGCGATAATAAACTATGTAAATTAAATATGATTCGATTAATAATAGAGACACAACATTATTAAAATCACTTGAAATTGGCACAAAAACGTATTTAAATATACCCAAAATTTAGCGTAAAATATTAATATTGAATTAATACGGCACTGCTATGCTAACAGCTTTTCAAACACCCAAAATTTAGCGTAAAATATTCAGAACTGTAACGACACTGATTTAAAATATGACAAAATATACCAATCCTTTACGACACCTCAAATAAACACTAATAGCATTCAAAATAAAATAAACTCAATTAAATTCAGTAACTAGAAATAGAAAGGCAACTCAGTCGACAAAACCCAACAAAACACAATTCAATCGCTTACTCTGTGGTCAGTTCAACGGACAGCATACTGTATTGAGGCTCTGGTGCTGGATCTCTGGCAGGCAAGGCGGCAGATTCTAGATGACTTCTCGGGCAGTTCTTCGCCCAACAATTCGGGATCTTCTACGGCTGGCACGGCATCGGACACTCGCTGGGTTGCCGGGCAGGACTTAGCCCAGCAAGAGATGGTCGGCAACGACTTCTCTTCTACGGCTGGCACGGCATCGAACTTTCGCTGGGTTGCCGGGCAGGGCTTCGCCCGGCAAGAGGGGGTCGGCAACAACTGGCTTCCGTTCTGGGAGTATCCTCTTTTATATCCGCTTGGTTCTTTGTTCTCGCCTCGATTCTAGGAGGTGCAGGTGTTCGCGCGACGCTCGCCGCGGATAGGATACATAAACAAACATGTTTTTCAGGAACATTAATTACCCTGGCCGATCTGCCCAATATAAACAACATGGTTTTTCGATTTAATTTATTACCCGATATTCGGCGGCTTGGTCCCTAGCGCGATGAATTTGAAACAAGATATTTTAAGGAAGTACTTAACATTGTATCGAATTATTTGATAAAATAAAATGAGAATTTTGGTTGGTATATACGGGGTACCTCATTGGTATCTACGGGGCATCACATGGGCAGTTGAAATATTCGCGGGTTTCGTACGTTTCGTGAGTTTTACCGTTATCTGTGTTGTTCTTGTTTGTGTTATTAGTAGTTATTCATTGTGCAAATGGGCTCGTTACTGACCTGGACTTATGACCCGGTTGCATTTTTTGCTGCATTGATGCCAACTTAGGATAGTAAAAGGACCAGTAAGAACTTCTTAAAATAATTTTACTATAACCACAGACCTACAGTGTGACCCATTTGTTTTGGGGTCAGTCTGTAAAAAGTGTATCAATCGTGCGATTTGGCTGATTTTTTTTTTAAATTGTAGAGCTCGATGAACTGCACATTTTGAACAAAAATTGCCTGGTTCGCATAAAATCCAAAGCCTACTATGACCGTTTTTATGAGCAAAATTTTAAGAAACCATATTACCGTTTTTTTTTGAAAAAATCTGTGTGCGCCAATGGATTGAGCACCCCTCGAAATGGGTATGTACAAAATTTCATCAAAATATTTCAAGTAATAACGATTTTGTAGAAAAATTAAAAATGCAGCCAAGGTACGTCTTTATTTTCAAAAATTCAAAGTTGGCCATGGAAAATAATTGAATTGTTTACTTTTATTAAGTGTCAAACTGTCTAAATTGAGTTCAGAAATTGTTTGTGCTCAATACAATTAATTATCATAATTATGGAATATTTAAGCATAAGAGACAAAATAGAAATTGTTCGACTCGTGGGCGACAACGAGCGCTCGGCAGCAGAAGCTGCGGCCGAATTTAACAATAGACACCCAGGTAGATCAGTGAGTCGAAATACTGTACAACGTATAAACAATATTTTTGATGAAACTGGATCGATTTCTAAAAATTTATTAAAAACTAGGCAAAATGGACGCCGTGGACTTGTTGAAAATAACAATCAAATTCTGCAATACTTTAGTGACAATCCTCGAAATAGTGTTCGAACGGCTAGTTTAGACCTTCATATACCCAGAGAGAGTATAAGGAGATGTTTGAGACAAAACAAAATAAAACCGTTTAAGCCAAAATTTTTGCACACCCTGGAACCAGGAGATGAGGAGAGAAGATTAGAATTTTGCTATTGGCTGCAAGGTGAATATCTCCATAATGGCAACTTTTTAAATGAAATTTTATTCACCGACGAAGCCACGTTTACTACAAATGGTGTAGTATCAAGTCAAAACTGCCGTCACTGGTCAGCTGAAAATCCAGAGTTTATAATAAATGCAAGGAGACAATATTCACAAAAAATTAACGTTTGGTGTGGAATACTACGCGACAGAATAATTGGCCCATTTTTCTTTGAAGGGAATTTGAATGCGGCTGGCTTCTTGAATTTTCTAGAAATTGAATTTAGAAATGCTTTAGATGAGTTACCATTAAGATACCGTTTAAATTTAAAGTTACAGTTAGATGGCAGTCCTATTCATAATGCTCGTTTAATCAGAAACTGGCTAGATAATAATTTTGAAAACTGTTGGATAGGGCGAAATAGTCCTTTCTGTGAGTGGCCACCGAGATCTCCGGACTTAACTCCTTTAGATTTTTTTCTTTGGGGTACACTTAAGCAAAATGTTTATAAGTCAAGACCCCATAATTTACAAGAACTGCAAGCTAGGATAAACCGTAGTTGTGAGGAAATTACTCCACAGCAAATACGAAATGTAATTTTGAATGTAGGCAAGAGGAACGACAAATGCATTGTAGAAAATGGAGGCTTGGTAGAAGTTACAAAAATTTTATAATTTTAATTGTTTTTATGTTTTGTGTTTATAAGCATAAGGTTGTATTATTACAATTCAATTATTTTCCATGGCCAACTTTGAATTTTTGAAAATAAAGACGTACCTTGGCTGCATTTTTAATTTTTCTACAAAATCGTTATTACTTGAAATATTTTGATGAAATTTTGTACATACCCATTTCGAGGGGTGCTCAATCCATTGGCGCACACAGATTTTTTCAAAAAAAAACGCTAATATGGTTTCTTAAAATTTTGCTCATAGAAACGGTCATAGTAGGCTTTGGATTTTATGCGAACCTGGCAATTTTTGTTCAAAATGTGCAGTTCATCGAGCTCTACAATTTAAAAAAAAAATCAGCCAAATCGCACGATTGATACACTTTTTACAGACTGACCCCAAAACAAATGGGTCACACTGTATATAGCTTCGCTACAGACTGTGCCTCGCCGTATATTTTTAGGCGAACCCAAAAGGACGCCAAGTCCCTGGAGTTGGCATCCTTTGTGGGAATTCGTACAAATATTTCCACTACCGTCCCATAGAGGTCGCTGAGTTCTACATCTTTCCACTCGTCGTTGCCAAATGTCGCCTATCCGGCCCATTTTAGGGATAAAAATACATCTGCATACAAGCAGATGTATTATGTATATAAACACAGACCTATATAGCTTAGCTAAGCTATATACATCTGTGATATAAATAATATGTTCACAGAAAGAGGCAAGGAAGATGGAATTGGTAGGTAAGGATTTTTGAGATTCATATTGATGTACATATACTTACTTAAAATTGCCGGGAAAACTACACCCTGAAAATCTCAGAAGTAAAAAAATTGCCTGACAAAAAACTACCCCTTCCCACCCCCGAAATGTTTTTGGTCGGATCCTCGCCATTTTCAGCCAGAACGTTCAAAGTTTACCCAGACGCACCAATCCGCGGTTGAAAAAATTTACCTGACAAAACTACCCCCTGCATCCCTTTAGGGAAAAAAAATTGATAACTCCATTGTTTCTGGTCCCATTTTCGCCGTTTTCACAAGGACGTTCAAAAGAGTCTCAGAAGCATAAAAAACTGCCTGACAAAAAACTACCCCTTCCCACCCCGAAGTTGTTTTTGGTCGAATCCTCGCCATTTTCAGCCAGAACGTTCAAAATTTACCCAGACGCACCAATCCACGGTTGAAAAAATTTCCTGGCACAACTACCCCCTGCATCCCTTTAAGGAAAAAAATGATAACTCCATTGTTTATGGTCCGATTTTCGTCGCTTTCACAAGGATGTTAAAAAAAAGTCAGTCTGAGAAATAAAAAAACTGCCGGAAAAAAAACTACCCCTTCCCACCCCCGAAGTTGTTTTTGGTCGGATCCTCGCTATTCTTAGCAAGGTCGTTCAGAATGACTCCAGAAACACCAATCCGCGGTTGAAAAAAATTGCCGGACAAAACTACCCCCTGCATCCCGTTAGGAAAAAAAATGATAACTCCATTGTTTATGGTCCGATTTTCGCCGTTTTCACAAGGATGTTAAAAAAAGTCAGTCTGAGAAATAAAAAAACTGCCGGAAAAAAAACTACCCCTTCCCACCCCCGAAGTTGTTTTTGGTCGGATCCTCGCTATTCTTAGCAAGGTCGTTCAGAATGACTCCAGAAACACCAATCCGCGGTTGAAAAAAATTGCCGGACAAAACTACCCCCTGCATCCCGTTAGGAAAAAAAATGATAACTCCATTGTTTATGGTCCGATTTTCGCCGTTTTCACAAGGATGTTAAAAAAAGTCAGTCTCAGAAATAAAAAAACTGCCGGAAAAAAAAACTACCCCTTCCCACCCCCGAAGTTGTTTTTGGTCGGATCCTCGCTATTCTTAGCAAGGTCGTTCAGAATGACTCCAGAAACACCAATCCGCGGTTGAAAAAAATTGCCGGACAAAACTACCCCCTGCATCCCGTTAGGAAAAAAAATGATAACTCCATTGTTTATGGTCCGATTTCCGCCGTTTTCACAAGGATGTTAAAAAAGTCAGTCTCAGAAATAAAAAAAACTGCCGGAAAAAAACTACCCCTTCCCACCCCCGAAGTTGTTTTTGATCGGAACCTCGCCATTTTTAGCAAGGGCGTTCAAAATTATTCCAGAAGCACCAATCCGCGGTTGAAAAAAATTGCCGGACAAAACTACCCCCTGCATCCCGTTGGGAAAAAAAATGATAACTCCATTGTTTATGGTCCGATTTTCGCCGTTTTCACAAGGATGTTAAAAAAAGTCAGTCTGAGAAATAAAAAACTGCCGGAAAAAAAACTACCCCTTCCCACCCCCGAAGTTGTTTTTGATCGGAACCTCGCCATTTTTAGCAAGGACTTTCAAAATTGTTCCAGAAGCAACAATCCGCGGTTGAAAAAAATTGCCGGACAAAACTACCCCCTGCATCCCTTTAGGAAAAAAAAAATGATAACTCCATTGTTTATGGTCCGATTTTCGTCGTTTTCACAAGGATGTTAAAAAAAGTCAGTCTGAGAAATAAAAAAAAACTGCCGAAAAAAACTACCCCTTCCCACCACTGAAGTTGTTTTTGGTCGGATTCTCGCTATTCTTAGCAAGGTCGTTCAGAATGACTCCAGAAACACCAATCAGTGGTTGAAAAAAATTGCCGGACAAAACTACCCCCTGCATCCCTTTAGGAGAAAGAAGATAAATCCATTGGATTTTCACCGTTTTCACAAGGACGTTCAAAAGAGTCTCAGAAGCATAAAAAACTGCCTGACAAAAAACTACCCCTTCCCACCCCGAAGTTGTTTTTGGTCGAATCCTCGCCATTTTCAGCCAGAACGTTCAAAATTTACCCAGACGCACCAATCCACGGTTGAAAAAATTTCCTGGCACAACTACCCCCTGCATCCCTTTAAGGAAAAAAATGATAACTCCATTGTTTATGGTCCGATTTTCGTCGTTTTCACAAGGATGTTAAAAAAAGTCAGTCTGAGAAATAACAAAAACTGCCGGAAAAAAACTACCCCTTCCCACCCCCGAAGTTGTTTTTGGTCGGATCCTCGCTATTCTTAGCAAGGTCGTTCAGAATGACTCCAGAAACACCAATCAGTGGTTGAAAAAAATTGCCCTACAAAACTACCCCCTGCATCCCTTTAGGAAAAAAAAGATAAATCCATTGGATTTTCACCGTTTTCACAAGGACGTTCAAAAGAGTCTCAGAAGCATAAAAAACTGCCTGACAAAAAAACTACCCCTTCCCACCCCTGAAGTTGTTTTTGATCGAATCCTCGCCATTTTCAGCCAGAACGTTCAAAATTTACCCAGACGCACCAATACGCGGTTGAAAAAAATTTCCTGACACAACTACCCCCGCATCCCTTTAACGAAAAAAATTGATAACTCCATTGTTTCTGGTCTGATTTTCGCCGTTTTCACAAGGACGTTCAAAAGAGTCTCAGAAGCATAAAAAACTGCCTGACAAAAAACTACCTCTTCCCACCGCCGAAGTTGTTTTTGGTCGAATCCTCGCCATTTTCAGCCAGAACGTTCAAAATTTACCCAGACGCACCAATCCGCGGTTGAAAAAATTTTCCTGACACAACTACCCCCTGCATCCCTCTAGGGAAAAAATTGATACCTCCATTATTTCTGGTCCGATTTTCGCCGTTTTCACAAGAACGTTCAAAAGAGTCTCAGAATGCATAAAAAACTGCCTGACAAAAAACTACCCCGAATCCTCGCCATTTTCAGCAAGGACGTTCCAAATAAGTAATCCCAAACGCACCAATTCGCGATTGAAAAAATTTGCCGGACAAAACTACCCCCTGCACCCCTTTACGAAAAAATATCATTACTGCATTTTTTCTGGTCCGATTGTCGCCTTTTCACAAGGATATTATAAAGTCTCAGAATTCAAAAACAAATTTTCAGACAAAAAAACTAACCCTCCCCACCCCCAAGAGTCTTAACGAAGTTTCGTTTTACGAAAATCATAAAAGTTGAAATAAATTCTCAACAGTCAAACTTCGAATATCCCTAAACTGAGTCCCCTTTCCACAGGATTCGTTTGAATTACTGGCTCTGTGACACCCTGTATGTTATGCATTTTTCAGATTTTTCTCTGAAGTCCGCCATATTGAAAATTTAAGCTCCTTGGCCCGCACTTGATTCACCAGTTGCGCTTAAAATTCCTATTTTGTTTAACATTCACACCCTGTAGCATGGAACTCCCTGTATATTTTTGTACAAATTTGGTATATGAGGGTTAGCAATAGTTGTGGCAGATTTTAAATAAGAAAAAAAAACGCTAAATGGCAGTTCTTTTAATTCTGAGACTTTTTGAACGTAGTTTTGAAAACGGCGAAAATCGAACCAGAAACAATGGAGTTATAATTTTTTTCCTAAAGAAATGCAGGGGGTATTTTTCTCCGGCAAATTTTTTCAACCGTGGATTGGTGCTTCTGGAATCATTTTGCACGTACTTGCTAAGAATGGCGAGGATCCAGCCAAAAACAACTTAAGGGGTGGGAAGGGGTAGTTATTTTCCGGCAGTTTTTTTTATTTCTGAGACTGACTTTTTTAACATCCTTGTGAAAACGGCAAAAATCGGACCATAAACAATGGAGTTATCTTTTTTTTTTCCCTAAAGGGATGCAGGGGTTAGTTTTGTCCGGCAATTTTTTTCAACCGTGGATTGGTGCTTCTGGAATAATTTTAAATGTCCTTGCTAAAAATGGCGAGGTTCCGATCAAAAACAACTTCGGGGGTGGGAAGGGGTAGCTTTTTTCCGGCAGTTTTTTTTATTTCTGAGACTGACTTTTTTTAACATCCTTGTGAAAACGGCGAAAATCGGACCATAAACAATGGAGTTATCATTTTTTTTCCTAACGGGATGCAGGGGGTAGTTTTTCCGGCAATTTTTTTCAACCGCGGATTGGTGGTTCTGGAGTCATTCTGAACGAGATTGCTAAGAATAGCGAGGATCCGACCAAAAACAACTTCGGGGGTGGGAAGAGGTGGTTTTTTTTCCGGAAGTTTTTTTTATTTCTCAGACTGACTTTTTTTAACTTCCTTGTGAAAACGACGAAAATCGGACCATAAACAATGGAGTTATCATTTTTTTTCCTAAAGGGATGCAGGGGGTAGTTTTGTCCGGCAATTTTTTTCAACCGCGGATTGGTGCTTCTAGAATAATTTTGAACGTCCTTGCTAAAAATGGCGAGGATCCGACCAAAAACAACTTCGGGGGTGGGAAGGGGTAGTTTTTTTGGCAGTTTTTTTTTTCTTTCTGAGACTGACTTTTTTAACATCCTTGTGAAAACGGCGAAAATCGGACCAGAAACAATGGAATTATCATTTTTTCCCCAAAGGGATGCAGGGGGTAGTTTTGTCCGGCAATTTTTTCAACCGCGGATTGCTGTTTCTGGAGTCATTCTGAACGACATTGCCAAGAATAGCGAGGATCCGACCAAAAACAACTTCGGGGGTGGGAAGGGGTAGTTTTTTTTCCGGCAGTTTTTTTTATTTCTCAGACTGACTTTTTTTAACATCCTTGTGAAAACGACGAAAATCGGACCATAAACAATGGAGTTATCTTTTTTTTTCCCTAAAGGGATGCAGGGGTTAGTTTTGTCCGGCAATTTTTTTCAACCGTGGATTGGTGCTTCTGGAATAATTTTAAACGTCCTTGCTAAAAATCCCGAGGTTCCGATCAAAAACAATTTCGGGGGTGGGAAGGGGTAGTTTTTTTTCCGGCAGTTTTTTTATTTCTCAGACTGACTTTTTTTAACATCCTTCTGAAAACGACGAAAATCGGACCATAAACAATGGAGTTATCATTTTTTTTTCCTAAAGGGATGCAGGGGTAGTTTTGTCCGGCAAATTTTTTCAACCGCGGATTGGGTGTGTCTGGGTCCGGAATAATTTTAAACGTCCTTGCTAAAAATGGCGGGGATCTGACCAAAAACAACTTCGGGGATGGGAAGGGGTAGTTTTTTCCCGCAGTTTTTTTTATTTCTGAGACTTTTTGAACGCCCTAGTGGAGGTATGAAGTTGTTTCGCCAAAGAGATGCAGGGAGTAGTTTTTGGCAGGAAATTTTCTCCAATCGCGGATCGCGGATTGGTGCATCTGGAATAATTCTAATAATTTCGAATTGTGGCTGCCTTATTATTACTACTTACTACTCGTATAAATGCTATTCCTTCTATTCACATGTTCTTGCATCGACAACGTTGCAGCGTTTTTTATGGAATATGTGCTTTCAAGGCCACCGAATTATTGTCGCCAGGCCAGCCGATTATATTTTTATTGGAATTTCCCACATGCGGCGCCCTCTATTGGTGCCAGTTCAAACAATTGGGTCCCCAGGTCCCAAACACTGTCTGTAGCGAAGCTATATAGGTCTGTGCTATAACCTTGAGTCGACCAATGAAAACGTGGAACCCTAAGTGGGATTTATCCTCTCTTGAAGTACTGAAGTTTTGACATTGATTTGAGGTTATGACGAAAAAATGTTTTGTCACCACCACATACTTATATAGGTATGTGGTCACCACTCGAAAACGAAAAGCGAAAAGTCTGTTCGATGAAATCTACAGGCAAAAAACTACAGGTTTCTGCCGAAAAAATCTTGCAGATTCGTGGCCAGCGACACAAAATACATTGTCTGAGGCTAATAGGTACTTGATAGGTACAAAAAATCGCCAAAATCACGGAGAATTATTAAAGTGGTGAAACTAAAGGGTTATTACCCAATTCAGAAATGGGGCATACATCGCAATTTGATAATTTCCTAGACTTGCACAGAAATCAGCTGGTTTCATCTGGTGTGCCCCAAATATTTTGGGCTATGCTTTACAAGAAACTTTCAAGTCTCATATTTGATGCGGGAACTGTTTTCCAGCTTATTAAACTGGAATATGAAGAAACGAGGAATAAACATGAACCTGCCTGGTGTTTGCAAGCAATAAAGGCAGTTAGTGTTGAGAATCCCGAATCTGTTTATCTTATCGATCATGCTTGGACTTCACGAGTAAATCAAGCAAGACATTGTTTAAAAGCTTATGAGACATTACGGTTTCGTTTGAGCAATATTCTTGGCATCGATACTGAGCTTCCAACTGAACAGCTAGTAGAGGAAATATTTGAAAATATGTGGAAAATCAATAATACTTATTCATTAGGAAGTGCAGAGAAAGTAGAAGACCGTCTTCCGGTTTGGTATATAAATGATGAAATTGGATCGGCAGTTAGTCATAGCGATAAGCCAAACTGTAGATTAGTGCCATTTATATATATACCAGAACAAATGTCCTATTCTTTACTCTTTCCAATTCGCAATATAGAAGAAGATGACTTTGTTACCCGAGATTTCGCAGAGGGTGTAACAGATCCGATTCGAAGGAAAGCATTGTTACTACCTTGGGTACCAACATCTCTAGAAGTTGTAGGTGAGGATCCAGAAATCCCAGACTCTAACTACTACTTAAGTGGACATGTAGAAGAGACCTTACCAAATTTATCTAATCTGCGAAATGATCTAGATGTCAAAAATGTAACATTAAAGGTATATTCTGAATATAATTTAATTAGTCAATTTCTAACTGATGATAGATTTGAATTAATAGATGGCCCTGAAAATGCCAATATATTGTGGTACATAAAGCATTTCAGAGACTTTAAATCTTTGAGTGAAATACCAAATAAATATGTTAATCAGTTTCCATTTGAACATGTATTAACTGTAAAGGATTTGCTATGTATGACTTGTAGACTTTATCAGAAAACCTATAAAAAATCTCCAGACTGGTTACCAATAACATACAATTTAAATACAGAAGTTGCAAATTTTGCAAGCTGTTTTCAACATAGAGAAAAGGAAAAATTGGATAATTACTGGATAGTAAAACCTTACAATTTAGCACGTAGCATGGATATTCATATTACAAATAATTTAGACTATATTATGAGATTACCGGCAACAGGCCCTAAAATTGTCCAGAAATATATCACAAATCCTGTGCTATTTTATTTCCCAGAGTGTGGAAAAGTAAAATTTGATGTGAGATATGTAATACTGCTGAAAAAAGTAAACCCATTAGAAGCATTTGTCTACAAAGAGTTTTTCTTAAGATTTGCAAACAGACCATTTGAATTAAATGAGTTTGATGTATATGAAAAGCATTTTACGGTGATGAACTATAGCCCAGATGTTGTTCTGAAACATAAGACATGTAAAGATTTTAAATTAGATTGGAAGAGTCAATTCACTAATTATCCTTGGCAAACAATTGAAATAAAAATACTGAACATGTTGAAAGAGATTTTGGAATGTGCCTCTCAAGAAAAACCACCACGTGGAATTGCAGAAAGCCCTCAATCTAGAGCACTTTATGCTGCAGACATAATGTTGGAGTGGAATGAAAATAATATACAACCTAAAATATTGGAAATAAACTTTATGCCAGATTGCGCTAGAGCTTGTGACTATTATCCATCTTTTTATAACAATATTTTTAAAGTGTTATTCTTAAATGAAGAATCTGATCATTGTTTGAAGCTGTAATACATTTTATTCAAAGCATTATTGTCTTTTGTCTACAATCCACTTCATAGCGTTTTTAAAGTTTAATACAAAGTAACTAATTATAATATGAAATTGTCAGTAGCGGGAAAAAGGTAATACATTGCACAATGTGTAAGCCCTTTTTGGCCTTGGAGGTCTTTAAACAACCTCCTCTGCCAAAAAAAGTATTTGTACATTCTAAAGCTTTAAATTTTTTAATAATATAATTTTCTATTTGAATGCCTGAGCGCTGTTGTCCGTTTTATTAGTAATAAGTCCTTTTCTTGTAATCGAAATAACATATTTTCTATTAATAAAAAATAAATACACATTTTATTACCCAAGAGAATGTTAGGAGCTTTAAGATGTTCCTAAAATTGTAAGCGGATGAAATAGTCCATCTTTAAGTGGAGTGGGTGAATATAATGAGAAGGGTAAAACTTACAGTCTCAGCTCCACAAACACAGTTTATTAAAACTGCATAGGTATGTTTTACCCAAAGAAAGAAGTCACATTTGTTGAGATCTTGTGACCGTGGCAGCCAAACTTGTGGGCAATTATTTCCTCTTCCAATCCATTTATTTGGATTCTTTTTCCATTAAATAGTTGTTATTCAAGTTTGACGTTTAATTTCATAGCCAACTTTTGAATTTTCAAAGATTTTAAATATCACATCTACAATACGTGTTTTTAGTTATTCGCGTTTTTGGCGAAAGCGATAAAGTTTTTCGAAAAATAACGAGTAAAAAAGTTTTACAATTAAATTCTTTATAACACAAAGTAACAATTTTGTCAGTCCGCCAACGAACAAAAAAGTTCTGTCACATTTTTAGGTTGCATCACTCTGTATTAACCCTTTAAAATGGTACAATTGAACTATGTTTTCTGTCAATTAATGCCCTTGGTACACCCACAACGTGTACCAAATTTGGTTTTTCCAAGTTCAAAAATAACAGATTGATTTTTTTCGAAATTTCAAAGCCCAATTTCAAATCCTATTACTTCTAAGGGGTGCAACTTAGTATAGAGGTAAGTTGTGTTAAATCGCCTTATTTTGGGCTCCCCTGTATGATCCTGCTCTGTGTCGGTTCTTATGCAGAATGTCCTGTATAATCAATCAAAACTCCTCAGTGAAAATGAAAGAACCCGTCAAAATTTTGATCATATAGTACGAGAGCCGGCTGCATGATTTCAACTCTCATAAGCTTATTAGATGTAAAATGTAAAAAGTATATTTCTTTACTTGAAGCCAGTAGGTTGCCTCAATTTATATGGGTCCGATCATTGTTATAAAGTTGCGGCCAATTTTCAAGCAAATCTACTCTCATATGATTATAGAACAAAATAGGTACCATTGGAAAGAAGGCCCATGAAGCAACCATAAAGGCTTCATCCCTTGTTCCGATAGGCGTATTTTCGGGGCCACGAAATCCTCCGCTGTTAAATACGGCGCGAAAGACGGGGGCAAGTCTGGACCTCGGGGACGCGAGTTGTGTGCGAAGTCCCGCTATACAGCCAGTGCCATATACCGTTTGATGCAGAGGAAAAATTTTTTCAATCGCGTTTTTCGGGAGATCTGACAGTACGGCGAGATGGCCGGAGAACGGGTCAACATATTTAAAGAAACTTTTTCAGGTAAATTATTTCTCATTTTCGAGTTATTAAGGATTTTCGGTGAAAAAAAAAAATGACCAACACACGTGGGACGCACCTTTATTTTAGGTGATTGGCCGGCATTTCCCGTCACTAGGGCTGTTCGATCTCCGAATTTCAGTATCGGAAATCGATACTGAAAAAATATCGATAAAATCGATAAATCGATCTTATCGATATAATCGATCTTATCGATAAAATCGATCTTATCGACATAATCGATCTTATCGATAAAATCGATCTTATCGATATAATCGATCTTATCGATAAAATCGATCTTATCGATATAATCGATCTTATCGATAAAATCGATCTTATCGATATAATCGATCTTATCGATAAAATCGATCTTATCGATCATATTGATAAAATCGATCTTATCGATAAAATTGATCTTATTTAAGAAGCTAGACAAAAAAAAGGCCGATCGGCTTTCTGCGGGCGCGATCTGGACGCAATGGGTGCAGCAATTTCCTTTATTCCTATCAAAAGATAGATATAATTGGAAAGATCGGTAAAATCAAAAATATCGATAAAATCGAAAAGATCGATAAAATCGAAAAGATCGATAAAATCGAAAAGATCGATAAAATCAAAAATATCGATAAAATCGAAAAGATCGATAAAATCGAAAAGATCGATAAAATCGAAAAGATCGATAAAATCGAAAAGATCGATAAAATCGAAAAGATCGATAAAATCGAAAATATCGATAAAATCGATAATATCGATATTTCGATTTATCGAAATTGAATATCGAGTATCGATAAAATCGATAGTATCGATACTTTCGATTTTATCGATATTTTGTCTCAGGCCTACCCGTCACCTAAAAGCCCAAGTCCGTAAACTGTCAGAAATTGCCCTTTTTTGACAAGCTACAGCTCGGGGCTCTGGGGTCGGAATTTTTAAAGCTTCCCTCAAGTCTTCAGATGAGGTGGAGATGTTTCTTGGTGCCCCCGAAAGATTAGAAAATGAGAAAAAAAAACACGCAATTTATAAGAGCGGTTCCTCAGGATTTCCCGTCAATTTCGCTAATTCTACAGCCGTCCTGTTTCTCGAAACTTGGAAATCGGGGGTCGGGAAATTTTGTTAAATATCAGATTTTCGAGGTTTCTTTTGGTACTGGAGGAAAGTACAAGACCCAATTAAGAAATTCACCATCTTCTTCTATTTTTAGAACGGCACTTTTCAAATTTGTCAAAAGACTTTTGCGAAAAAGTAGTAAATATGTTCTTGGGACGGGTTGTACCTATAAAAAAAATAAAAATTATCCACAACTTCTTTAAATAACAATGATCGGGCCCATATTATCTGAGGTAACCTACTCGCTTCAAGTAAAGAAATATACTCTCTACATTACTTATTCTATAAGCTTATGAGAGTTGAAATCATGCGGCCGGCTCTTTGACTAATAGATTTAGCAAAGTATGTGATGGTGGAAGAAGGTAACTTTATGGTTAAAAAATATAGATGTTTACACCTCTTACTCGGGAGAGATATCACGCACTCTAAAGTCGATAACGAAGTAAAGTCAAGAAAAATCAAAAAAACATTTGTGCTGTGATTTTTGGGGGGGTCCTAAGAACCAAAATTTCATCTTTCGAGTATACTAATAATTTGGACATCAGGTCAGAACGGCCTTTAAAAAATCAAATATGTCTGGTGTCAGAAGCGGTCGACAAGTTGGAAGCAGAAGAAACTACGCCAAGCACGAAATGTCATAGTGAGACTTCTTTTCCCAAAAAAAAAACACGGTACAAATGTTTTTTATTTTTCTTGACTTCTCTTCATTATCGACTTTAGCGTGCGTGATATCTCTCTTGGGTAAGAGTTGTAAACATTTATATTTTTAGCCTGTTTTTACCACATTGCTTAATCTCTTTTAGATGCCACCATTTTACGAACTATTGTGTAGTTGACCAGTTTGAGCCTTTTTAACTTTAAGGCTACCTTATTCCACAACCACATACTAAGCTAAGGCTATGTCCAAAGTTTGACGGTTTCTTTAATTTTCACTGAGGAGTTTTGATTATATAATGTTACCTGAATTGTTTATTTTTTCTAGCTTTGTTGGTTTACCAAAATGTTTTACTGCTGAAGGCGACTCCCTAGGTGAGTCGAAACACATGTATTGTTTAATAAACTGGAGCTGAGACTGTAAGTTTTACCCTTCTGGTCATTTCCTAAAACTGTTATTGTATTTCAATAATATCAGTAAAATCTAAAAAACTCCTAACATTTGTTAATTTTATTATGCTATTCCCTTGGTTAAAATTAACATTTTTTTTTTATTGCATCAATCGTCTGTCTTTATCGCGATATCCACAAATTCAAGTTAAATAAATTTAATCTTGATTGGAAACTTCCACTTGCAAAATATGATGAATCCAGCATCAGCGAAACTTCTCATTCCAAGCTTTTGTCCCCAGTTGAAGCAAGACATCCTCAGGGCACGGCAATGACACTGAGACTGATTATTCTATAACCTGGGATTGTATTTATAGGAACACGGAAAATGGAGAGAACAGGTGAAAATGCGGGAAAATTAAGGATAGGATTTAAGGTGATTGGTTTTGCCACGTATTTGTGAAAAACACATGCCAACAACTATGTAAAATAAACCCTAGTCATAGTTCAGACTGTTAGGGTGTTTAAAGATTTCAATGGGATTCAAGGATTTTTCTTTAGATGGGATGATTTTGATAGGATTTTAGTATCGTTGAGCAAGAGTTGGTGCCTTATGTCCAGCAGGGCCAAAAATTAAATTTCATTTTCTTTGTTAGAAATCACCAAAATTGTGAAATTTTTAAGGTCAAATCTAATATGAACATATAATTTTACATCAATGGCAATTCGTTTTGATAACTATACGAGCCCATAATCATTTGGGCAATAAGCAAGAATACTCTATTTTCATTCATAGAGGAGACAAAAGTGGTAACAATGTTCTATTTTATTGTCGATTTTTAACTGAAAAATGTCTAGTAATTTTCGATAACAACACAACACTCTTTTGTGATATGGAAGTAAAAATAAAAGTGAGTGCTTGCTCATAGTGCCCTATGAATTATCATATTCTTTCAAAGGACCATATTATGTCTATAATTTTTGCACACATTTTTCTGGCCAGGGTAGTAGTAGTCGGAGAGCCAGTGTACATGTTCCACTGATGATTTAGTTAAGGCCTATTTTTTGCAAGGATGTTGGGGGGGCCATAACCAAGTGTCATCCGCGAGGATTAACCCTGACTCCAGTCATAAGGTGATGGCAGAACGCCCCTTACTGGTAAAAAAATGCATCGTTTTATTATTTAGTTGAAATGTTTTCCAGTGCATCTCTGATGGCCCGCAATTATCGATATATTATTTGCAGAACGATCGGCCAGTCATAAGGGGGTGGCAGATCACCCCCAAGATGTCTTGTGAGCAATGAACTTTTTATTATTTACTTAAGCTTAATTTTTTAATATGTTATTATGAAGACTGTTTCAAGTGTAAATGCCAATTTTCAGAACAAAATGGCGGTATTAACACTAGCAGAACGATTCGAATGTTCCGTACGCGCGCCCCTTCATTGCGTACCATCAGTCGCAAAATAACTTAGCAATTATAAGGGGTACGAAAGAGTGGTCTGAATGTTTTTTGTAGGAAATTTAATTTTCTACATAATAGATCTCTTGAAATTTTTTTCGCTTACTTTCTGCTGCGGCCCTGGTGTCCAGATAATGCTCGCCAATTGCAGACTGGCCCAGTTGACATAACTATATACACAAGTATGGCACACAATATACACAACTCATACTCAATAGTATAATATCCTTAAGCAGTTGGTAATATTGGGATAATTTAGGGAGCATGGACAATCTTGTTAGTACCTATATTATGTCGATTTAGAATTTTGGAGATGCAATTGGTTATGTTATGGACATTAGGAAGGAAAGAAGGCCATAGCGGTCGGAGGGGCCATTATCTGGACAAGGGACGCCAAGTCTTGCTGAATGATGCTAAAATCCTATCAAAATTATCCCATCCAAAGGAAAATCCTCGAATCCACTGAAATCTTTAAACATCCTAACAATCTGAACCGTGATCAGAGTTTATTTTTATGTAGATGTTGGCGCGCGTTTTTCACAAATATGTGGTAAAACCAATCATCTTAAATACTATCATTAATTTTCGCCTGTTTCCTCCATTTTCACTGGCAACAGAACAATCAGTCTCAATGTAATCGTCATGCCCTGAGGATGTCCCGGGCACAAAAGCTTTGAACGAGAAGTTTCGCTGACGCAGGAAAAAACTCTGATAAATAAATTTAGCATAAAATTGGAAAATGAAATACGTACAATAGAGTCACGATTTGGTAAACTCCGCTTCAAGTGAATTACCCCCTTAGAGTGAACACGATTTTTTTATATACAGTGTGTCCCCGGATAGGTTAGGTACCGGGGCGTTCAGCCTTGCTTGTTTTGAAACTAATTTGTGACATAATTTTAGTTTCGAAAAATCACATGCCTTGGAAATTTCGAAAAAAGTAATATTTCACATCAGTAAAGTACCTTTTTTATAGGTTTTAAGACAAAACTTTATTAAGAAAACTTGTTCCGAATAAAAAACTGAGTAGGTTTACGAAGTTCGAAAAGTCTAAGCCACTTTGATTTTTTGCTTTTTTCCCCTTTCTGTAGCTTTCACATCAAAATGTTGTTAAGGAAACTTGTTCACAATGAAAAACTGAGTAGGTGTGAGAAATTTCAAAAGCCTAGGCGATTTTGTATTTTAATTTTTTAGCAGAAAAAAATCAATGTGTTCCTAGGCTTTTGAAATGTCTCATACCTACTCAGTTTTTATCGTGAACAAATTTCTTTAACTATATTTTGATGTGAAAGTTACAGAAAGGGAAGTTTCTAAAGAAAAACCGGGATAAAAGGCAAAAAATTGAAGTAGGCTTATACTTTTGAAACCTCACAAACCAGTAGATCATTTATTAACAAAGTTATATCAACATATAGCTCTAAATTTTATCAACCGCGTGAAGTGTGCAACAAATGGTTCTTACATGCGAAACGAAGGAAGAGATAAAAGAATGAGTGGCTCAAGCAGTGGGGTCGCGTGACTTCAGAAGCAGGGGGGGGGGGGGGGCACTTTAATTTTTTTTTCTCAAGACAATCAACAACATTTTAATATTTTTTTATCGCAATTTTAGTTTACCTGAAACAAAAATGGGAAAAGAAAACAATTACTCTCTTATTTTCATATTTTTAATAAACCAACGAGACAAATAATACATGAAACAAAACAAAAAAAAACTTCCGAAATAAAAAAAAGCTTTTTGGTAAATAAAAATTAAGGAAAAAATTTATTTTTTCAAATAGGCGACCGGTTTCGTGATTTTTAAAAATTAATCACATCTTCAGGCCAAGACTACAACACAGAAATGTAAATAAGTTAAATAAGTTAAAAACAAAATACAAACAAATGACTTACGCAGCCATAATGGCATTGTACATTCAAAACTATATGTCATAAGGTAAATTTAAAAGTAGAAAAAGAGGAGCAAACATTATACAAACAAATTATTTGTTAACAAACAGGACCAGGGTATAAAATAATAATGAACCAGTAAGTGCACAAATCCAAAAAAAAAGAGAAAAAACTACGTAGGAAAGCCAGGAATTCGCTATTGTTAGAGTAAACAGCCATTCAAATTGGCCAACTAGATCGCTATAATAGCTATCAGTGGAAAAGGTAATTAAATGTCTTAGATGATTCAAAATCAATTTGAGCATTTAAAACACTATCAAAATTAGTTTTACAATGTCTACATATCTCAAGTGATTCTAAATTATTCAAAATATAACCTTTATTAGCAATATGTAAAATTTGGATATCTGTCGTTTGATTAAAAGTATGTCCCGTGTCAATCAGATGGTTAGCAAAATGAGATTTTCTCGAACCAGTTTTTAAACAATTAGTATGTTCTTTTATTCTAGTTTTAAAGTTTCTGCCAGTCCTACCTATGTAAAAATTATCGCAATCTCCGCACTGTAACTTATAAACTCCACTCCTATCCAGTATATTTATTTGGTCCTTATTTCTAACGAACAGGTTATGTAACGATCCAGAAGCTTTAAGTGAAATTCTAAAGTGTTCTTTAAATATATTAGCTAACTTATAACAAGTTGGACCAAAGAAAGTTAATGATCTAAATTTCAAATTTGAAGCTGAGTCTATAGAAGAAGGGTTAATGATATAAGAATTGTTTAAGTCGATTTCATGTTGTTTTTTAAGCAAAAGTTTATCTATGAGTGTCGGGTTGTAATTGTTTCTAGCAGCAATCTGTTTTATTGTTAATAATTCTTTGTTGAAGGATCCTTCTGATAAAGGCACTTTGAGGAATCTATCCAAGTGACTATTAAAAGCTGATATTTTGTGTGAACAGGGATGGTTAGATGAACTGTTAATTATTATGCCTGTGTTAGTATTTTTTCTATAAATATCGAAACTGTGTTTGTTGTTTTTAATAGAAATACTAAGATCTAAGAAATTTAAATTTCCCTGTTCGTTTTGCACTTCGATAGAAAATTGTATGGAAGGATGTTTTGAATTCATATAAAGTAATAAAGCCTCTAGTTCGTTACGTGAGCCTGAAAAGAGAACAATGATATCATCAACATAGCGGAAATAGTATAATAGTGAGTTTTGATGTGGGTTGTTAACATTTATAAATGATGCATATATATATCCACCAAGACTGGTGACAATGGTGAACCCATAGCCAGACCGCTATTCTGACTATAAACCTCATCCTCAAATTGAAAGAAATTTTGATCCAAACACAAATTCAATAATTTTAAAATGTCATCAGTGTACTCGTCCGAATAATCACTCTCAATTAGTTTTTCTTTTACTAAATCAATAGTCAATTCTTTCGCAATATTAGTAAATAGATTTGAAACATCGAAAGATACCAAGAAACTGTTGGCAGGCACATGCAACTGTTTAATTTTATATAGAATGTAATTATGAAAATATTCCATGGCTGACTATGTGAAAATTAAAAAAAAACAGAAAATTAGCCATAGCTCTTTTATTTTTTATAATAACTATGCCAAGTATTATATCTTTGGAAAGCTCAAAAATGGCTGATTTTATAAGGCCACAGCCAACTATGACTTACATTTAAAAAAACACAAGTTTATGTCATCTCAAAAATCACAAACAACATAAAAAATTGGATTAGATTATCTTATTAAGCCTAAAATTATCTACAATTTGTCTCTACAGTTTTTCTGTATAATCAGAAAAAACCGAGCTACAGAGATCTGATGAAATAGCAAAAAATCACTCTTTTCAAAATATCTAGTAAGCCATGAACTTTTTTAAAAATCCAAAAGGGGCATTAGATTGAGCATGCAAAACTGCAATTCTTTCCCCATTTAACCTTTGTTCTAGCTCTGCTAGTTTCCGAGATCCCCATAGTGGGCATCGAAAAAAACTCACCCTGTATAAACTTTGTTCTACATTCTACATATTATATAATATAAATATTGTTTTGCTGTATTCTAACTTACTAGGTACTATTTATAAAGGTCTATTGTGAGTACCAATTGTAATTATTTAAGTGTTATTTTTAAGGGGGTGTGGAATAGTAAATTCTGTAATGAGGTTAGAATGAAAAAATTCGATACGAGTGGAAGATTCCGAACGTGAGCGTTAGCGAGCGTGAGGAACCACGAGTTCATTCATTCACGACCATTAGTGAATGTAATTTCAGGTGGAGTATTATCAAATTCCATATCAAATCACTCGATTTTTCACTCATTTTATTTATATTAAAACACGTTTGAAAATACTTATTATGACGCGCACCCCCACGCCGCTATTGTTGACAGCGAGGTTGACAGTCTTGAAATCCATGGCACTCTATGCTGTGTTTAGTTCGATTAGCGTATATTCATTCATTGTCTTGTTATGGAATGAAAATATATAAAATAATGCAATGATTTATTATTATTAGTACGAAATATTAGTATCCCTATTATTATATTGTTTATTTAAGTGCAATAGATTACAAAAATTATATCAAGATCCTGGAAATACATGCAAAACACTCGAGAAGCAAGTATTTAAGAATAAATCATCTCGCTCTAGAGTGAGAATTTTTAAGTTCTATTATTAAAAATGATTTTAGAATACTTACATTCACGAATGGTCGTGGAGAAACTGAATTTCTGTTCTTGTTTTAGATCCTTTTCTTTATGTAAAAGTTTTTAGAAGAAATTGATAGAATTAGCGAGATCAATACTTTAACCTTTGATTATATAGGTGATTTTGTAGGTGTTGACAGATTGCGAGAGGGGGGAGGGGGGGGAGAAATGGCTATCATTGGCTTCAATATATGAAGCATTAGAAGAAATTTCGATCAACTTTGTGTCTAACTTGGAATGTCGAAGAGGTAGGTCAATTTAACATAAGAAATTTCACTGCTTATTACAATGAATCCACTTATAATCAAAATTATAATATAAATTATGGTTTGATCATTTATATTCGAAATAGTCTTCATGCTGAAGTGCAAATTGTGCCTCTGACCGAGACTACACTAATTAAAGCGTGTCTTGAGATTGCTTCTATAGGTAAAGTAAGTATCACGGCTACCTATCGCCCACCATCTACAAATATTTTCACTTATCTAAAAGATATAAAGACATATTTTAATGACGCATCTTGTAGTAACCTGGCATTTTTTATGGGTGACGTTAACATCGATCTATCAGATTTTGTTTCCCCAAATGTAATTTCATATATGAGTATATTAACAGAACGTGGATTTTTTCCTTACATTAATAAGCCTACACAGGTAACAACCACAAGTAGTAGCATTATAGACCACATATTTGTAAAGCGACCCAGGAACCCGCTGCGCATCTTGAGTTGTATCCTGTAGTTTTTCAAACAGATTTAACGGATCACTTTGCTACCTATATTGAAATATGTACCAATATATCGAAGTCGGTTGCATATAGTATACAAAAAACCCAAATAAACAGTCTCCAAAGAAAACTGACCTCGCTAAACTAGAAAATTTACTAAAGCAAGAAATGTGCTATGAGGTGTTAGATAGTCACTCGTGTCAGAGAGCTTATGATTTGTTCATTTCCAGATTAAATAATTACATTAATTTAACATATTACAATGCAGCTTTTTCAAATTGTAATAATAGTAAAATCAAACCTTGGATTACAATGGCCTTAATCGTTTCTATCAAAAGACGAGACAATATTAAAAAAAGATTACTAAAGGGAAGCACACCCGAACTTCTGGATGAATATAACAACTATAGAAACAAACTTGAATCATTTATTAAAAACACAAAAAGTAACTATTATAAAGCAGAACTTATAAAAATAAAAAATGACTCAAAGAAAACATGGAAATTAATTAACGAAATTACAGGAAGAAATGAAAAAGAAAATGATATAACAAATACAAAAATTCTTAACTCCAAAAATGAAACAATAACTTCTAATAAAGATAAGTCAAATAGTTTTAATGAATACTTCATAAAAATAGGAAGCGAAATGCAAAATAGCATTAAAAGAATTACAGTAAAGCTCCGCTAATCCGAACCTCCACAAATCCGGATGTCCTTGTAATCCGGACAAAATAAAAAAATGTAAGTTTTAAATTATGTACCTTGTAATCCGGACCGACCGCGAATTCTCTAATCCGGATCGCAGGTCGTGTGTTTTCTTTACAAATTTCTCACTGTAACTGAATAGCATGGGGAATCCCCGACAAAGTGTGGAACCCAACATAAAACGGGATATCCCCGAGCCAGTTCCAATCAACATGGCACCAAAAAGGACACACAAAACGTTAACTCTCGCTGAAAAACAGGATCTATTGGTGAAATTTAGGGTTTCCAATTTTCGGGATCGGGAGCCCATTTTGAGATAGTATAGGTAAGTGAAATGAAAAAGTGAATCCCCGGTTGTATCATAATAAATATGTAAATAACTTCGGTAAAACTAAATAAAACGCCGATAAAGTACAAAAAAATTTATTTTACACAAAAACCGACGAGAACAGATTAAAAAAAATCGGGATTTTTGGGACCGCTATATCTCAACCCGGGATTTTCGAGACCCCACCGGGATCCCGGTATCTTGAAGTCCCGGGATCCCATCTAAAACCCCTCCTGGATCCCGGGATTTTGAGATCCCGGGATCCCGGACTGGAAACCCTAGTGAAATTGAACAGTGGTGTTAGTGGTAAAGCGCTAGCAGATAAATATTTATTGCACCGTTGCTCAATTACATATTTTAATATTGTTCCAATAATCCGGAGTGAGCCAGATACAATTGATCCGGATTAGCGGGGCTTTACTGTAATATCGCACCTCTAAAACTATGTAAGGAAAGGCACCGGCCTGAAAGTTCCATGGTACTAGAACTGGTATCAAAAAATGAAGTTATCATATTAATATCCAAACTAAAAAACTATAGTGCAGCGAGTCCAGATAATATCCCCATAAAGATAATAAAGGGAAATACACTCTCTTTAATAGAACCGATGACCTATATTATTAATATGTGTTATAGTCAGAATGTTATTCCTCGACAATGGAAAGAGTCACTTGTGCACCCAATTTTCAAAGCAAATAATAGGACTAAGATGGGGAATTACCGACCCATATCTGTAATAAATCACTTTTCAAAAATGTTCGAAAGTAGCCTGAAGGTTCGACTTGTTTCTTTTTTAACAAAATATGTCTTGGCTACTAGTCAATTCGGTTTTTTAAGTGAATCAAACACTGAGAAAGCTGTGCTGGACGTTCGCTAAGGCATTCGATACCGTTTCACACGAGTTATTGTTGGACAAGCTCTATAACTACGAAATTCGGGGATCAATATACCCTTTACTGAAAAATTATCTATCTGGGAGGCTTCGACCTCTGATCTGAGCAACCCTCTTGACGTAATGATTGGAATACCACAGGGTACAATACTGGGTCCCATTTTCTTTTTATTGTATGTAAACAGTGTACACAATTTGTGGGTCGAATTATTTCTTACGCAGACGATACAATGATTGTGGGAAAATACTTGGTAAAGTGTTTTCCGAACTGCAGAAAAGAGTGTACAAAAAATAAAAATGTGGCTTGACAACAACCTGCTTAAATTAAATTTCGACAAAACCAAATTCATTACTTTTACTCTGAATAAGGGGGACAAACCCAGATGTTGACTATGCAAATACATGAGTGTGACTGCTTGTTGGAAGGACTTCAATGTGCTTGCTCCCATATCCAAAAAACAGACAAAATTAGGTATCTAGGTGTCATTGTGGATCAACACCTATGCTGGGGAGAACATGTAATTTGCTTAATAAAAAGAATAAAAAAAATATTTTATAAGTTTTATGAACTGAGGAACATATTAGACAAAAAGGCAATTCAAACTGTTTAAGCTGCTTTAATAGAATCTATACTGAGCTATTGCATTTTGGCCTGGCAGGGGAGCATATAACAACATTATATATAATTTGCAAGTGCCCCAAATTAGCCTAGTTAAAATAATTTTGAGAAAACCCAGATTGTGTTCTACTGATCTCTTATATAATGAGGCAAAATTACTGAATGTTTGGCCCCTCTATGTTTTTCGGGTGCTGTTGTGGATGTTTCCCAAGGCAGGCTAGAACAATAAAGAAATTAAAACGAGATTTGCAGAAAGTTTATCGCTTGACCTGCCTCTTTGGAATAAAAGTCACAGCCAGCGATTTATCTTCTTCCTTGGGCCAAAGATATATAACCTTCTCCCAAGAAGTCTGAAAGAATTGACTAGATTAACAGTGTTTAAAAGCTCTGCTAAGATTTTCATTATGGAAAATTGGAAAATTATCGTTGACTATTTCCCTCGTCTTAATTTCCACCAATCACAAACGCGCAATTTTGAATTACAAATGGTTTCTAGATGGAAAAACTGTATGACAGCACCTGTCAGCAGTTTTTTCGAGTTTACCCGCGGCAAAACTTGACAGCTGTTGTACAATAGGTAGTATGTTTTGTAAGCTATGTGTATGCAGAATAATCTGTTACTCATGAAATAGTCTTGTCAAATACCATTCGGGCATCTAATTTTTCCTGCAAAAAAATCCAAAAAAACACAATGCTAAGTAATATTTTTTAACAAAATAAATATTTTTTAACAAAATTTTTGTTTTTTGTTGCCACCAGCACTCATGCTTCTTGTTTTTTGTAATTTCTAAGGCATACCTGATTTTTTGAAACTAAAATTTTGTTACAAATTAGTTTCAAACCAAGCAAGGCTTGATCCCCAGAAACTCAAATTTCAACTCTATTTTTTTTGTATTTTACAAGAGTTGTTTCACCTATCTGAGAACACACTGTATGTTTAAACAATAGAAAATCATGTCACTTTTCATGCATCTTTCATAAAAATGTTAGGGTCAAGTGGGGTAAAAATGAGACAGACAATATTCTGGTGAAAAACGAGACATTAAAAAAAATTGGTAAAATAATACAGTGTGGATACAAATTGTGGAATATTGCTTATTATTTCTTAAAATATTCCTCATATCAAAAACATGTTTTAATAAAAGTGTTAGGGGTAATTATTTCCCGTTTAGTAATAATAAAACATAACAATAACAATAATTTCCCCTAAAACTTTCATTAAAACATGTTTTTGATGAGGAATATTTCAAGAAATATAAGGAATATTCCACGATTTGTATAATTCTGACAGTTTTCTTGTTATAAATACATAATAACAGTTGTAAAGACATAATTCCATTGGTTTCATTTTTGTATAACGAATCACGTCAAAACTGAAATTACAAAATCTATTGACTCATTTGCCATTGAAATCTTTTAAAACCGGATTTGGAACTTTTGTCGTGTGATCCGTATTAGAACGAAAACGTTCTTTTTTTTTGGAGGGGTAAATTTGAGACACACCGAGGTAAAAATGATACAACACAGGTCTAAAAATGAGACAAAATTATTGTTTATTTTTTAGATTTCAATTAGAAAAATGCAAATAAAAAATTAAAAAATTAAAATATGCCTAGTGCCTAGTGGCATAGTGCACAGCTTGTAGGGATTAAATACGCAGAGGAAAATGAAGGAAATATAACCATGATTTCGTTTTTGTTAAATGTGAAACCAAAGATAAAGCTGTGCACTCTATGGCTATTGTAAAAGATTTGTTTCCTTATAATGAATTTTGTGTTTCTTATTTAAGACGCAGGGGAAATAAATTTGTTTGTCCAGCAGTTCTGGAAATAGATAATGTGGTAAAGGGAGATATTGTTTCAAAAGTACTACCCCCAAATCCGCTTGGAAAAACTTCAGATATATAGTTTGTTAGTGTGTTTCTTTGTATTAGCTAATGTGTTCCCTATTTTTTATTTTGCCACTTAGCTTAAGTTTTGCATGAATTAAAATTCAGTTCAGTACCTAATTAATAATCTTTCAGTTAAGTAATAAATGTTTCTATTCAAGATAGCATCACTTTACTGTACCTATCAATGTGTGTAATAAAAATAAAGTAAAAATTGTGTCTCAATTTTTCCTCAGCATCTCATTTTTGGTCTAGAGGATGGCAAGACTGTTTACACGTTCATTTTATAATTGTCTCATATTTAACCTGGCACGTCTTTTCTAGGTTAAATAGGAGACGCATTTTTATTGATTTTCACTTTTTTAAAGGTATGTTTTGTATGTTTTGAAGTTGTTAGTAGTTTTCTCAACATAATTATTTATCTCTTATAAAAATTTTATAGATTCCTTTGAAGGAGTCTAACACATACAAAAAATGAAAGATCTAAAAAAGTCTCATTTTTACCCCCTTTGACCCTATGTTTTAAAAGTTATTTTATATTCTTTTATAAACTTTTATTTAGTTTGTACTTACATACAATGAATATACATTAATACAAAGTACTGTTAGTTTTTACAGAATAAACATTATTTCTTAGGGTTTTTTATTGAATAGGTGCCCTTAATTTCAAACCCCACAAAAGTGAACATCCTTGAAATAGAGCACTGGCGTATTCAGGAGGGGGGGGGGGCAAAGGGGGCAATTGCCCCCCCCCCCCCCCCAGAGCTGTCGAGATAAACGAGATTTGTAATATCAAAATTAATAATACCAAAAATTATATACTCCTGGCCTAATCTGAAAATGCAGTGAACATAAAACATCTACAATTTGTTATTTGTTTCATCTTGTCTTCTCGAAATTAAAACCTGTGCAGTATATTATGCACCACTGTATATTATGCACAAACTCCGTCGGTCGCACCACGTAACCTAACCGTATATTAGGCAAAACAACCTACTAAACATATTTTGCACAATTACAGTGTGCACCGCCACACCAGAAAGAACATTTTTAAAACTGAACATTTTAAAAATGTATTTTATAAACAATATTAGCGAAAACCGACTGAATGGGTTAACACTCCTTTATGTGTACCCTGAAATACCCATATCTCCAGAGAAGATATTTGACGACCTCAAGACCAAAAAAAGAATACTTGATTTTGTGATATAGATTTTACTGGTTCGAAGAAGAATTATTTTTATGTTATACAGGGTGTTCGGTAATAACTTAAAGAATTAAAAAGAAAAATGGAAAATATGACGAAAAGTTCATATGAACATAGGTCCGCAGATGTTTGGTTTTTGAGATGCAGGGTGTTGAAATTGAAATTTTATTTTCAATTTTTTTAAGTAACTTTTTGAGACGACAAAATTAAACAAGTTAAACTGTCAAAAAAGAAATGTGCATGTGGTTGCTTCTGGGGTACTTCTAGTTTGGAGAATAATACCAAATTATGACTTCTCTTCCCAAAAAAAACCGGCTACCAAATTTTGCAAGAAAATTTTGTCTTCTCAAAAAGTTACTTAAAAAAATCGAAAATAAAATTCCAATTCAACCAAACATGTGCGGACCCATGTTCATATGAACTTTGTGTTTACTACTTTTTCTGGGTTGAAAAATAAAAAAGTTAAGAGGGTTCTCTTGTGGGCCACCCTGTACAGGTTGGTTCAAATTAGAAAGCTTTAGGGTGTTTCTTCCATTTCCCAAATATATTTTTTTGAGTATCTTAAATGTGCCGTAAATTATTTGTGAATATTTTTGATTTCGGTAAGAGCATTTTTTGCCAAAACCGAAACAGAAAAGTTATGGCTCATTTAAGAAACATGAAAAGCTGAAAAACATTCTGTATCTCTGAAACGAATTAACATATTGGATTTTTCTTTATCTTGTTGGGAAATAGGAGAAATCCCCCAAAAGTGTATAATTTCAACCACCCTTTCACTAGTATACCCTGTAACTTCTTTTTTAAGCAAAAATCATGCAAAAAATTCCCAGATTAATATGAAACGTTTTAACTCTGGTAAGTACAATTATTGGCTATGCCCATGAATTTACCTGAATTTAATAACTCTGACACATACTTTTAAACATACTGTACCAAATCTCCACAAGAACAGTCCAAACTCGTTGCCTTGGTTACCACCTTCACAAATAAACTTGTCAGATACTGTCACTAACCAAGAATATTCTATTAGCTCCAAAAATCACACTAAAATCCCGTTATAACTTTCAACTAGGTTGCACTGTTTTCATACGATGGGCGCGAACATAGGTATTACACTGCATTGTCTTTTTTTTACGAAAATACAAACAAAACACTCAGCGCACACTTGAACAGGCGTGATTCCAAACAGTAGGAACCTCTTGGTTTTCCCCAACTGATAATTTCATTCTAATGGGGTGGTCTCTGTTCTCACACGAAGGCAGCGAACGGTTAACATTGCTTTTTTAATGGAAATACGAACAAATCACTTTTAATGGAAATACGAACAAATCACTTGTTATTTCACTGCAAACTTGCAGAGGTGATTCCAACAAGTTTGTACATCATTGCTAATGCAAAAAATGGCTCGCAAGATCTCCGTCGTACACATTTTATGGAGCACTTCCGGCTACAGATGGTCAAACGTAGCAAAACAGCAGAACAATATCGATTAGACTTAGAACGACGTTTCTATTACCACGTTTTGGAAACAGAATTACCTACTATGCCGTTGAAGCTGGGCGTTCTGAAAATTTGAGGCGAAGGCGTCTGGCGTGATCACCTGTCGAATCCCATGCGTAACATCTTTTTTTTATCCTGAATCTGAATTGTTGTTACCTGATATTTTTGTAGTTTTAATGTTCAATAAAAATAATTAAATTGTTTGACGCCCGCCTACTATGAATTTTTACTTCATTTTCTGGAACAGCCAGAGGAATGGTATTTGGCATGAAATTATTTTTTGTAGGATAAATATTGTGTTTTCGAGAAAAAATTTAGAGGGAAAAAGTTTCTTAAATAAAAGGGCTACACAAATCATATTTTTGTTATACGTAAAAATGACCCACAAAAAAGTTCGAGCAAAAAAATTAATAGGGGTTGTTAGTTTTTACCCTTTTGTAGGGCAGTATGTAAATAAATAAACTACCCTAATAGTCGAATTAAATTACGGACTTAAGCTTGCAAAAAATTTTAACATTATGAATTAAAGTGAATCCTATGTATTTTGAGGCGGTCTTTCCGAAAAAAGCAAAAAAAAATGTAGCCCCGGGTCGAAATTGCCCAAATTTAGGGTTATGTTCATTTTTCAAATTTGCGCAGGCGTATCTTGGAAACGAATCAATATTTTGAAATGGGTTTTACACCATTTTAAAGCATAGGAAAATTGGTAATTTTAATGTCCCTTGAAAAATTTTGATCCGAGGCACCATTCCCGAGATATAGACGATTTAAATGTATGTAGTATTTTGAGAAAAAATTTGGTGCTGAAGGCCGAAAATTTGAATGTTCGAACTGCACCCAATGACTAGATTTTTCAGTACCTCAATGTGTCCAGAATACCACTACGTTATAGAAAATTCGTCAAAAATATTTTGTCTATTTTTCTGACATTGTTCATTGTGTGAGTACCAAAAAAACATGGTTTTTGGGAAAAGTTGCCTAAAATTGTCAATTTTCAATTACTTGGTCTGAAAGGTGGGCAAACCTAAATTGCATGTCGTCTCAACATGTGTACGAAGTTACAAGTCTGTATGTCTATTCTAAGTTGTAGAATTCCCCCGACAAAAGTCCCGTTACACGCGCTCTGCGGGATCCAAAAATCGTACAGTGTCACTATTGAAGCAGGCACTATGGTGCACAGGCACAGGCTTATAGGATTAATTTTCTAAAATTATTTACAGTATATTTTTTGTGTATTTTTTTGCGCTCTTTTTGCAAGTTTCCAAAAAACTATGGCAGATTTCGCCGCGGGACCTATTTTGTTTGAAAGCCAAAAAAAAACCCAAAATCTCTCATAGGCACATATTATGGCCTAACACTTATAGTTTCGTTACAAATTCAACGTGAATTTCGTGTTCATGGTTCTGATCAAAAAAACGAAAAAAGCAACTTTTTGGTATAAGCGCCTCTGGCGGCGAGAAATACGCCTTAAAAATATGGGTATATGAATTTCCGAACTATTTTTGCCTCCTCTTTCGACTGGTGCATTTAAATATGGGTATATGAATTTCCGAACTATTTTTGCCTCCTCTTTCGACTGGTGCATTTATTTTTACCATAGTGGTAGTACTTGTCGAGATAATTAGCAATTTTCCATGGGAAAATCCGGAAAACCCGGTTTTTCCCAATTTAGAAAATTTTGACCCGGGGCTACATTTTATTTTTTATTTTTTTGGACAGAGCGCATCAAAATACATAAGATACAATTTGTTTCATCCAGTTACAATTTAATGCAAGCTCGAGGGGTCTTTTTTTCGTAATTTAATTAGACTATAAGGCGTCTTCCAGTAAGTAGATAACACATACCAAATTTCAAATTTTGAGATAGAAATAAAAAAATAATTTTGGGTCACCCTGTAGACCCGAATAAAGGTGGACTTTCGATGTTCGCGACCGATGCGACAATCATGGCAAATGCGACTATTCGCAACACATTCATAATAAAAAGTCTTTATGTGACAACATTTGCAAAGGTTGCAATACATTAAGTAACAGATATTCATAGGCAAGCTGGAGATATTTGAATAGAAAAGTACAATTTACCCTTGTTTCACGAATTATTGCAAACAGGCACCGGCAACGTTGCAATTCCGTTTCTCCTGAGAGGCACAGGGGTTGACTCACTACACAAATTTCTAGGATTTTAGATATTTTACTTGGACAGGGGAGTTTTAAGAACCTAGATGACTGTAGTTAACCATTGCAATCATCAAATTATTTTTTAAAATTTAATCATACCAGCTTTTATCAATTTGTGAATGTACCTTGTACATTCATACAGTTTAATTTTTAATAGTAATGGAAAATACATACTACCTACTTCACTTCTACGAATTTCTCAGTATGCACCACTTTGAAAACATGCACGTGTCTCAAATTCACAGGGTCGGTGATAAAAACATGGCTAATGCCGATTCCAAAAAATTCGACGCAGTTGTGCTTTCAGCCTGGCTTCAAGCACATAATTTAAAACTTACCAGAGGCAAAATCCTGCTTGGCAGATACAAAGTTCCAGTTTAAAGTGATTGTTTTTTATGCTATGGGATTTGAAACAAATTAACTTCAAATTAATTATATGGTTATTCTATATTATCTGGGTGAACAATTACAAAGATTTGGCCTAGCTCATCATATGTATAAGTTCTCTTAAGGAATGTATCTAATAACTTTATACCAGAAATTGTTTTTAATCCAGGAACTAATGGAATACATTTGAACTCCAGTATTTGACTACTGTGAGATGCTAATGGCTCTAGCTTTCTACCAGATATATCACACCATGCAATGCCTTCAGTATTTTCTAAATAAATCATGAAGTCAACTGATCTGTCTCTAAAACAAACAAAAACTGTAAAAATAATGTGGTATTATATTAGACATTTAATTTTCTCATGGCATTTGGAAATGTAACAAATTTATGGATTTATACTGAAACATCGTGAAGAAATGTGTTTAATATATCAGAAATTAGTTTTAACAGTTTGGAGTGGCATGGTTTGCTAGAAACACTACTGCAATTAACCAGTGCACAAAAGGCATTTTCACTGATTTTCATCTTTGGAAAAAATACAAACTATTAAAACTAATTAAACATAACAGAAAACTAGCCTAAACTAAAAAATCGCGAGGAATTAAACAATAAATCACTTTATCCATCAAAAAATGGTTTTTCACAGAATGCAAAAACATGTGAACAATTCAACAAGAGCACCAGAACATGGTAAAAAAATAATAATTCCCTTAATAACATTTACTTATGGTTCATACAAAATAAAAACCGATGCACTTCACCAATGACGAAAATTGTGTTACCAACATTTTTCAAAAATATGAAATAATTTTGTGTTTTGTGAAGGCAGAGGGAAGAACTCTACTCACAGCTCGTGCTCTCGCATACTCTGTTGCTTGATGTACGACAGTATAAGTAGAATCGGCTTGCTACACGAGAAAATTACTACCGGTAAAATCATATGGAAATATCTCATCATGGACTTTCAGTTTTATTATAATATGCCAATCATCAGGAGTTTATTACTGTATCATAACAGATTTCTTATACGCGCTAGGGGAGCTAAGTACTGATGCTAACGAACAGAATAAACTTGTGTGTGTAATCAAGTTGCTGGTGGCATTTTTGAAGAACTCGTCTAAACAGTACTGACAGGTACTGTGTTTGTAATTTTTGTGTGTAGTTTTAATAATTGACGCTCAACATTTTGGGCATTAGGTACATTGATATTTACAAAATAAGAAAAGGATTGACATTGGAAATCCACCTTTACATTTACGATATGTTGTGCAACTGGCAACTGTGCACCAGCCTTGATGAGCGAACTTTCCAGCTGACTAGGCAAGCGCCGTTAGGTAGGGGTTTCAATGCACTTCAGAAAATAATTGTTTTTTATTTTTTTTTGTTTACTTTAGATTTTTTTTAATCTCAGATTCGTATTAAGCTATTTTTTCCCACCTGAGGTTAAATTTTTTTACGTCATCATGACTGAATCACCCTGTATATTTTGGGACGTTAATTATCATCTCAAATAAAGATAATTTAAAACCAATGATTTTATTGGGAAAAGTATGCAACAGAATATAAACTAAACGCAGGGGCAGCTCCTCAATAGGGGAGACCGGGTGCGCGCACTGGTTACGAAAATTAGCAGAAAAAATTATATTACATTTTCTTTCCTACATAAGTAGGAAACTAATTATTAATATTAATAGTTTAAATTTAGGCTTTTCTAGTTTCCTCTAGCCATATATCAGATATATCAGGATAGCAGAAAGGCATATCAGGAGAGCAGAAAGCAGAGACATATACTTGTGCTTGCCGGTTATAATCTCTAGTGGAAGGGGCATCTTAGCAGAAGTGAGCGAGTGTTCACCTCACCATGCCATGGTTCTGTTTTCCTGATCAATGAGACTAAACCAATTGTTTTGTGAGAGCCGTATATAATTGTTTGGCGCTTACTATAGCTAAGCAATATAGGTCTGCGCTATATAATTACTGTATGAACTGCTTTCGTGCAGTGAGCAACACATGAACACATGGAAGTTTGATGGTGGCGGCTGCGGCTTGGCCGACTTCGGCCTTCAGCTCACTACTTATCGGTATTGCGAAGAGCGGATGGTTCCAAAGATGGAGATATAAATTCAATGCAAAATATTACAAAAAAAAAACTTTTAAACTTTCGATTTGAATACAAAAATTAAAATTAAAGCCTACACCGGTTGTGAAACTAACTCCAATTTGCACTAAAAGCGAGAAAGAACAGTCTTTCATGAAATAAGGTGAGTTTTAGATTTTAATTTTTATAGTGTTCCCAATTTGGGTTGCTTATACCACAAAAAAATAGACAAAAATTTTCAATTTTCGACAAAAGTTATTCTTCATAAAATATTTTGCTTACCTTAAAACTCACGAAAAGATAGTTATTTGTTCGATTTAATATTCAAAAGTTTAAAATTAATTAAAAAGTATGACGAGTGAAATAACGAAAATCTTAATGTTGTGTGGAAAATCAATTAAGACACATTGTATGGAATTAAATGTACTAAAATTAATGTGCTTTCAAAAAAGCAATTTTTTTTTAATCATACATAAATATTCAGAGTTAATCAGTTTTATTCTAGGACACTTCAACAGGTACACAACCATAAAACATGACAATTTTGTGGTATGACTGTCTATTCACATCCACCTCATTCTCGAGATACAGGCTGTATAATTTCTCAAAAATTTTCTTGTTTCATTTTTTATTTTTCCAACCGTTAAGGGGGGGCTCACGATTGTATGTTTGGTTGCCTGTATCAATGTATTTTTATTTCCAACTAGCTGGAAAAAGTAGCGAATTTTAAAGAATTACAAAAAATACGGGTATTTTTAAAATATCCATAGATACTAATGACACTAGTTTAAAAGCTATGGGCGAGAATTTTTTTTGAATTTCAAACTTTATGTCTGCATAAATTCGTCTATTTTATCTCTTGAGCCGGAATTTTACCTTCGTTAAGATGGGCATAGGTTTCGGAATATGCTCGGAACGAAAACACGGTAATAAACATTGTAATTATCCAGTCTTGTTATAAATAAAAAACATAGGCAAAATAGTCCTTAAATTATGCAGCGGGAATACAAAAGTCTGGCTACTATTTATTAGATGGCGCGAAAAACAGACGATCGATGAACGGTTGGCGCTGTTGTTACAGATCCAGTTTAAAAATTACATATATTATGTTCATATGATCATTTTTTAGTTTTGGCGATATAATATTTACTCAACTAAGATGTCGGATTACTTTTTTATGTCTTTGTATTACTTCCATATTATTATATAATATGAATTGCGAATTTTGAATATTAAAATAATATAAAACTTCAAAAGGTATATTAGGGAGACCCTCGTAGCTCAAAGACTCCGATCTGTGATTTTAACCCCTCTCTTTTTAGGAATGGTTCATTGATTTTTAGCTTGAAAGGTACACGGCGGCACTAAAAACTGCTTTAGTTGACTTTGCATTATTTATACGTGTGGGTTGGGTACTGTTAACTGATATGTTCTTATAGTTATGTCGCCAGAGTATTGTATTTGTATTTTTCGTGAGGAAGACACAATCGTTAGCATATAAACTGACATTAGGGGAGGACATAGACAAACCCAAATTTTGTCTACGGGGGAGGATTCATATGTCTATGTCTCTATATAAGTCGAAAATTATCTATACTGGGTGTTCCATTTTAAGAAATGCAGCTATTATAAATATCTCAAAAACGAAAAACGCAAAAAAATCACATACAAGTTGAAGCATATGAGGTGCAATGTAAGACGCACGTTTCCACTTGTAGGCAGGCGACGTTTTCAAGGTCACTTGAATGTCAACTGTGTTTCTTCTGTTAAAGGCATATCTTTAGTTCTTTAGTTAAAGAATGTGATTCGGCACGTTTTCTGTAGGTAGGTATATTATTGCTGGCTTAAGAGTTCTACAAAATTATGTTTAGTTTTTTTAATGAAATGAAACATGGTATCTTATGTGTACATAAGGTGTTTCTTCGTTTGCATTAACACTACATTCAAACACACATTTTAATTAAAGCAATAATTAAGATAAATACATATCTTGAAAATAAAAAATGAAAAAAGAAAACGATATACTGATGCGAAAGAACATCTTCTGTGCCTATATGTTGAACATCTACAGTGTGACCCTTGTTAAGGAGTTACCACCCTTGTAAAATCTTTATTTATTTACCGATTTTGATAAACTTTTTTTTGTTAGGTTCAAAAAGCACATTAAACAATGTGTGTAACTTTACTTTTGGGCGGAAGTCATGGCCACCTGTCAACACATTGGCTCAATTTCAAAAAGTACTATTATTTTTTTAATAATATTTTTATTAGGTACAGGGTGTCCGCCTGAAGGTGATATCGATTTAACTATTCTGTATTTTTTGAGACAAATTAATGACTTAAAAACCAGTTTGTTGCAGTTTTTCCAAACAATGTAATGTCGTTTGGAAAAAACATTCGAACGTCAAACAAAAGTTATAACCAAAAAACCTTTTTGGAAAAAATGAAGATGGTGCAAAATGTATCTCTTTATTAATTTAAATATATTTTTTTATTAACAGATAATAATAGAACACATATAAGCAGTTAACTTTGGGGTTACCTTTCGACTAAAAACGAGGAAAAATAACCGACTCAAACGTGGTCACGTGTGATTTTCACTATCTGTCAAAAATTATATTTAAAAAATAAAATCGCTAAAAATTGGCTTATTTGTTACAATTTAAAAACGTTTAACTTGAAAAAGTCGTTTCTATTTTAATGTTAAATAAGGGATAAGGGCCTATTTCCTATTTATAAAATTTCTTAATTTTAAAAAGTCGTTACTTCGTAAAAATTATTTTATATCACTAGCTATACAACATAATATACGAGTATCATTCTATAATTTTATTAACTTTTTATTATTACTAAAAAATATCGATAAAATAATGTCTTTTCAAAAGAAAATTATATTAACGCTTTAAAATTCTATTATGTTTGACACAAAGTTGATGTACCGGCAAGCATTTAGTACCTATATAAATGTATTTACATTACATTTTCCATTATTCTAAATGTATGTCAAAATAATACATACAGGGTGATTCAGGAGGAAATGTCAATATTTTAGGTACGTATTCGGGGACCCAAAATAAACATAAAAGTTCCTATAAACATGGGTCCTATTCCCGGCCGTTACCGAAATACAGGGGTAAACAACATTCAATTTAAGGTTTTTATTACATTATTTATAACAGGTAGGCTAGGTTTTATAGTTTTCAAAAATGCCACCGTTTACTTCTAAACATAAGTCAGCTCTCTGGTGAATAGCTCGGGTCGCTCTATGAATGGATACGGGCCTGTTTCTTATAGTTGCTGCTGCATTTATTATTCGATCGAGTAATGCATCTCTAGTGTTTACTTTACTTGAATATACCAATGATTTAAACCACCCCCAAAGACAATAATCCAGAGGATTAAGGTCTACTATTGCTAAGCAACAGGAATTTCCGCCTGAATCACCCAATAATTATAATTATAAATTAAATTTATATGTATGACTTGTCACCTGTACTCTGTATGTTTTGTGATTAATAAAAACTACTACTACTACATATGGCAGAATCCATCGTTGGTGACTACTACCATATGAAAAAATAAGGCAGCGTACGCCCCTTATGGTGGCAGTTGCCAACAATGGGCACTGCCATATGAAAAAAGAAGGAGCATACGCCCCTCATGGTGGCATTCATGATTGATGGGCGCTGCCTTATGAAAAAAGAAGGGGCATATGCCCCTTATGGTGGCAGCTGCCAATGATGGATGCTGCCGTATAAAAAAGAAGAGGGCATACGCCCCTCATGATGATAATCGGCAAGGATGAGTACTTACTTATGTTTATTGAGGCATTTAGCACCATAGTGGAAAAAGAAGGGGGCATATGCCGCTTATTGTCGCTGACTCGGGGTGATGGGGACCGCCTCATGGCGAAAGAAGGTGCACCGTCGGCTGCACATAGCTGCCCTTGACTACTTGCGACAGCCCGAACCGTCAGGAAATTCATGGGAAATGCGGGAACGTCCAACAACATCAATGTCACCTAAGGCCCGATAACATGGCAAGGGTCTCTTTCAAGCCAGATCCTTATGGTATCCGGGATACCTGGGATCTGAGTGAATGTTCCCTGTAGACGGAGTGCGAATGCCTTTTGGCTAAGTCGATAATAATAATAATAATAATCATGCTCGATATTATGAACACCAGAATTTTGCCTAACTATGTTTCAGTGACACCAACATTAGAACATATGCACATGTTGATCTACTGTGCCGCAACAGCAATCATCACTGCAATGGGAGCCAAGATCCGGACTGCCCAAGAATTAAATCGTGCAAGATCAGAACCACGAATGGCTCAATGGGAGATGCGACTAAATCGGAAGATCGAGAGTCTCCGTAAAGACATAGGACAAGTAACGGAATATATAAGAGGAGTTAGAACTAGAAAGATCCAGAGGGCGGTGCAGGCAATAATGAGCCGCACCCAAATGCATTCTCGGCATGACCCCGCGAACATCACTGCTCAACAATGTCTTGATACATTAAAACAAAACTTTCTGTTTTCGCAGGGCGTCTGAGGAGATACAAGGCTAGTAACAACAGGAAACGAGACAACAAACTCTTTAAACGATCAGAAAAAGGCTTCTACTGTACTTTGAATTCTACCAAGGGTACCACAAATAAGAGTTATCCTAGCAGAGAACAGGTTGACGGTTTCTGGAGAAATCAACTTGCCACACCAGGTTCATGCAATGTCAGTGCAAGCTGGATCAGTGAAGAACGCGAGGTGGGCCGGAACTATAGCCAGATGCAACACGAGCAATTCACAACCGATGAGGTCTCCAATGTCATCAAGAATTCCCACAACTGGAAGGCACCAGGTCCAGATCATCTCCAAAATTATCGGATTAAGAAGTTGTGGTGCACGCATGAACATATAACTACCTTAATTCATGAAGTCTTGCTCGATCCTCTGAAAATGCCATTGTTTCTTAGACAGGGTGCAACCTACTTGTTACCAAAAGACCAGCGGAATACGGATAACCCTGCCAAGTACCGCCCAATAACCAGCTTGCCTACGCTGTACAAAATAATCACATCTTGCCTTACACAGAGAATATATGCTCACTGCGAGCAGAACAACATCATGGCAATGCAGCAGAAGGGCTGCGCGAAGGGCGCAATGGGATGCAAAGAGCAACTCATCATAGACTCTGTCATCTGCAACCAGGCTCATTCCAAGCAACGAAACCTCTACATGGCTTATGTGGACTACAAAAAAGCATTTGATTCCGTACCTCACGACTGGCTCACAGGTATCTTAAAGCTGTATAAAATAGATCATCATACAGTTTCCTTTCTAGAACACGTTATGACAACCTGGCGCACTAAGATACAACTCAGAACCGCAAGCAGTAACATCGAGACCGACACAATCAACATCCGAAGAGGGATTTTCCAAGGAGATTCACTCAGTCCACTGTAGTTCTGCATGGCGATGAACCCTCTATCACATCGGTTGAACTCTACAAAATACGGCTTCGCTATCAAGAGCAACAACGCAGAAGCGATCAAGTTGAATCACCTATTATATGATGGCCGCAACCAAAAACCAACTAACGCAAATGCTTAAAATTGTAGAGGAGTTCTCCAGGGACATCGGAATGCAGTTTGGACTGGACAAGTGCCGCACCCTTAACATCGTCCGGGGAAAGCTCGAACAAGGCGCACACGAGATGCAGGACGGCCAGGAGATGGAAGCAATGAGCATGGGAGATACATACAAGTATCTCGGGATGAAACAAGCTCAAAGGATAGACCATCGAACAATGAAGACCGATTTAACGAATGAATTCATCAAGAGAGTAAGACAAGTAGTGTGAACTGATCTTAACAGCAGGAATTTGTTTAAGGCCCTAAACACGTATGCGTGCTCTGTACTCAGCTATTCCTTTGGAATAGTGAATTGGACCAACACGGACATCAACAACCTGCAGCGAAAAGTTAGGACACTAATGACAAAAGTTCATAAACATCATCCCCGTAGCGCCTTAGAAAGAACAACTCTGCCACATCAACTAGGAGGAAGAGGATTGGCAGACCTCAGCAAGCAATTGATCCAACAAATATTAAATCTGCGGAAGTATTACCACAGGCAGGCCAACAGCTCCACACTACATAATGCTATATGCGGAGCAGACGTCTCAACACCGCTACGCCTGAGGGAACACGAGCATCAAAATCACCACAGAAGCGACAATGATAAACTACAGAGGTGGTTGGAGAAGCCGCTGCACGGGAGGCATCCTAATGAGGTTAACCAGGAACATGTCGACAAGTTAGCGTCGAACTATTGGCTGACCTCGGGACGAATGTTCCCCGAGACGGAAGGCTTCTTACTGGCCATACAAGATCAGGTTATACCAACTCGCAACTACCTAAAAATTCATTGTAGGAGATGCATCGGTAGTGGATAACAGATGCAGATACGGGTGCCCAACTTCAGAAACAATCCAGCACATAACAGGAGGATGTCAGATGTTCGCATCAACGGAATATAAGGAACGACACGATTCTGTTGCCAAGATCTTGTACCAGGAACTGGCGGAAAAACTGCTGCTTGTGCAGGCAGAGAGAGTCCCCTATTACAGCTACACACCGGAGCCTGTTCTTGAGAACAGCAACTACAAGATGTACTGAGATCGTACAGTTCTGACAGATCAACGAGTTGCCCATAACAGACCGGACATTATAATAGTTGATAAAATTTCTAGGAAGACAACTCTGATTGATGTGGCCATCCCGAACAACAACAACCTACGTGTGAAGCATGTCGAGAAGATCGCGAAGTACAGAGACTTAGAAGAACAAATTAGAAGGCAATGGGAAATGGAGAACGTTCAGACGGTTCCAATCATCGTGTCAACAACTGGTGTTATACCAAAAAGTTTGCTGAGAAACATCAAAGAGCTGGGTCTAACTGAAAATCTTTACAGGTCCATGCAGAAAGCGGTACTAATGCGACAGCCCGAACCGTCAGGAAATCCATGGGGAATGCAGGAGCGTCCAACACCATCAATGTCACCTAAGGCCCGATAACATGGCAAGGGTCTCGTCCGAGCCAGATCCTTATGGTATCCGGGATACCCGGGATCTGAGTGAATGTTCCCCGTAGAGAGAGTGCGAATGCCTTTTGGCTAAGTCGATAATAATAATAATAATAATAACATTTATTTAACAATAATAATAATACCATTTAACATAATAAAAGTAAACTACATAAATGAAATAAATGTAGATGACACCACTAAGGGTAAGCCCTGTGCGTGGATGCATAGATAATATTCGCTCGAAAATCGGTTATGTGTGTCGTAAATTGGGTGATTTGCAAGTCGAGTAATTTTAGAGTTTGAGAGCCACTGGAAGGTCGCTTCATTACTGAGGCTTCCTACAACAGCATTTCCATACCGTCAGATAATTCCTTGAACAAATAGGTATCTGTAAAAATTTGCAAACCACCCATGGGGTATAGCAGTGGTGTGTTACATTTTTTAAGCTGGTGTTCGTCTGTAGCTCTATCATTCCATATAAAGCAAGATAATATCAAGACTCGCCTAGCCCAGAAGCACTCACAATAACTTAGTAATAATCACATTTACCACTTCACTAATTTGTTTTCACTTTTCATTATACTTTCACGACACAGCACACCACATCTTCATAACATAGCACTCACCATAACCTAGTAATAATCACATTTACCACTTCACTTCAGCCCACTCGACTTCTTAATGACATAACTTTTTCACAGAAGTTGTTCCAAATAGTGTTCATTCCTAATACAAGCTTCCACTCTTCTTTTCATATATTTTTTTTATTACAGTAGCGTGGCTATTTTCAATTTCATTCATAGCGACTTATACACAACCAAAGAAAATTTCAGCAAACAAATTTAATTGTCCAGCAAGAACAAGTAACATTACAATTATTATTCGCCTTTCAAAATCCGTAAGAACCGGATTATTTCGGCAATTTGGAAGCGTTATCTTTTACGATACTTTCCACTCGGCGGCCGGTGGAAGAGTGACGAGAGTGGTTTCTGAAAAGTTGTCGAACTCCACGTTTGCAGCAGCTGTACTACCATGCGAGCGTGAATCAGTGACACTAAATATGTTTCTAAGTATACCTAATAACATTTTTTTAAAATTTTTGATTTAATGTTTTTCGATAAATTAATAAGATCTTAGCTACCATAATACAAGGGCCGTTCCAAACCCCTCTGCTGCCTTTGTGCAGGCATACAAAATGTCGCCCTTATATTTTAAAAAAGCTAAATTTTTAAAACAAAGATATTTTATTAAATACTCACTAATATTCAACAAGTAACATTATAAAACTTAACACTTATAATAAAAAATATAAAAGTAAAACAAACGAAAAAACAAAACACATACACAACAAAATCTGTGCATTTTATCTAAGCATGAACCAAGTTGCAGGTTGCAGTACAAAAAAAAAACTAAAATTGGTCTTTACTACATAAATATTATTCTGGCTTTTATTGTAGTTGTAGTGTTAAAAACATTTATAGGGAGCCTAGTTCGAGGACTTCACCATCATGAAATCGTCCAATTCGATCGACACATGGTGCTCTCATACAGTGGCGCAGCCAGAAAATATGATCGGGGGGTGCCAACTTAAAAAGTTTGACGTATTAACCAATTGAAAGAGCGAGAATTCCAGACATTATATTTTGAAAGAGTATTTTGTAACGTATTCAAGAATAAAAATAGAAAAATTTGTTTAAAGCCCCAAAATGAACCAATGGTCCACTATATAAAGAAGTAAATGAAAAATCTAACACTTACATACACTACAACTAGCCGTGGACTTAATTTTAAACCAAAAAGTATTTATCTCTGGATCAGGTTTACGTGACTCATGTCGTCCTCTTTTTACAACTCACAAAGTATTGACCCTCACATCAATATTTATTTTGGAAACTCTCTGTTTAATGTTTACAAAACATCATAATAATATTCTTAATTCATCTAGGAACTCTGGCTGCAGCATGAGGCAGGTTCTAAGGATAGATCTTCCTATACCTTATACTACACGTGTAAAAAATCATTGCTCTACACCTCCACAAAGATGTTCAACAACCTGCCCTTGCATATAAGAAATATTGAGTCAATTACAAGGTTTAGAAGCACAGTTAAGCTTATCTTGGAAAGAGCATGTTATATACTGGATGAATACTTTCAGGATAATTTAATCTAAGTTGTGACTAGATACTACAATATATTTTCTGTTCAGCATGGTGACTGTTTCTGTTGAATTTTACTGTACGAATTGTATGTATTGTGAAAACTTTGTCCATAAGATTTACAGCTGACATTATTCATAAGATTTATCTTTGACAATAAAGTTCATTTTATTATTATTATTATTCTTGCTTGCATAAATGTAAGGAAATATGTAAACTTGTCAAATTAAAGGGACATAACAAACAAGCATTGTATTTTATTTTGGATATTAAATTCGTTGTTAACAGGCACATTTGCATGTTTTTATTGTATTAAAGATTTTGCAACAATGGTGTTTTTAAAATTCAACCACCCTGTCATTTTTTTTTCGTCGTGTGGCACCAGTGGCGATTGCTTGAAACAGAGCTATGCACAAGTCTTTAGTATATCGTTGGTCCAGGATACGGTGGCTCAGGGGCGGATGGGACCACCGGGACACCGGGCAAATGCCCGGTGGGCCGGTCATGCGAAGGGCCGGAGGGCCGGTCATTTGAAGGGCCGCAGGCCCGGACGCTCATCGGCGATCACCTTGTCACATAGCATTGATACATAGTAATAGTATACCGAATAAAACAAGATAATTCTTAATGTATGGATTTAGTACTAATGGCCAGTTGCACTCTCGTATCTTAAATTTAAGGACAGTCATCTTAACTACTTGAAAAGACAGAAGACAACCATTGTTACAATAATCGTTGTTAAGTAGTTTTATTATTTCTTTACGGGTTTTGATATTTTTATACAGGGTGCGCCAATGGAAACTTTCCACCCCGATTTTTATGGTTTAAAATAAAAATTTTGCAAAACGCTCGGACACGTCGGTTTTTGATTTGAGGGGGAACTATTTTTTAGTTTTTTTTTATCCCCGTAGCTTTAACCCCCTAGCTGGGGGGACAGCAACCCCCCATATTTTAATAGGATGTAGGGGTCGTGCCATACCTCTTTTTAAAGGTCTAATCGAGTTCTTTATGACCCTACAATTTCGCCTCACTATTTTTATCCGAAGCGAAATGACATCGTGCCAAAAGAAAAATAAATAAATCGATAATTCCTGCCTCTGAGCTCCTAAACAAACCGGGATGAACATTTTGTGAACAACAGTTTGTTAGATAAAGTTCACGTGTACATCTAAATAATACAACTTTGATTAGTTCCTAAGTATTTTTATTTATTTTCATTTCGATAAGCTGTCATTTCGTTACGGATAAAAATAATGAGGCAAAATTGCAGGGTCATAAAGAACTCGATGAGACCTTTAAAAAGAGGTATGGCACGACCCCTACACCCTATTCAAATTTGGAGGGTTGTTCTCCCCCCAGCTATTGGGTTAAAGCTACGGGGATGAAAAAAGGGAAAATAGTTCCCTCTCAAATCAAAAATTAGATAAAGTTCACGTGTACACCTAAATAATACAACTTTAATTAGTAAGTATTTTTATTTATTTTTATTTTGACAAGCTGTTATTTCGTTACGGATAAAAATAATGAGGCGAAATTGTAGGGCCATAAAGAACTCTATTAGACCTTTAAAAAGATGTATGGCACGACCCCTATTCCTATTCAAATTTGGGGGGTTGTTCTCCCCCCAGCTAAGGGTTAAAGCTACGGGGATGAAAAAAACTGAAAAATAGCTTCCCCTCAAATCAAAAATCGACGTGTCCGAGCGTTTTCCCAGATTTTTATTTGAAACCAAAAAAATCAGGGTGGAAAGTTTCCATTGGCCCACCCTGTATATTTATATTTACAGAAAAAAAGTTTTATTTCTTTTATGAGAGTTATGATTTTATTTATATTTTTATAAAAAATGTATATTTTGTTTTATTAAAAAATTACATCGTCTACATTGTATTTAAATTGTTATTATAATAATTAACAAATAAAAAATCTAAAGCCAAATGAGATATTTAGGGGCCGCTTGGGTGACAAATGCCCGGGCTGGTTAGATATAGCCCATCCACCCCTGCGGTGGCTACATAAAGTGGGGAGTGCCGTTTAGGTACAAATGTTGGTATTTTCTCATATTTATTATGCACTGGATGTTTAAATTGGAGATTGCAGTGTTGCTGTTTGCGTACAAATGTTGCTGTTTGGGTACAAAAGTACATTTTGTATGCAAAATCGATTTTGCAAGGACATTTTAGTACAAACTGTCTTGAAATAAAATAAACAATCATAAAATATTTGAAAAACTGAAAAATATAATCGCAAATTAGTATTATGATTATGCAACCTGAAAAAATATGATTCGGTATTTTACAAAAGTGCCATCTATTGAATTACATAATTCTAAGTATATATGAGATGAGTTTTTGATTTTTTGCTAGCTCAATTAAAAAAAATTTAGTTAGCCACATATTATATGCATTTATTGCTCAGACATTTTATTTGGTGTTTAATGTTTATTTTTTATGCATTTATGTAATGTATTTTTGATATTATAATAAACTCTATTAATTTTATATTCTTTTACTTAGTGTTTGTTTTCAACACCCTCCGATGTTTTTTTTGTGAACTCAACAATCAAAAATAATGAATAAATCAATTTTTATTATATTGCAGCATAAAAACAAATTGTCTGCAATGTGAATACTATAGAGGGTTTTAAGTCTTAAGCCTCTGTTTTAAGCTTCTGTGAAATGCCTTAAGTATGAAATTTAGTTTTGCATATTTTTATATTCAAAAGGTAAATGTATATTTTACTGTTTCTGCCGGCGGCCTATGGCCGCCCTTAAATTTGGCTACCTTTGTGCCTGCACAACCTGTACACCCCTAAGAAAAGCCCTGCATAATATCGAATATTTTCAAATATGGTACAACCGAAGAGACTTCCAAGCCACCACGCCTCAAGAGAAAAATATTATTTTTCTACTCCTATACAAGTAACATACCTATTAAGTAACGGTTTAGGTTACAAGTAAGTCCATTGTTACGAACACTGACACGTAATGACTGACACGTAATAAAAAAAATTACATATCTATTCTTAATAATTAAAACACAATTATCATGGGTGCCTTGTTAGAGCGGCATCCGCGCCACCATTGCAACCAACCAACATACTAATTGTAGCCTGTCAGATAATCAGAATTATAGTTTATCTATTATAATAGTTTTTCTTTCGTCGAAGAAAAATTATAGTACAAAACTCGAGTTGTAAGCTTATTACATACTCGTGGAATTACAGCACTCGCCGCTGCGCGGCTCCTGCGCAACTTTTCCACTCATACGTAATAAGCTGTTTACAACTCTTGCTATGTAATATACTACTACTTACAACTTTGGTTAGTCTCCAGCTTAATTGGTTTATTAACAATTTTGAATAGTTTTGAGTAGGGCTTCCAGTCCCGGGATCCCGGGACCGGGACCTCCCGGGACTTTTGTGTGTTTTGGAGTCCCGGGACCCGTCTACAGGTCCCGGGATCAAATTTGGTCCCGAAATTTAAAAAAAGCGCCACTGCGCCGCGCCGCGTCAGTTGAAGTTGCCGAAATCCCCGCTCTGCGTCGATTAATCTGGGACTGGGATTCCCCGCTAGTCGGCTCGTCGGCTCCCCAATTATTGTGCAATTTCAAAAGCTGTTAGTTGTGATTTGTAATTGTTGTGAATTTGGAAGGCAGAAGGTGAAAGGTGAAAGTTACTACCTACTGGAATACTGGATGGTGTGATAAGGTAATCAATCAATATAATCAGAGTCTTTTAGCGTTGACTGGAAGACTGGATCTTTCAGTCAACGGTTTTAGTATAAGTACGACGGCGCAGACAATAAAAAGTTTCAGTTTAGACTATTGGAAATTCGTGCAGGTGGTTTCACAATATGCCAAAATGTCAAAGTCGTGCCAAAGCTTTCCTCCTCTCTCTCCGTCTTGCGGGGCACGATGTCAAAGCCGCAGGGGGGCGCGGGACGCGAAAGGGTAAAGCAAGGCCAGCGGCGTTGCCGCCGTTGCCGGGTTTCGCGCACGGAATCGGTTCGGAGACTAACATAAAACTTTTATTATGGCCGCGGGACCACGGGGGGGCGGCGCGGGACGCGAAATGGGAAAGCAATGCCAGCGGCGTTGCCCCCGTTGCCGGGTTTCGCGCACGGAATCGATTCGGAGACTAATAACATGAAACTTTTATTATTGCCGCGGGACGTCCTTTGAAAAAATTGCTATTTTCTCTATTTTATTTTAGGATTAGTGAAATTATTGCTAAGATTTGAGATGCCTTCGGATTCTGCAGAGCCAAAAAAAAAAATATTTTGACCACCCAACAAAAAGTCTGGACGAAACTTCAGTTTGGTCTCATTTTTTGACTACTAATGACCGTCAAACTGCCAAATGTAAATGTTGTGGGAAAATTATTATGACCAAAGGCGGGTCCACCCGTGGATTACATAAGCATAAAGCAGTGCATAGAAGTAAACTGGAGAAAGGCGTTAAGCCGGACCAGCTGAAGAAGCAAGCTACTCAAAGTTTTCGTACAGCAATAGATACTGATATTGATGAGGAACATGATTCCATTAATGATGACTATTTTCGAGTGTCAGATGACTACGATGGGCCTTCTACTTCAAAACAGAAGAAAATAAATGACTTTTTTACGGCAGTCCGCCGAAGAGACGATAGTTCTTTAGAAGCTGTGATTGCACGAATGGCTGCTGTCGATGGGTTGCCTTTTAGGGTTTTTGTAACATCACTAGATTTGCGCAAAGGATTAGAAGCCAGAGGATACCAAGATTTGCCTCTCTCGTCTTCTACCGTCAAAAATAAAATTATTTCGTACTGCAAAAAAGTATTTGAAAATTTCAAGCGCAATTTCCAAGAACTACGACAGAACGGCAGATGTTTTAGCCTTACTTTTGATGAATGGACGTCAAATCGTAACCAAAGATATATAAATATTAATATCCATAGCTCTTCGAGAGCCTCTTCTAGTTCTGAAAATTTTGAAACAAATATCTGGAACATTGGTTTAGTACCAATAGCGGGATCTTTACCAGCAGAAACATGCATCGATTTAGTTAGAAATAAACTAAAAATTTTCAATTTATCGTTAGAAAATGACATTGTCGGTATAACAACAGACGGAGCTAGTGTTATGGTGAAAGTTGGACACCTGATTAACACAGAGCATCAGCTATGTTTTGCCCATGGCATCCAACTTGGCATTACAGATGTCCTATATTCACCGAAACCTCCAGCAGCAGACACAGCCAGTACCAGTACAGCCACAAATGAAGAGGAAAATTACGAGGACGAGGAAGATGAGATTGGAGAAGATGGAGGACTCGAATTTGCTTGTCCTGATAATGCTAAAATGGACTTTGAATTATCTTTGGACTATAATATCAACTCTATTGTTAAAGAAGTACGCAGAATCGTCAAAATATTTCGAAAATCACCCTTGAAAAATATAGCTTTACAAAAGTATGTCAAAGAAAAACACAACAAAGATGTTTATCTTATATTGGACTGCAAAACACGTTGGAATAGTTTGGTGGATATGTTGGAAAGATTTGTTTATTTTTTCAATTGAAACTACATTAAGAGATGTCGATTTTGGTTATTTGAAAGAAATCGTAAATTCTTTGGAGCCTGTCAAGCTTTCTGTGTTGGCTTTATGTCGAACTGATGCGAATCTTTATACAGCAGATATCGCTTTCAACTTCATGTTTGAAGAGTTGAAGCGAATGAATAGCAACCTTAGTATTCGCTTATATGATTCTCTCAAGCATCGCATAAATCAGAGAAGAACCACGGCTTCCGATGTATTAAGTTATCTTACCAGCCTCAAAGGCAATCCTGCTATTTTAAGTGGATTGTTTGCTGCAGCAGATCCGAAATCTATTTCCAAGTACATTAGAAAATTGGTGAAAAGATTATCATTTCCTTCAGTTCCATCGGCGCTCGTAGAAGTAGGTGAGGGTGAGTCCGATGATGACATCCCAATTGCCCAACTTCAACAGAGGGACGCTTATTTTCATACTGGTATTTCATTAAAGGAGAAACTAGATACGGCTCTAAGAAATGCAGAAGCAGAAATGAACGCTGTAGGTACTGTCATTGTTCCATCGGTACCAGAAAGTTTTAAGAAAATTGTGGACAAAGAAATGAATCTCTTTGAAAATGGCGGTAATCGAGGGCGATTTTTGCAGTTGGCCTATGAACTGTTGTCGACAATTCCTCCTACTAGTGTGGAGTCCGAACGAGCTTTCTCTATGGCTGGTTATTTTGCTACTAAAATAAGATCGTCTCTAGGGAATGACTCTTTAAATGCTCTAGTAGCCTTGAAATTTTTTTTTAATCAAGATAAATAAAATAGTATTTTGAATGTTTTTATTTTTTTAATAAAGAAAACTTTTTTATTTTTTTTTATTCTTTTTTTTTTTCGGGACCACTGGGACCCGTCCCGGGACTTCTTAATTTGGTCCCGAAGTCCCGAATGGCTTTCTGGTCCCGGGACTTGGAAGCCCTAGTTTTGAGTGTCTACATACTTGGTTAAAATGTATAGACAAAAAATATATATTACTGCGTCTTTTCTTCATTCTTAGATATTTTTGGATAGATTTGACATATCTTTCCAATGTATTATTTATATGCTTACTATTCACAATAGTCAATGTTAAAAGGTTAATAAGTTCTGAATTAAAAATATCAACGATCTAAACTGCGACAAAATTATTTTTTAGTTTATTTCAATTATAATTTCCAACTATATATCTAAAAATATTATTAAATTATTATTTATTTTAACCAATTTTTGTGTAATGCAATACTTATACATAATTTGGAATTTACACACAAATAATATTATGCTTTGTAATATAAATTAATCTAATATCAATGTATATTATTAAAAAATATTATTTGTAAATTTTTAAAATATTGACAATTTATGGTTATGGTTGTTCAAGATGTTTGATATTAACAGGTTTTATGATAACCCATGCCGTTATACCTTGTACCAAATTTGACTTAAATATATCAACTAATTTGGTAAATATTCAACAAAGTTCACATATTTTTTAAAACTTTTAACACCCTGTATCTTTTTGTAAGGCCTTAAAAATATACAGTTTTGGTGCCTTAAAAGCTTAAAAGTGAACCACCCTGTATAGATATATTACGGAATGATGGATCCATCGAAAAAATATGCGAAAAACTGTTGTAACATGGACCAAACTAATACAATCCAATAATTAATAGGTCTGTTTTAGCAGAATTTCAACATGCACAGTTTGATTTAGACGTTCCAAAAAGGAAACCACGCATGTTCCTGGCAGTTTCAAACTGACTTCACATGATGATTTCATGAATTCTAGGGACATGAAATATTTACCTGTGACAATCTAGTGGACAGTTAAAGAGAGATTTTAGTATATGAGCAACAAAAATATAATTTACGTTTTTTTTTTTGTATTCTGTTGCATACTTTTCCAAATAATTTGTTTTGCACTATTTTTATTAATGGATAATTTGATCCACACAATACACTTATGGCCAAAATTTAATTTTTAAAACAAAATACATTATTAGCCATCAGCGCCATCTGTTTTGAAACTAAAGCCATGAGAAATCTTATGAATACACCAGTCAACAACTATAGTGTTTACTTACGAGTTGTTTATGAGTTTACATTTAAATGCAAATAACCTTTCCAGTACCACAAAGTTTGGAAGCTCAATTATCGACATGCGAATGTCACCATAATCTGGACTCTAAAAAGAAAAGGAAAACATGTTAAAGCTAAATTCACTGATTTATAAAAATTAAAGTGAATATTAATTAGCTGAAGCTATGATCAGGGTATTTCTTATTTCTTACCCTAGAGTACCTCTAAAATTTCATGTCAACACTGAATACAAAGGATTTAGTTTAGAGCATTAAATTCAGCCCCAAATGTTAGATTGAGAGGATATCACTTTGCCATTATATTACCACCCGACACTTCTGGAGGAATTTAGTATAGATGGCAAATGACAGAGCATTTATGATTTTGAGCAGGTCACTTTTAAAAATGACCGCTGAGACCTCGAGCATTTATGGTCATTTTTGAAACTGGTGCCATTGGATTGCTTGTGGAAAGACCTTTAAAACAAGACCCCATATGTATCACTTTTGATTAACAAAAAATAATAGAAAAGAGATACGGTAAAACAAAAATATAAAATATGTAACATTTCTAGTTACAGACAGATTTAGAAGACCCAACGCGTAGGTACATGTATGATGTAGGTTAGTTAGGTGAGCAATCAATAAAATATTCAAATATTGTTAAAATAAAATAAAAATAATTCTTCGTAGATATTTTGATTTTATTTTGTTACTTATTATAAAAAAAAACAGGTGAGTAGTATGTATCAAGGATAACAAAAGTTTTAGAAAATAAAATATATATTCAGATTCAAACAAAACAAAATATGTTACTTCACTTCTTTTCTTGAATATTGAATTTTATTTGACCATTTCACAAAGTAGGTACTAAATAGGATACACATGCAGTTCACATTCACAATATTCTAGGTTAGAAATGGTTTTGTAGTTTTATACGTTAGGAAAGGAGGGATTTTTTTTAGAAATGACCATAAATGCTCGTAAGTGACCAACAATTTTTAGTAATTCTCTAACTGACCACATTTACAGTGTGTCCCAATTTGATACTGGACACCTCAGAAATATGTGAAGGGCGAGGAAACCAAATGGTCTCTATTTTTTTATTGGTAGTCCCAAGGGAGAGTATCTCATAGGCGGTGGTATTTGGATGGGGTAATTATTTCATGGCCCGCTATGATTTTTTAAAGTAGCGAAATTTCGACAAAAAAGATTTAATACAAATTTATACAGGGCTTTTTTCTTTGGGCCATCTCAAAATGCCGAATTTTCATGAAACTTTATACGGGTCAAGAGTGCTCTGGAATTATTGCAAGAACATGAATAAACTCAAAAGTAATTTATTTGAAACAAAACACCAACCAACAAATAAAAAATTAATTATAAAAATTAATTATAAAAAGAACAATAAAAAATTTGCTCGGGGTTTTTAAATTTTTGTGGATTCTACTAAGCCTCCTTCCAATTCGATACATTTCTCTTGTTGAATAAAATTCCTGGGATTCGACCGTGTAAAATTATATATTAACACATTAAAATATTTTTTCCATTAAAAAGGAGTTTTGTTAGGACACTACACGTGTTTCGGCACTTATTGCCATCATCAGGTATCAATTTTTTTTATATAATTACAATTTGTTATCTACGAGAGAAAGAATTTTGTTAATTCTTAGGTGGTAACCATACAAAGGATAAAATTTAGAACAGACGTAATACATTTAAATATTATTAGAATCTTATGAATACTTACATTGATAATTTATTTTTTCAAGGGTCTTTCTTCCATTTATTTTTTTCATTATTGCTTATTTTCATTTATTTTGAGGTATGTGCATAGTTTCACTGTATATTGTCTACTTTTGTTTAAATTATTTAGTCATGGTAAGTAGAAGAAACGTTTCTTGGAAGTCTGTGTCACCATGCGTTCATACGAACAGTCGGAAGAGAAGTAAAATAATTTTATTTAAACTCTAACTGAAATGTTCGGTGTGACTTTTAGGGAACAAAAAATGTTATTTTTTTATTTCTTTTATAAAAAGGTAAGGAAGAAAAACTCTTTCTACAGTATGTTTGGTTGTACATTTCTCTATTCGCTTTCTCCCGTTTTCCACAACCTTTTGCAATTCCGCAACTGGAATTTCTCTGCGTTTAACAATGGTTAAACGCAAACTTTCCAAACAAATGGATAGGCCGACGAAGTCCTTTAATTAACTGCCCCTAGGTCGCCTTACCTCACTCTTATGGACTTATATTTTTGGGGACATGTCAAAAATAAAGTTTACAAAAGCAGACCTAGGAACTTAGATGAACTTTAACATCGAATTTGCCAAGCTTGCAGAGAAACTCCAGTTGCGGAATTGCAAAAAGTTGGGAAAAATGGGAGAAAGCGAATAAAGAAATGTACAACCAAACATACTGTATAAAGAGTTTTTCTTCCTTACCTTTTTATAAAAGAAATAAAAAATAACATTTTTTGTTCCCTAAAAATCACACCGAACATTTCAGTTAGAGTTTAAATAAAAATATTTTACTTCTCTTCCGACTGTTCGTATGAACGCATGGTGACACAGACTTCCAAGAAACGTTTCTTCTACTTACCATGACTAAATAATTTAAACAAAAGTAGACAATATACAGTGAAACTATGCACATACCTCAAAATAAATGGAAATAAGCAATAATGAAAAAAATAAATGGAAGAAAGACCCTTGAAAAAATAAATTATCAATGTAAGTATTCATAAGATTCTAATAATATTTAAATGTATTACGTCTGTTCTAAATTTTATCCTTTGTATGGTTACCACCTAAGAATTAACAAAATTCTTTCTCTCGTAGATAACAAATTGTAATTATATAAAAAAATTGATACCTGAATAAGCGCCGAAACACGTGTACTGTCCTAACAAAACTCCCTTTTAATGGAAAAAAAATATTTTAATGTGTTAACCCTTTCTTTACCAGTGCCGCATTTATACGACAGAACATACTTTGCCGTATATATACGTTCACCGATGAAATCTTTCCAAACCCGCTGCCTCATATATACGACGCTTATTTCTTTTTTGGTATGCTTTTGGACCCACTGTCACATTTATACGGCAGTATAATCGTGTCTGTAGACCCAGTGTCGTGTTAATAGGTTTACACATAAGTGCTATTAGAACCACTGTCGCAAATATACGACATCGACGAAAAATCCAGAACAATCCCGAAGCTTCGTGTAATAGTTTCTAGAGCGGTGTATCGAACAGTACGAGAGAGACAACAGATAGTTGTTGCAGTTAGAGATGCAAAATGCTCGAGCATTTATATTTCGAGCATTTTCAGCAAGAACGAACGAGCACGAACGAGAATAAACAAAAATAAACGACATAGTTGTTTCATTATAGCAAAATGATCAGCTCCTTTCAGAGGTTAAGAAAAAAGCAATTACCTAAATGTTTTTTCCGAAAATTCTCATTTTTCTGAAAATTCTCGAGCACGTTTCTAAAATGCTCAAGAATATTCACAAAGTGCTCAAAATGCTGAAAATGCTCAAAGGTGTGATGATGGCGGGATCTGCAAGCTTGCCCTTTTACCTCAGTTCGCAGTACTGCGCTGGTGTCTCCGTCTTGCCTTTATACGCGACTGAATTTAAGATGCCAACGCCCCGACGGGACTATGCGAACTAATATATGGGCCATCGTCATCATGTGAACAGTGCTAGCCACCGGGTCTACACTGTGTTGTTCTTTGTTGTTGTTCATTGTTGGCATGGCCCATAGACTAGTTTATAGGGGGCGTATTTCTTATATTCAATGGCGTATTGTCAATGCGGAAGAACGGGTCTTACAAAAAAAAGGCTCGACGATGCTAGCCTTGGGTCTCACTGCGTTGTTCTTTGTTGTTGTTCATTGTTGGCATGGCCCATAGACTAGTTTTTTTTTAAATAGACTAGTTTAGCATTGAGCCTATAAGGGGCGTATTTCTTATATTCAATGGCGTATAGAAGATAGAATTTATTATATCTTACAATTCAAGTACGAAGTTCGACGATCGTAGCACTCGTAGTCGTAGTGCCTAGCATCATTCGCAACAACTCACAACAGAATGCATAGAAGATTACCCAACCCACCTACAATAAGCGTGCCGTGCGCCACAGTAATATATTATAACTACGCGAAGCGCAGGTGCGTGCTCCATTGCACTGGCCCGTGCCTCGGTAGCAGCGGTGCCACGTAGATTTCGAAAATTGCGATACTGCCAAATTTGTCAAATGTCGTCACACCTTATTCCTTTTGTGCTTGAAATTTCAAGCATTTTGAGCATTTTCAAGGGAACATTCCTTTTCGTGCTCTTGAGAATACGTGCGCGCACATGGGTAGGGAACGTTCGCAAACGTTCTCCGAGCACGAACGGGACCGTTCCCTCCTTCGCATCTCTACTTGCAGTTAACAATTACTTCCGTTATCTTGATTGGAAACTTTCACAGGCTGAATATGAGGAATCTGAGTTTCTTCCGGATGAATCCTGCGTCAGCGAAACTTCTCGAAAGAATGAGAAGTTTTTCTGACGCGGGATTCAACCGGAAGAAACTCGGATTCGGTTATTTCCCGCGTATAAATTATCTTATAAAATTGTTCCTATTTAATTTCTGATATGCCGTATATATACGTCCCTGGGGCTTATGGCTTGTCAAAAAGTCCGGGTATAGGGGCCATACAATTGCATTTGTGTGCGTTAAAGAAAGGGTTAATATATAATTTTACACGGTCGAATCCCAGGAATTTTATTCAACAAGAGAAATGTATCGAATTGGAAGGAGGCTTAGTAGAATCCACAAAAATTTAAAAACCCTGAGCAAATTTTTTATTGTTGGTTTTATAATTAATTTTTATAATTAATTTTTTATTTGTTGGTTGGTGTTTTGTTTCAAATAAATTACTTTTGAGTTTATTCATGTTTTTGCAATAATTCCAGAGCACTCTTGACCCGTATAAAGTTTCATGAAAATTCGGCATTTTGAGATGGTCCAGAGAAAAAAGCACTGTATAAATTTGTATTAAATCTTTGCACACCAACACTTTGAGTGGTCCTGTTGACTATTCAACTGTTTTAAGGGGGTTCCATGACACACTTGACTTGCCAGTTGCCCTTGAAATTCCAATTTTGCTCAACTTTGACACCTTGCAGAATGGAAGTCCCTGTATATTTTTTGTTAAAATTTTGTATGTAGGGGTTTTGGAGGGTGCTGCATTACGCTATAAAGTCAGATTTTAAATAAAGAAATTTCGCTACTTTAAAAAATCATAGCAGGCCATGAAATAATTACCCCATCCAAATACGACCGCCTATGAGAAACTCTCCCTTGGGACTACCAATAAAAATAGAGACCATTTGTTTTCCTCGCCCTTCGCATATTTCCGAGGTGTCCAGTCTCAAATTGGGACACACTGTATATAAATGATCATAAATGCCCCAAAATTGCCGGTCAGTGACCAAAAATGACCAGACACTTTTAAAAAATGACCTGCTCATAAATGATCGAAATGCTTCTGCTCATAAATGCTCCAGCCATCTATAGAATTTAGTTCAACCCAGTGGCATACCCAGAAAATATGCTTGGGGGGGGGGGGGTAACTTAAAAAGTTTAACGTTTTACATAAAAAATGTTTTATGATTAAAAGAAACTTCCATTTTTTTATATAAAGGCAGGTATATTACAAAATATCAAAAATTAAACAAATCTCAGATATTAGTCAGTCAGTGCGTAATAATTCATGTGGATTGCACAGTAGACAGTACATATACGATACCACCCTCGAGAATTTTTAAAATATGAAGAGTCTGGGGGTAAGGCCCCCTGGGTACGCCACTGGTTCAACCTTTTCCATATCCATTGACAAATGACACAAGTTTAGTTAATGATTTCCTTTACAATACAAGAATTAGAGATGGACTGATATCGACCAATAATTATTATTTAAATTTATCAGGACATTATATCAAATAGACAATAAATGTCAATAAAAAACGACTTTTAAAACATTCTACAGGGTGTCTCAAGGTAAGTAAAACAAAAGGTATGTAGACAAAACATTTTGAGTTGAAATTTGACTATTTAGGGTCCTGTCCCACTTGATTTGAAAGTAATTTCTGTCATAATTTCAGTTTCGGAAAGTCAAAGTAGGCCTTGGCATGAGGGAAAAAATCATTTTTTGTCTAGGTAAAGTTTTTTCCATGCACGATTAGCTTTCCTTAATAAAGTTCAACTTCGACCTGGTTAACATTTTTGAATGGGTCAAATACTCACCCTGTATATCTCTATAGGATATTGTACAGAGGTATTCACATAACATTTTACCACCTACAACTTTTTTATTATTCACCCTAGCAGAAAAAAGGTAAATATAAAGTAGAAAATTTTGTGAAGATAACTAAGACAAATTCCGATCATCCCGATTGCAACGATATACAGTGTACCAGGACTGCTTTGTCTGAAAATAATTTTAGGCAAACCTTTAGTTTTTGCAAATCAAAATGGCTTTTACTATTGAGTGAATACTTTTTTTTAATCGGCACTAAAGAGTCTCAAAAATCATCATTAAGAGCTCATAAATCTAGCAATCAATCAATTTTTTCTATAACTGTACAGCTTCATTGCAAAATTGTTACTTATAACAATGTAATCTATCAAAATGAGAAGTTGAGCTGGTTTGGACAACAATAATATTTTATAATTTGCAAGAGATTAGCCAGAAGACACCTGCAGATCAATAATTCCATATTCAGGGCTCAACCTAGGTAGCACTCTACCTATATGAAGGCACAGCAACTGGGTGGTTGGCTCATTTATTTTGTCAAAAAAATCTCAATTATTTTGTCAAATCAAAAAATTCTTGCTTGGTTGCCATGATGCTGAATTGTTTGAATCAAACCATTGTACTATGGGTTATAATATTCGGATTTAACTGGAAATAATGCAAAAAATATATTGCACGCATTAAAAATACTCTGAAATTTCAGCATTAAAAGGATGTCTTTAGCTGTCGTAATTTGATAATGATCATTGATCATTCACTGGTCACGATGCCATCATTATAGTCCTGGAGCACGTGTACACAAGTGCAACGATTATCGGATAGTTTCTTTATATTTTCATTCGATTGTACCCACATTGTGCAGCTACGTTTGGGGTGTCAGCTGGCTAGGGGGCGGTGGGGGTAGTTGCTAAGGGGTTGCAAACATATGAAAAAATCATGACGGGAATCAGTCCCGGGCAGCACGAAGTATTTATGAATGGAAAATTATAATCAGTAATGAACATTGAACATTGTCAGCTACCCTGGGGGTGGTGGGGCACTTGTCAGCTAAGCGTGCGAATGAGTCTGAAAATGTGAATTTTAAAAACGATGTCTGGCAACTCGAAATTTGGTTGTATACTAATATATTATACAGTGTCCTCCAAAAAGTTCGCACCATAGGGGAGAAATTTTTAATTAACGTTTTATTTTGAAATTTAATTTCGGGGTTACCTTTTGCTTTAAAAAATATGAAAAATGACCCACTCAAACGTGGTCATGTGACTTTCGTTATCTGTCAAAAGTGACATTTAAATAATATATCGCCAAAAATGGGTTTAGTTGTTAAAATATCAAAAAGTTTTACTTGAAAAAGTTGTTTGTTTTTCAATTCTACGTAAGTGTACCAAATTTGAACGCTCTACTAAAATATTCAGTTTTTTGCCAATTTTTAATATTTTTATGGATTTTCTGAAAATTTTAAAAACTTGAAACTTCGTAAAAACTATTTTATATCATTAGCTTTATCATTCTATTAATTTTTTATTACTAATTACCGATAAGAATAGGTATTTTTCAAAAGAAAATAATATTTACGCTTTCAAATTCTGTTGTTTGTTGCAAAGTTGATATACCGTCTAGCATTTGGGGTATAAATTTAGTTACATTGCGTTTCCTAGTTCTAAATTGATGCCAAAATAATAATAAATTAAAATAAATTAAAATAAATTAAAATATGATGAAACAACTTTTTCAAGTAAAACTAAAGGTTCCGGGTGCTCTTAGCTGGCGCGCATGACCTTTAATGCATCAGGTGACAATTTTTCCACCAACATACGAGCAGCTGATACTTTTTTACGTAAATATGACATTAAATATTAGTATCCAATTAAATTACAAGTTTCCCAAAATCGTTCTTGATGATTTAATCATGAAGAACATGCAGGGGGCAATCTCGACATAACAACTTCAGTTCTAGGTCGTGCGCGCCAGCTAACAGCACGTCTACGCTCAGAACCTTTTGTGTGGCCCCAGCTGAAAACTTTTACACCGACATACGAGCAGCTGACACTTTTTTTTCGTGAATCATATAGTCGAAACTTTATCAGCAATACTTTAAACACTGCTAGAAAATTAAAAAAAAAGAGATTTTTTCATATAAACCTATGTATTGAAATCCTAGCGGTCCTCATTATACAGGGGGACAAATTTAGATTTTTTTAAGTTTTCTTTTATTTTTCCTAAAGGACAGCAGCTATGGCAGACATATAACCATCATATTTTTCAATAAAAAAATGGTATGCCACTGGAAAAGTAATATTTTTCTGCCTTAACTAAATTTTCCAATCAATTCTAAGAAAAAAGTATTCTTGACTTTTTTCGAAAAAGGTATTTTTTTTAAAAATTAATTATTTTGTGTATTACATTTTTTAGCAGAAGAAAATCAAAGTAGGTGTAGGCTTTTGAAATGTTGCACATCTACTCAGTTTTTAATTCTGAATAACTTTCCTTAATAACATTTTGTCATAAAACCTACAGCAAGGGCACTTTGGCACTTTGACTTTCTTCTGCTAAAAAACGTTCGAAAACGGCACATTTTTCGATAAAAAGTCAAGAATACTTTTTTCTTAGAATTGGTTGTGAAATTTAGTGGAAACAAAAAAGATTATTTTTCCAGTGGCATACCATTTTTTTATTAAAAAATATGATGGATGACCTCGCGTCTCCGACACTGGTGGAAATAGAGAGGTCAAATTATTTTTAATTTATAGCACTTCATGTGTATCTAAACTGTGCCAAATATATGTCTGCCATAGCTGTCGCCCTTTAAGAAAAATAAAAGAAGAGTTAAAAAAATTTAACTTTGACGCCCTGTATAATGAAAACCGCTAGGATTTCGATACATGCTTATATGAAAAAATCTCCCTTTTTTTAAATTATTGATTATAATTTTCCATTCATAAAAGTTTCTTGCTGCCTGGAACTGATTCCCGTCACGAAACGTAGCTGCACAACGTGGGTACAATCGAATGAAAATATAAGAAACTGCCCAAAATCGTTGCAATTTTTGTACACCAGCTCCAGGACTATTAGTAAAATCACAATAATACATACCATTCTCTGAAGTTGACTTGTTTGTAATCGTCCTTTTTCTCCCAAGTTTGTCCTCCAAACTATATCAAGTTTACCTATATTGGTAGCGCCACTAAGAGATCTTAGATCAGATGATAGTTTTTCATTTGGTGACAGGCAATATAGAAACTGGCACACAGCATGCGGCTGAAGAATAGCAGTTTTACCAAATATACTCCTTCCACTTGAGTTAATATTAAGAGACATAACTGAAAACCAAATTTGGAGGATAAAATTATTTGCACTTAATAATGATATGTACCATCAAAGAGATGTGAGGCATCCAAAGAAACTTTCTCCAAAAATATTGGTCCAGCTGTTATATTCTGGACCTGAGCTTCCAGGTAAACATCATCATTTTCTGCATTGTAAAACTTAGTTTTGACATCTAATGGTTTTAATACCTGTATTTTAAAGAATTTTCTAAATGACATTGGAGATCCATTTGGAGTTTGATAAACGACTTCGCAAACCAATCTATAATAAAAACGCAAACCAATCTATAATAAAAACATATAAAATTGTCAGAATTTAAAAAATATATATGATATTTAGCCATTCTTTATATACATTTTCATATTGAAGGCTGAGAGAAATATCTACTACTTATGTTCAATTTATCATTAATACTTCCACATGTAGATTAGTTCAGAGCACAAGGCACAATACCGGTTATACAGGGTGTCCCAGAAAAGAACGCCAATCTCTCGGAATTATACAGGGGATGTTAAAATAACACGACAAGTTCCTATAAAAATTTTCCCCAAAAGCCCCCCTATGGAGATACAGGGTGTTAAAGTTCTTTTTTTGTAATTAAATTATGGCTATCTCCCAAAATAATCAAGCCCCTGAACTGAAATTTGGCACTGTCGTTTTTTTGCGGATGGAGAATAAGCTGAAGGTATAAATTTTTACGTATCTCACAGAGGGCGCCACTTGTGATGTTTTTGAACTTGCTTTTACTCGTAACTTTTTTGAGGTTATGTTTTTGGTCTTGCAGGTCCATCATTTTAGCGCACCTTTTCACTTTTGCAACAAAAGTTTACTCTTGTTTCATAACGATAAAATCAACCATTTGCGTTGCAATTGGTAAAACGTGCCTCAAAACACCTATTAACTTCAACATTCGAAACATAAAATCTTTACCTACTGCTTTCAAACGTTACAGATCGACTGTACCATTTAAACTGAGAAAAAAATCCCTGTGAACAATGTACCAAAAATGATTAGCTATAAAAATTTAAAGGATTGAATTCGACACAATTTGAAGACCCTATTTCAAGAAAACAATGGTGTTTTGACCAATGACCATTTGGTATTTTTATCTTCATTTTGAATGTACAGTTTATCTGTAACATTTGAAAGCGGTAGGAGAAAGGATTGAATGTTGAAGTTAAAAGGTGTTTTAGGGCACGTTTCGCCAATTTCAACGCAAACGGTTGATTTTATCGTTATTAAACAAGAGCCCACTTCTGTTGCAAAATGAAAGATGCACTAAATGGATTGACCCGCAAGACCAAAAAGATAACCTCAAAAAAGTTACGAGCAATAACACGATCCAAAAATAGTGTGTCTGAGAGATACGTAAAAATTGTTGCCTTCAGCTTATTCTCCATCCCCAAAAACACAACATTGCCATATTTCAGTTCAGTAGCATGGTTATTTTGAGAGATATAGCCATAATTCAATTTCAAAAAATATTTTGGCATGTTTCATTTTTATAAGGTATAGGGTGTCCCATTTTCAATTTTTATGGGGTATCTCGGTTTTCCTTGGAGATACAGCGTTGCAGTTTTCATGACCCATGGCTACTTTTTTATCAAAAGTACAATCACGTAAACAAAATTTTCATAGCAAGCTTAGTTTTTGAGATAAAGGGTGAAATGGAAAATTGTACATTTTTGAACAAATATCTTAGAATTTCTTGAAACGGTAAAAACAGTTCGTTATAGAACTTTTTCCATAGAGTCCAGTGGCGTAACTAGATTTTTGCTGTGACCTGTCACTACAAGCTTTTATTTGCAATGTATGTTAGTTTGTTTAAGTCAAATGTTGCGAGCTGAATTTCAACCACTTCATGAAATCTGATTGAGCTGAAATTTTGCATACACCTTTAGTTCTGGTGACAGTACAATATGCAATACTCAATATTGTAATAGTTTCAAAATAGCCGCCGCTCCAAGGTGAAGGATATCGTATTTTTTTGTCAACCCCCTTCATATGGGTATCAAATGAAACGGCTTGAAGCGTAGAAAATGATAAAGTTAGTGACATCACACTAAATTTAATATGGCCGGCGCTCCAAGGCGGCGGATTACATTTTCTTTTCAACCCTCCTAATATGGGTATCAAATAAAAGGGCTTGAAGAGCAGAAAACGATAAAGTTAGTGTCGGTAATTGTCCGACAGAGTTGGGTCACCTTTATTCTTAAAAAGAGGGTTAACCTTAGCTGTCTTAAAAACATCCGGAAACAACCCTTCAAGAAAGCAAGCATTTATAATGTATGCACTTATGCCATATATGCCGTTAGCCTTTTTGTTTTTTTTTTTTATGTATGAAAGGACATTATTTTCATCCACATGATGAAGAAAAACGATTTATGTAAAGGCTTGATTGATTTCATAACCCTATCCCCGGGAGTATTGTTTTTAAAATTTAGTTGGCATAATTTGCAAAAAAGTTATTGAAATTGTTTATTTCTATTTCTGAGCTATCTGACGTTTGCCTGCCTCTCGCTACTTCTTTGTTTATAATAGACCAAACCATTTTGGAAGGATTTTTGGATTCGTTAATTCTTTTCGAGTTGGTTTTTACTTTATCCTCGTGTAGTGCCCGATAATATTTTGATTTGACCTCTTTACTCTTTATATCTTTCTTTGCCACAGATGGGTGTTTTTTATAATTAGAATGAGAAAACATCATTAAGTTTTTAAGGGAACGATTCATTAAACCAATTTATAAAAATACTGGGAAAATATTTGCCTTCTCATTTGGACCAGTCGCTGAGTATACCTCACCCCAGGACTGCGCAGACAATGAGTTCTCAAAAGCAAACTTATTATTTTTAGAAAATATTCTCTTTGGAGTGTGGAGATCCTCCACATCGACCCTACCCATTTCAAATGTCAGGACCTGACCATCAGACACACCCATAGACACAACCTGACTTCTGTCGGGACATGTTTTTGAGTTACCCATCGGTCGGGTGAATTCATTTACCGTTTGGTTCAAACCAAACTGCAGCATGTGATCACAGAAACATTTAGTTCTGTTATCCGGGGATATAAACTTAAGATTGAAATCTCCACAGAGCACAATCTTGGCCAACGGATGCTCACTCTGTAAACGAGTTAGAGTGCCAAATAATATTACAGAATATGTCGTAATCTGAACCTACATGATACAACCTATACACAACAACAACTATCAAATTCCACTTTCTGACAAAAACTGCAGCAAGTTCGCAATGAATTTAAATTGACATTCTACGTATGGTCTCAATTTCTCTGCCTTTCAAAGATTTATGAAGATAAATACATACACCTCCGTGTACGTGGGCAGTTCTACAAAATGAAGAAACTAAGTTGAAATTTGTCAGATAGTAGCAGGCCAGCTCATCCTCTTTTAACCAATGCTCTACAAAGCAAAAAATCCAAAAGTTACAAAATGAATCAAAAACACTGTTCAAATACAAGAACTGATTTCTTAGACATTGCACATTGAAACTGAAAATAAATGCATTGATATTGCTGGTATTTGGTAAGTTGTTTCTCTCACAAATGGAATGAATGTTCAAGCTTCCCGTGGACGGCATCCTTCTTCTCACAAAAAATCTGGATACCAGTGCCTCTTCCAGCCAAATATCCCTATTCCATGCTTTTCGGAAATGATCCTGTTTTATGGTAACCTTCATTGAAGTAAATAATCGTTGACTGACGTATTAACAAAGACTGCTCATGGCTGTCATGTTTGACAGTTCTCTGGCTCACTACGCGCTTCCCGGAGACAAAATACAATACAAAATACATTGTTGACCATGGGCGCCATCTACTTTCCAGGACATGAAACTATAGCCGTGAGAAGTCTTATTAATACGTCAGTCAACGATATAATGTTGGTTGTTTTGACTGGTGCAATTGACAAGTAACTTCCGGGAAGTTCTAAATAGACACCATAACTTGCAAATCTCCTGGTTTGGTTGAAGGGTCTGTAGTGAAATATAGTATACTAATCTTCCACCGAGAATAAAACATGAGATACATTAAAACCAAATCTGCTTACTGTTTGCGCTTAAATGTGTCAAAGTTACTTTCATTGGACTAAAATGTGTTATTTTTGTGATTAAAGATGCCGGTAATACTAATGAAACTGTTGTCAGACCATATAATGCGCCCAAAATACCTATTTTCCAGGGCCTGTTGCAAATACCACCTGCAGAAAACCGTTCACCTTTCGTGATCATTAGCATTAAGATATTGAATGACTTTGCTGTTATACAGGGTGTATTTATATTTTTTAAGATCCTTTGCGATCTTCTATTTTTCTGCACGAAATCACGTGATTTTCTTCGACTTTTCCTAGTACGTTTATTTCGTTATTTCCCGATCTGGCTTTACATACGTTTTTGGTCTTGGTTTTCAAACTTCCAAAGTTTAACAAGTTCTCTTTTAATCTATAAGATTTTTTATCGGGATGTCTTCTTTCTGGGAACCTTTAACGAATCACAATAATTAAATATACATATTGAAAATAAGAGTTTTAAACATTGAGCCAAACTCTTTAAATATTCTTCAGTGGTTTGTTCCCAATTAAAAACGCATCCAAACTGATCAGATCAGTGTAACACGTTCGATTGACAAGGATTTAGCAAGTAATAATTATCAACCCTACCCACAGAAGCTTTAGTTAGCTTATAAGGTATCATTGGGCGTCCAGTTAGGTATTATTATTATTTTGTAGTAGTAGCGGGGAGGGTTGATAATTACTATTTATAGATATTCGTGGAATCGTCACGGAGCGTAGAGTAGGTACGACTTATATGAATCTGGGCACCGAATTTTCGTAAAGTAGGTGGAAAACCGCATATCTATAAAAGTCACGCACGGTTTATAGGCAAGCGGTTTTTAACGGCGCAATTATTTTACGCTGCAAGATCATATTATTAGAAATAAGACTGGATAATATTTTCTATAGAATGTAAATTTTCAATATTTATATTTCAAAAACCAGACATAGAAAATCAATGAAACTTACACGAGTGTAGGGTAATTTACTTTATAGTATAACTGAAATATATGATTAAAATTGACAGATCCATTCAAGAATAATTAACAAACATATATATTAGGGGTAAAACCTATTTCAACTAATATTTGTAAACACCTACTGTATAAAATGCGATTGTAACTTTTTGTAGATAATCATATTAAGCAATTACCAGAAGCCTTCCTTAAGTAGTTTTGGCTTCAAAGCTGATTTATTGTATCAAAAAGGCCATTTTAAGTGACTAATGTCAAAAACATGAAGTATAAAAAACAAAATTTTAAAAAAAAATTAGTGTTTTCGAAGAAAGTAAAAACTTTTAAAGAAAATTATTCTTGTCATAAGAAAAGATTCTCAATAGAGATATTTTTAATGAAAAATGCTCAGTCCCACTAATGGGGTATTTTCATGAATATTTTTTTAATTTGTTTATTGGCAAAACGCATTTATCTTTACCTATAAAAAAATATGCAAGTAACTATTGGTCTCAATTCACCGCGTATGAAAACTAAAACTGCATTAAAAACTAACCTATTCAAAATGGCCTGCCTTCCCGCTAAAATCTCCGTTGACGTCATCATCTCCGTTTACGTCACGTCCCACGTAACTTTTGTGTAGAAAACCCGGTGAAGAAGAAGAGACGAAAACAATAATTTATTACTCTTGTGGATTGTGAATATTGCTGACATTTGTGGCTGACATAACGTCAACGCGTCAACGTTTCAATTTCAAAAGTGCTTTTTAATTACAGAATTTTTATACATTATTGCGTATGGAACCCGGATTTATCAAAGCCGATTCTACCAATTTACCAAAAGTAGATAAGAACACGTTCGATTGACAAGGATTTAGCAAGTAATAATTATCAACCCTACCCACAGAAGCTTTAGTTAGCTTATAAGGTATCATTGGGCGTCCAGTTAGGTATTATTATTATTTCGTAGTAGTAGCGGGGAGGGTTGATAATTACTATTTATAGATATTCGTGGAATCGTCACGGAGCGTAGAGTAGGTACGACTTATATGAATCTGGGCACCGAATTTTCGTAAAGTAGGTGGAAAACCGCATATCTATAAAAGTCACGCACGGTTTATAGGCAAGCGGTTTTTAACGGCGCAATTATTTTACGCTGCAAGATCATATTATTAGAAATAAGACTGGATAATATTTTCTATAGAATGTAAATTTTCAATATTTATATTTCAAAAACCAGACATAGAAAATCAATGAAACTTACACGAGTGTAGGGTAATTTACTTTATAGTATAACTGAAATATATGATTAAAATTGGCAGATCCATTCAAGAATAATTAACAAACATATATATTAGGGGTAAAACCTATTTCAACTAATATTTGTAAACACCCCCTGTATAAAATGCGATTGTAACTTTTTGTAGATAATCATATTAAGCAATTACCAGAAGCCTTCCTTAAGTAGTTTTGGCTTCAAAGCTGATTTATTGTATCAAAAAGGCCATTTTAAGTGACTAATGTCAAAAACATGAAGTATAAAAAACAAAATTTTAAAAAAAATTAGTGTTTTCGAAGAAAGTAAAAACTTTTAAAGAAAATTATTCTTGTCATAAGAAAAGATTCTCAATAGAGATATTTTTAATGAAAAATGCTCAGTCCCACTAATGGGGTATTTTCATGAATATTTTTTTAATTTGTTTATTGGCAAAACGCATTTATCTTTACCTATAAAAAAATATGCAAGTAACTATTGGTCTCAATTCACCGCGTATGAAAACTAAAACTGCAGTAAAAACTAACCTATTCAAAATGGCCTGCCTTCCCGCTAAAATCTCCGTTGACGTCATCATCTCCGTTTACGTCACGTCCCACGTAACTTTTGTGTAGAAAACCCGGTGAAGAAGAAGAGACGAAAACAATAATTTATTACTCTTGTGGATTGTGAATATTGCTGACATTTGTGGCTGACATAACGTCAACGCGTCAACGTTTCAATTTCAAAAGTGCTTTTTAATTACAGAATTTTTATACATTATTGCGTATGGAACCCGGATTTATCAAAGCCGATTCTACCAATTTACCAAAAGTAGATAATGATATGGTGAATGACTTTTATATAGATAATTTAGACTTTATAAGTGCAGAAGTGCGCAACAGAAAATCGGAAAGGTATGTCTAGAGTAGAGTTCCAGGAACCCTAGTCTAGAGGATTTGTCGTTAACTTCCCTACATATTCATTTCAACCATTATTGTTATCAATATATTTATGTTTTTAGAGCAACAAAAGAGACTTATAGAGTAAGATCCCAGGGCCCCCAGACGTAACTTATTTTCTAAAAGACAAAATGTGCGGAATAGAGTAGTGTTCCTATGTACTTTGAACGCATGCGTATCCGCTAAGTTGGGTAGACGGACAATTTACAGGTAGCAGGTGAGAAAGGTAAGTAAAAATAGGACTCACTTTACTTAAATTCTCTTGGCTGATTTTTATATATGTTTTGAAGAATATTATTAAAAACTAATATTCAGCACTGCCAGACACTTCCTGTCGGTCATAATTTCCGCCAGACGCTTTAAAGCTCCCAAAAAATGATTGAACTTTACTTATATTCTAACGCTTGATTTGTATATATGTTACTGAGGGGACTATTTCAAAACTATATGTGATCAGCCAGACAAATTGTAGGGGCCAAACTTCCCCCAGACACAAAAAATAACCTGCCGTGAGTATGAGCGCGAGGGTACTATATGCATGAGTTTCAGAGCGAGTGAGATATCTATGTGAACATAGGTTTATTAAATTTAAACTGGGATTGATGTAAATGAAAATCTTCAATAAGAACTTAATAATATTTAAATATACAGGGTGAGTTTTTTTCGATGTTTAGCATGAGGATCTCGGAAACCAGCGAAGCGAGAAGGAAGGTTAAATGGGAAAATATTTGCAGTTTTATGGGCCCAATTCAATGCGACTTTTGGATTTTTGACAAAGTTCATGGCTTTCTAGATATTCCGAAAAAAATGATTTTTCCCTATTCCTTCAAATCCCGCTAGCTCCGTTATTTTTGACTTTACAGAAAAAGTGTAAATACAAAAGTTGTAGGGAATCATGTTCCTAATAAGAGGATCCAATCCTATTTTGCACGTGAGCTGTCATTTTAGAGATATGACATATTACTTCGGTTTCTTTTAGATGCAAACCATAGCTATGGTCGCGTAAAATCGAGCATTTTTAAGCTTTCTAACGATATATTACTCAATATGATTATTTCGAAAAATATCGGAGTTATGGCGCTTTTTCTGTTCAATTCTTATTTTAACCGAGTTAGCCATGGAAAATGTCAATCCTGTGCAGTTCGACAATTAGTTCAGTCATTAGCTAATTTTCAGCGAAAACTTCTAATTTATACAAAAAGAATGTATTTTTTTTACTAATAACCTGAGAAATCACCATTATTTACCCCATTCCTCTTATGAGAAGTAATATTTCTTTCCCTAGGTAAATAATGATAATAAAAAAATACCTAGGTAAATAATGAAAAATTTTCTATATGACATTTAAAAATTAGTGTCATTTTATCAGCTTGACAACTGAACTCCCAAGCTAAATCTAATCAAATATGTAAATTATTGCAATATTTCAACGTTAGTAGTAAAAAAAATTCTATATACACTTCGGTTGAGAAGGCCATTATTTACCTCGCATATTATATAAAAATGCTCGGTAAATAATCGCTCACTTCTCAACCTAAGTGTATAATATATTATTTCAATCCTGAAAAAATGTGATATTGTCTAGTATATTCGGTGTAGTATGTTCGAGCTGCTTCTGCTGCAACTTGCCATGTTGATGGATTCTGAATTACACAAGCTAGCACATTTGTTTCTGCAATTTCATTTATGTGATTTGATGTGTCCTTTGGCCTACTGAAGGAACCATATTGTCCCAAGTTATCATACCTACAACCTCTTAAAGGTAGGCAGGCAAGGCGATCAAAGTATAGCGTTCATAATATAATAATATAACGAATCCAAAGAGATTTATTTGGGCATATGCTTGGCATATCTATTGATCATAAAGTCGATATGGCTAAAATTTTGTCGTCTCCTATAACCCCAGTGCCATTATCCATGTGCCATTTCGATGGTGCCATTTGTAAAACTCACCCTGTATAAAAAATAAAAAATATTTTAACAGTTTTGGCCGTTTTGGAACAAGCAGGAGTTTTAATAAAGACTTGCTGTATATTTATATTTAAATATTATTAAGTTCTTATTGAAGATTTTCATTTACATCAATCCCAGTTTAAATTTAATAACATAGATATCTCATTCGCTCTGAAACTCATGCATATAGTACCCTCGTGCTCATACTCACGGCAGATTTTTTTTGTGTTTGCGGGAAGTTTGGCCCCTACAATTTGTCTGGCTGATCACATATAGTTTTGAAATAGTCCCCTAAGTAACATATATAAAAATTAGCCATTAGAATTTAAGTAAAGTGAGTCCCATTTTTACTTACCTTTCTCACCTGCTACCTGTAAATTGGCCGTCTACCCAACTTAGCGGATACGCATGCGTTCAAAGTACATAGGAACACTACTCTATTCCGCACATTTTGTCTTTTAGAAAATAAGTTACGTCTGGGGGCCCTATGATCTTGGACTATTATGGTGATAGTGCTGTCGGGTATGTCCAACTGAACCTGAAATAAATTTAGCTTTATGCATTGTTAAGGCGAGAATCACACCTGAACACAAAATTCGTCAAAAGGCATATCATATAGAGGTGCATATTGATGAAAACGAAGAAAGAGTACTGAAATGTGAATGCCAAGACTGTACAGCTTCTGCAGGTAGAGTAGAACATATTATTTTCACAAAAAAACTGTCCCTACAGAACCGGAAAATTAATCATAGAATTCGAAACGTTTCGGTTTTAACATTAGGTATTGGTGCACGTAAAAACAGGCAACCCTACATAGGCCCATAAACATGTACACATTTGGCTGCATTCCAACTCTTTTGTAATGGAACACCATATATATTATTAAATTTTTGGAATCTATGCTTCAACTAAAATTATTTATTATTGTTTTAGGAGGTTGTAAGCACAGAATTGCATTTTTACTTTGGTTGCATTGAAGAAGTGAAGAAGCATCATGCACATCTATTACGTCTTATTGGCAGAAATCTGCCTTGGCAGATGTAGGAAAAAATAAGATGGATTGACAGTCCATTTTGAAACGAGATTTACCACCACTAGCATCAGGAAACTCTTCTTACGTGCAACAGTTGGGAACCTCATTTCCGTTTACCACGGGAGGAATATTTTCAATAATACACGAAGAAAGAAAATACGATAGTTTGTCTATTTTTAAAATGTGGCTCCGCTATAGTGATGAAGTCGAAGAAAACAAGAGAAAAGTTGAAGATTTTATCAAATTTCTTGGCTATCAAATGACAGATGCTATGTGTCGAGAGGCCCTAAAGGATACCGAATCACAAAGTGAGTCATCCCTCTGGTATGAGTTGCGATTTGGCAGAATTACAGCTAGTAAACTCTACGAAATTAGTAAATGCAAAACTCCACAAGGTTCTTTGACGGAGGCATTGTTAGGGGCTTCCAGACCACTTCAAACTGAAGCCATAAACCGCGGAAAAAAATTAGAGAATACAGTGTTGGCAACAGTGGCAAAAATGAGACAAATTAAAATTAACAAGACAGGTATATCTCTCAGCCGTCACTATCCAATTTTTGGTGCATCGCCTGATGGAATCTCTGAAGATTATTGTGTAGAAGTGAAGTGTCCAAGCAAAGAAAAAATTGTATCAAATTATGTGAAGAATGGAATTGTTAACCCAAAATATTATTATCAGCTCCAAATGCAAATGTTTTTTGCCAAAAAACAAAAAAGTTTATTTTGTGTTGCATCGCCAAATTTTGAAATCGATAATGTTAACATCTATGATATAAATTTTAATAAAGAAGAACTAGACATAGTTATGAAAAATGCAGAAATATTCTGGAAAAATGTAATTTTTTCTTGTCTTTCAAAAATGTAACTGTTTAGGTTCAAAAATATTCTATAAATAAAGTTGTTTTAAACATGGTTATTTTCTTTTGTTTAAAATTTTAAAATATTCAAATTTAATACACAGGGAGTCCGCAGATTGGGTTACCAAGAGAAACATTTTTAATACTATTTTTTGTGAAAAATAGATTTTTAATAAAAACTTTTGCTTTCAAAATAAATGAGATTGGCATGGATTGTTTCTCTTTAGATGTACAGGGTGTCCAAAAGAATGTAGACATCCAAGAATGGAGGAGATTAAAATACCTCGATTTGCAATTGTAAAGAAATACAAAATGAAAAAGCAGTGAATAATAATAATAATAATTGTGCCTTTCTTCATTATGATTTACATTTTGCAATATTAACAAATGTTCCAGCTAAAGATGACGTTGTTCACGTTACCATGCTCTTCCACTTAACCATCAGTTTGATGACAAGAAATTACTTAATAGTATTATATCGAGGCAGTACAAGGAAGGGTTTAACGGGAGAGAATCTGTAGTTGTTTGTTTAACAAATATCTTATGTACTTAAGTTTAAAGCCCGTGGTACTGATCGTTTGCTTGATGGTCTGGGGGATATTATTAAAAATGTTGATAGACATGTAAGAAAATGAATGCCTGAATTGGGTCGTGGCGTGTTTGGGGACCATGTAAAGGGCGGAGTGCCATGTGGAATGACTGTGAACATCATGTCTTTTTATTAATTTGTCAAAGAGGTAAGACGGAGATTGCATTTTATCGACTTTAAACACAATGGAGGCCAAATGTAACCGGAATCTCTCATCTAAATTCAGCCACTGACTTTCACGTAATTTTTCCGAGATGTGATCAAATTTACGTAGGTTAAAACAAAATCTAATACACATATTTTGTATTTTTTTAAGGTGTGTTTGTTACTTTCTCTTAGAGCAGGCCAGTAGATGCAATCACAGTAAGATAATAAGGAAATAATTAACGAGTCACAAAGCCTAAGTTTAATGTTTGTGCTTAAGTAGTCCCTGTGCAAATAAAGTTGTTTCAATTTTGAATAAGAACGACTGACTAAATAATTTACATGAGTTGAGAAGCTCATGTCATCATCTAAATATAATCCCAAGTTTTTGCAAGAGTTTGCAATTTTTATATAGTTATTGTTGATTTGTATGTGAAAAAAAAATTCAGATTTTAGGTCCTTAATTTAATTTGAAACATCTATATTTCGTATTTCTCTCTAAAATTAATGTACACCATTTTTTTGACCACCCTCTACAGGGTGTCCCAAATTGGGAATTTTTCTGCTGCCGTGAATTTATCAACTTCGTTTATCGTATACAGTGTGTCCGGGGATTACACAAGAGGAACAAATGAAAAGTTTTTCAGTTGAAAATTGATCAAACTCTTTTAGCAATTCCAAGTAAATATTATTCATTCAGTGGGAAAACATTGAGAAAATAAAACAATGCATATAAAATAGTTTTTATTTTATCAGAGGGTCTTGGACATTTGCAATTGCAGATGCAATTATCACAATGTGGTTCATTAAATATAAATGATTTGAATTAATTACCGAATGCAAATGTAGCATATCGAATTCTCTGATCCTACGTATAACTCTTTCTATATGAATTTGAAGGGCAGCTATCCTTTTTGCATTCTGTACTTCACTTTTTGTACATTTTGATCCGGTTTCTACACTAGGTGGGCGTATTAACCGACAATTTTTTGTACATAACAATGTGTCTATATGTTTAAAACCACGATCTGCCATAATAAAAACATTTGGATGTAATTTTTCCAGAAAACCACTCTCAGAAAAAATGTTGGTATCGCTTATCCTTCCACCATAAGCACCATAAATAAAGTTTATGAAACCACTGGGGGTACATGAAATTAAAAATTTTAAAGTATTACACTTTTTATATTCTGACCAAGTCAGACTTTGTTTTAAAGGATCCTGGGGTTTTTCGATTTCGACTTCAAAGCAATCGATAATTGAATATACCTTTGAACATCTATACCTAAATGGTATCGGAAGCAAACGTTTTACTGTAGTTATATTCGGGAAAAATATAAAATTTTGAAGAACCGATTCTATTTTTGGGACACTATTTATAAACTTTCTACAAACATACGAAATGCTCACACCAAAGTCATCTGCCAATCTTTGATAAACATCATTTGTTCTAATTTTCTTCAAAGTAATAAGGATATCTCGATATTCCAGTTGAGTCCATTCTGTTAAAAATTTCACAATTAAATAAACTACTTTAGGAATTCCTAAGTAAAAGCGGCTGTTTTTCTCTAATGAAAATGATATATGCACTTCTAACTTTGGGTTTGATATTAATTTGGACATTCATATTTCTGGTTGACGGTTTTACTTGTACACATTTATCATCATGCACAGTGCAACTGAACTGAACCCCAAATGTATCAGCACTCCGTTTCGCTTTCTTTAATGGTGGACCATCATTGATATTTTCTTTATTTTCAAGAACAGATCTTTGTTCTAAACCTACTGGCTTACACGTTGACTGAGTTGATGATCAAATGACTGGAACCACATTATCTTTCAATTTTAAACTTGATCCCATTGTACGATAATACATCAAGTTTGTACAGTCCTCTTGAAGCTAAATAAAAAATAAGTATATATCAGAATAACCAATTTATTTTTATTTGATAATTATTTTACTTACATTAAAACTGTCTTCACAACAGCGATTACTGCCTCCACTAAAAGGTAAAATGTCCATCTTTAATGCCTGAGCCCATAAATGCCTTCGTTCGGGTTGTTTTGGTAGTGACACAAATATTTTGTTACTATTTTCATTAGTGTTTTTGCACCCAGGTACAATACACTTCTTAAATGTTTTATTACAGGCCATATTTTGCTCTTCTACAGATCACTTTAGAATTAAAACCCAAAGAACTTGCTTATTGACACTATTATTGTTGTTTGCTATTCTTATTAAAGTGAGGTTATTCCGTTTAATCATAAAACACACAAAAATATCTGCACAAAATCTTCTTCTTCTCGCTTGGTACAAATTCTCAAGTTCTTACTACGTGCAGAATACTTGGAGCTTACTTAAGAGTGATTGGACTACCAAAATGGCGGGGATCTAAGCGTTTTAAATGCATCTAAAGTTCAAGATTTTTTTTACGGCAATTATTAAATCTCTTCCAAAAACTGAAAAACTGTCTAATAGTTTTTCGTCTACATTATGAAAATATATTTTTTAAAAATTGTGAAAATACCCCATTGGGACCAATGACAAAAATTGACGAAATATGCTAAATTGTCGCTATTTTTGACCCACCCTGTACAATAGGCGGCTTCTCTTGTCTTAACGACCGACTGACTGACATGTCACTTGACTTCCTTTAAACCAGCAATGCTATTATTTTGTTACTAATCATCTAAAAAGTAATACTTTTGGATAAGTGAACCTTACTATGTTTTAGCAAAACAGCCATTTTTATGATTTTCAAAAATTCATATCTCCGAAACTAGACATAGAAACTAATTTAAACTTGCACGTGTAACTTATAGTGACTTGTACTACAATATCCCAAAAAATTATCAAAATTGGCAGAGAGCCATTTTCCCCTGTATTTGGTGCGGGGTTCTTTTGATTGTCAAGATTATGTTAGTTGACTGACAAAATGTTGTTATAAACCAGATTTATTTACAACTTACAAGTTGGTGATCATTCTGCAAGTAATTTTTAACTCAAAAAAGGGAAAAACATTGCGATTGTGGTATATTATTAAATTAATTGATATTGAGGTTATTTTTTTTATGGCCTCCTCTTTTCGAGCAATCTAGCCACTATGAGGCGACGTGCGGTGCCAAAGCGTGGGGTACCACGAAAGTCCCACAAACTCGTGCACCACCACGCCACCCCCTGATATTGAGGTCATGTGTTATGTCTATTTGGTTTCTGCCACAAAATTTAAGTTAGGTAAATTTTCTTCTTCTTCAGTCTTCACAAATCTCAAATAGAAACATATCGATATTGCCGTAAATTGTGTCAACGTCGCAAAAGAGTAGCCAAAAATATTTTTGTGTTTTATTTACTATTAAGATTCATAATCAAAAAAAAAGTGTGAAACAGGGCAATTTAAGGCATCTTAAAATACAGGGCTCAAATAATACAAATTCCCATTGTCCAGCTAAAATTACATGCCGTAAAACAGATAAGTGTATTAAAATAAACTACACTGATACTCATATTGGACACGGAATGGATTTACAAATAATGCTTTAAAAACACGAAAAGAATGATTATGTTAGTATAGATGCTTGGGTTTCGCATATGCAGTCAACTTCAAAACCAATAAGGCTGTATAAACCACAAGATATGGAAAATTTTCCCCAGCTTCAAAGTAACAATTTCTTATTTATAATTATGAATGATGCTAAGTTGGAAATTTTACACAAATTTGGAGATGAATGCATATGCAGCGACGGAACTCACTGGTTAAACACCTATGAATTTCAATTGTTTACATTGTTGGTCCTTGACGACATGAGGCAGGGATTTCCCTGTTCTTTTCTCTTTTCGAATCAGTCAGACACTCAAATAATGCAAATATGTTTTAAAGTGTTTAAAGACTCCATGGAGAAAATTTTAAAAACCACAAACTCTCATGTCAGATATGAATGACAATTTTTATAATGCTTGGTGTGCCATTATGTCTCCAGTTACTACCAGGTTACATTGCAGCTGGCACGTTGCTAGGGCATGGCGAAAAAACTTCAATAACATAAATATTAAAGAAAAGCAGGCTTTAGTTTATAAAAAAGTAAAGGTGTTAGTGTTCGAAACAGATATAAACACTTTCAACCTAATAAGTAATAGTTTTAGTGAAAGTCTATATGCAGACAGGGACACTAAAGAATTTTCCAAATATTTTGAATCCTACAAAAATAATTTGTCGACTTGGGCATATTGTTGCAGAAAGAATTGAGGTATTAATACTAACATTAACTATATTCATGCTAATTAAATTTATACGCGATAAATTGTTTGATCTTCATGTCATTATGAACAGGAGTAAGGTTACTACAAAATTAAAATATTTAAGGGATCGACACCAAAAATCACTAACTGAGACCCTCAATGTAGTTGAGGACCTTGAGTGTGAAGATCGCTGGAATGTTCTTCTAAAAACACAGATATTTGCATAGTAATAAGATGTAATACCTGTAAATGCTAATTGCATTGAACAGAATGTGAAACTTGTATCAAATGGAATATGTGCAAACATGTACATGTAACTAAAATTACCACGTTTAACGTGCTTGTTTTCTTATTATTAAATTCCTACAATACATTTGCTACGCCCTAAACAGAATACCCACAACCCACATGACCGATGTGTTGCCACCGTTTGAGCTGCAGACGCTGGTAAAAAGTTATGCAAAGAACCGTTTTTACTGTTTTAACCAAATTATAAGATATTTATGAGAAATTTTCCATTTCACCCTTTATCCCAAAAACTAAGCTTGCTATGAAAAGTTTGTTTACAGCATGGTACTTTTGAAAAAAAAGTAGCCAGTGGTCACGAAAACCGCAGCGTTGTATCTCCAAGGATAACCAAGATACCCCGGAAAACCATCGAAAATGGGACACCCTGTACAGTAGATTAACATATTTTAACTATTCATAGTAAATGTCAGCAATACTAGTTCATAAAAATCGATAGGTAATAGTTCAAAGTAGATGATGTGTGTGGGCTTCGTCAAGTTTTCACAAGGAACCCAAAACCTAGTTTCGGATCTGAAACTCAGTCCAGGCCATACGACTGCTGTAGACTTTGAACTTACATGTGGGTCCCTATCTCTTTAACTTCATGATGTATAACTATATTGACAGTCTCATTAGGTGATAATTGTGGCGTTGGGGAATTCAATGACAATGGCAACCTCTGGGAACTTGTTTGTAAATCAACCTAAAACTAGTAATCATAAAATTATATATTAATATTCACTTGGTGAAAAGCGATAGTGCAAGTAAACCTTCGCCTACAACACAAAAATTTAGTTATTTGTTTTAACAGAGGTCGGACAACAAATTTTGAAAGGAGATAAGTAGTGATATTATTGAGCACGCACATTTTATTTGCAAAAACTGTTTAAAGCCTTGTTAAAAATGACATTTTGCATTATAAGAAACTGAACGAATTCTGCCCAGAATGAATTTTTTCCAAAAGAAACTTGAAACAAACGGCATTCATGACACTGCAAATGTGTCAATTCTTTGTTAAAAATTTTTAGATTGCGATATAACTTAACTGTCCTGTCAAAAATGTCAAATAATTCACACAATAATAATAATAATAATAATTGTTTTATTCATGAATCTAACATAACCATTTCTCATACATAGGTACATATACAGGGTGTTTCTAAATTATGGTGCCAACGTAATATGACAGATAGAAAATGTAATTTTCAACAAAAAGTTTCCTAATAACATGGGTTCTAAAATCCATAATAAGAAAGTTACAGGGTGATAAAAGTATAGTTTGAAAAACATCTTTATCGCAATAACTTCTACAGAAGTTATGCAATTTAAATGAAACTTGGTGCAATTCTTTAGTAATTGAAGTGCAACAATTTTGTGTAAAAACAATTTATTCCCATAGACCAGAGGCGGAGGGGCAGGGTAGCACAATAGGTTTTCTACTCATAACTTTGTTGAGGTTATCTTTTTGGTCTCGCAGGTTCATCATTTTAGTGCATCTTCTTATTTTGCAAAAGATGGGTACTCTTGTTTCATAACGATAAAATCAACTGTTTGCGTTGAAATCGGCAAAATGTGCTCCAAAACATCTGTTAAGTCCAAAATTCGAAAAATAAAATTATCGTCTACCACATTTAAATGTTTTACAGTAGAATTGTACGTTCAAAATTAAGAAAAAATGCTTAAAGAATATTGAGTAAAACATCACTGGTTTTGCTGAAATATGGATTTCAAAATTTTGTTGAGTTCAATCTGTTCCATTTTGAAAGCGAAAATTTTTTATACATAGTTCATAGGGAATTTTTTTACACTTTAAATGTTACGATTATTTTGTAAAATTTAGAGTACAATACAATACAATACATACTTTATTGTCATTGATCCGTGGAGGACATAGACAGTGTCACATATTTTAAAATGTAGATTATCACTTATAATAAATAATAGAAAAACTTATATAAAAAACACAATAAAGTATAAAAGTGATGACAGAATTAAAAAAATAAAAATGAAAATAGGCGAGCGGGCGACTCATCCTATATACAAATATCTAAAAATTGTCACTGTAAAGTCATGTAGGAAGCACCTATATAAAAAGTGGACACACAGAGTGCACCGTTAGAAATCCGATAATGCGTATATTACTCTATCCCTATCCAATAAATATTTCTTAACTAGTAGTTTAAAATTAGAGATACTACCAACACCTTTTATTTCGTGGGGCAGTTTATTAAATATTTTTGTGGCCATATAGTAGGGCCCTTTTTCAAAGAAAGCATGTGCATGCCTCGGTGTCCTAAAATCTGACGCACCCCTAGTGGTTCTCGAACCATATACCTCAACGTTACGTGTGAAAATGTCAGGATTTTCTTTTGCAAATACAGCTAGTTTGTATATATAAAGAGATGGAATAGTAAGAATTTCCAGTTGCTTGAAATAGCCTCTACATGATGTTCTGCGATTCACCCCCATCAGGCATCGAATAATACGCTTTTGTGCTAAGAAAATTTTTTTCGCGTGGGGCGAAGAGCCCCAATAGAGTATACCATACTGTAAGGTTGAGTGAACATATGCAAAATAAAATGTTTTTAAGGTATCAACTGTCATGTGTTATTTCATAGATCTGATCAAATAGCAGCCAGAGTTCATTTTCTTAAGTATCAAGTCTGTATAATTTAGCCAACTTAATTTTTGATCTATTGTGATTCCCATAAATTTTACACTGTCAGCCTGTTGTAGGGATTGTCCATTCAGAGATATGTAAGCAGATTGGTCGCGGTTTCCCGTAGGATAGAAAATGAGTGTGTTAGTTTTTTCAACATTAAGTGTTAAGGAATTGTCATTGCACCATTGCTGCATACTCGAAGCGGCTTTCTGCATTTTAATATTACACTCGACTAGATTGTTGCCAACTACAACGCACGATGCGTCATCTGCAAATTGGCACAGTTCATCCGCAGCTACCACATTTTGGAGCTCGTTTGTAAATAGGATGAACAGAAATGGGGACAATATAGAGCCTTGAGGGACCCCATGTTTTATAGGGAGTTTGTCTGAATGGAGATCTTCTTTTATATTATTTTGTATAGTTTCTATTTTAATTACCTGACTTCTATTATTTAGGTAAGATCGCAGGAGATCATAACACCGTCCCCTATAGCCATAGCAGTGTAGTACGTTTAGTAAGGTGGCATGCGGAAGGGTATCAAACGCGCGGCTTAAATCAAAGTATATTCCACCTACCTTCCGATTTTCATCTAATTTCTCTAATATCGTTTTGAGTGAATTGAAAATTGCTTTCTCAGTAGAGGATTTTCGTAAAAACCCGTATTGCGTCACTTATTATTTTGTTCGATGTTGCAAAGAAAAGTAATCTGTTATAGATTACCCTTTCTATTATTTTAGAAATACATGTAGGTAGGGATATTCCTCTGTAATTGGATGCTTTTGTTTTGTCGCCTTTTTTATGAATAGGTATAGTTTTATTTGTTTTGATACTATCGGGAAATATTCCGTGTAAAAACTTATTTATTTATTTTATTAATTATGTCGGCCAGAAGTGCCGCCAAAAAAATATCCACTTTTTTTATTACTGAAATAGGGATTTCGTCAATACCCGATGATTTTTTGTTTGGCATTTCCTTTATTATATCTACTATTTCCGTAACTGTTGTGTGTTCCAATTCTATGCTTTCATTTATTCTTGTAGTTGAAGCCACGGATGAACGCGAACTCATAGTTGTTGGCATTGAGTAATCAAAAGTTTTGCAGAATGCTTCAAGAATTTCATTCGGTGTAGTTAGTTTGGTGTTGTTTTCGATTAGTAAAATTTGGTTATTTTGAGATAATTTTTTGTTTATAAGATTATTAAAAATAGTCCATGTTGTTTTCGATCTATTATTTGAGTTGTTGATTATGTTTTCGTTTATAGCCATTTTGTACTGTGTAATGTATTTCCTATACGATCTCTGCTCTGTTTTGTAATAATTGTAGATGTCTGAGCATTGTGTGTTTTTAAATAAAATATAGAGATCACCTATCTTTTTTGACCACGATTTTAACTCTTCGGGCAGTACATACTTCTGGCTGAGATCTCTAGTGCTTTTTTTTCTGTGTTTTGGAAAAGCCTCATTAAAATAATGATTAAAAATTGAGAAAAAATATTCAAACTTCCTATTTGGATCAGCCTATTAATACACATCAAACCAATTTTCGAATCGAATGCTATTAAGGAAATTTTTCATATTATTTTCATGGAACGACCTTGCGATATGTGTAATATTATGTTTTTTAGTGCTTAGAATGTTGTCGTTTACATTAAGCATCTGAGGACAGTGATCAGACAGGGGATAATCGATTACCTTACCCTTAGTGACTTCTTGTGGAATGTTACTAAATATATTGTCTATTATGATAGCTGTGGTATCCGTAATTCTAGTAAACTGCTTTATATGTGGTATCATGCCATATGTTGCGAGTAATCCCAACATTTCCGACGCGTTGCTACACAAATTATCAGTGTTTAAATCAACATTGAAATCACCGCAAAAAATTAAATATTTTCCCACTTGAAATAATTTGTCTAATATTTTTTCAATAGTTGCTAGGAATAGTTTAAAATCTCCAAACGGGGATCTATATACATTAACAATACAGCAAATAGATTTGTCTATTCTCAATTTACCTCAACAAAATTTTACTTGTTTCTCAATGCCGTCAACTTCAACATCCACTGATTCGGCATTGACGTCCTCTCTGGTGAAGATCACCACACCTCCCCCCCCCCCCCCCCCCCCCGGCTGTACGAGCGACAGAAGACAGAGGTCCGGCGATATCCAGTAGGCACATAGTAGTTTACTTCTTTCTCATGAAGGTGATGTTCGCCAATACACACAAAAGTTGGTCCAGTGCTGTCTATTAATGAACAAATTTCATGAAATTTGTTTCGAATGCTTCTTACGTTGCAGTTTAGAATTCCAAATCCATGCTGAGGTGCATTTCTGTCCGTCCTAGTTTTTACTTGGTTCTCGAAAAAAAACGGAACTTTTTTACAAGAACACCTGTTGGCCAGTTTCCGGGATCTTCAAAACAGCTTATTAGGTCATAATCCATACCAATTTTAAATGATACACTCTGAGAGTTTTTCCATTTGGGTAAAATCTCGATGCTGAATTTGCGGTCAGAGAATTTTTCCTTCAAATAGTTTTCTATATCTCTCGATGTTGTTGTTGGTTGTAGCCTTCCTATATACATCCAGTGCATCCTCGCTACACTAGATATGATCGGCTTACTAGTATCATCCTCAGTGGCTGTACCAAAAAACCCTTTATTTTTTTTATGTGGTCTCTTATTATTAATTTCTAATTTATTGACATTTTTCTTAATATGTGGTGTAGTGTCTTTTTGTAATTGTCTAGCTGCAACTTCATCAGAATCTTTACCTGTTGTTAGCTTTTTTCCAGCGTAAGTTTTTGTTTTTGTTTTTTCTGGTTCGACCCGACCAGGGTCATCTTTATTTTTTGCACCGGTACCGCTGGACTTGTTCACGGGTGTACATTCATTGCAATTTTTAATATTTTCATTTAAACACAATTGCACTAGTTTTTTGTTGCTTTCTCGAAGATCAGATACCTCTTGCTTCAGTTGTTTATTGGTTTCATGCAGAATGGCTATTTCACCTCTTATTGCAGTAAAGAGTACCCTTTTGTTGCAAAATAAAAAGATGCACTAAAAGGATGAACCTGGGAAACCAGAAGATAACCTCAAAAAAGTTATGAGTAGAAAACCCATTGTGCTACCCCGCCCCTCCGCCAATTACGTGACACCCGTGTCACCATGGCAAATAATCAACATACTAAACTGTTGTCCGTGAGATAGGAGTCTAATCAGAAGTATAGTGTATAATTGTTTAGAAATGAATTCTTCAGATAGTGAAAATGAATTGGAAGGTACACCTCCAAATATCGGGCAGTTTACGGAACACATCTGTGACAATTTATTACCAGAAAAATCAAAGAAAAGATAGGAAAATGTGTATCGCAAATTTATGGATTGCCGTGGAGAAACTGATATCAATTCATTTTATAGGCAAAACTGCTAAGAACCATACTCATTATCGGCAATATACAGTGGCGGCTCGTCCATAGGGGCTGAGGGGCTACAGTCCCCTCAGTAGAAAATTCGCCCACAAACAACCGATAACGTACAGTTCGAGTTCAGGCAATCTGGCAATTTAACTAGACACTTCGCAGGATGCTCGGAATCACGATCACGATACACCCAGTATTACACGTTTGGAATGCATCTTTGTGGAGAATCAGCTGCCTTATATCTTATAACAGATTTTTCCATTTCAAAATCCGTTACTCATTTTTTATATTTTGTTATTAACATAAAGTCGTTATTTTCAAACATATATCTCATAATATCTCATACTTAATAACTAATTTATTTTTCGTACAGTTTCAATTCATTTATAACATTGTATTCAATTTTATTACCACTTTTTCAAATTTTAAAACTTCAAATAATTCAAATTTTCGCGCGCCATATAAAATTTTAAATTATTTCAAATTCAAATTTTCGCGCGTCATAATGGCCGTGTACTTACGCCTAGCCTCGAACCCTGGCATATTCAAAATGCGAAAATTCAAGTGTGTGTTTATTTATCTGCAGGTATGTAATTAAAAATCTGCTGTATTATGAATTACTGGATTTTTCGGATCTGTTGATGCATAATTTGAACATAAATACTGTTTAGTTGATTAAATACGTTTCATGCTAAATTCTGATTGGTCGAGAGTTGACGGGTGACGTAGGTCCTACCGGCCACCTCGTCGGGAGGGTCCGACCTAGTTGGAGTTTGCTCCCGTCTTCGCCAGTATCGAGTCGCGCAGAGGCATCTGCCCATTTCCCGCCAAATTTTCGGCATTTTCGGCTTTTATCTGGTTCAATTTTTGCCATCGGTGATTTATTCGAGTGGTTCAGTATTTTAATGTCGGGGATTGACTTCGTGTGACTAATATTTTTGGGTTTTTCTGTTTTCTATGTCCACGGCGTCGTGAGGCAGCGACGCTTGCCCGAGGCATTTCCTTTTTGGCTGCGTAGCTGAGGAAGCGCGGGACACAGCAAGCAGGTGGTGGCTGTTTCTCCTGGAAAACCCCACAGGTGAGTAATTTCTTTTGATTTTTGCTTAGTTCAGCAACTTTACTACTCACCTGTGCACCTGTGGCGTTTTTTTTTGACGTGCTATTTTTTTGAAGCACTCATTTCGTCCAAGGCTCCGGCCATCTTTAACTCAAAAACATAGCATTGTCCTTTTTTTGAATACCCACCATCTTGCGGCTGTTATCTTGTTGAATATTTTCAAGTTTTGGTCACATTGGTCACACGTTAGTTTCTTATTTTTCGAGTTAGGTCTCGATTCTGTGGTACCGGGCCACTCAAGTAAATCTGATACCGATATTTTCACTTTCCTAATAAATTCGTATTGCCTTTAGTTTATCAGCTTTCTCAGTTTCTCGATTTTACCGTTCAAGTCTCAAATAAACTTTTCGCTTTAAATAAGCTTTAAAATGTCTTAAATTCCAAGAATTCGGGCTGGAGCATTCTCAAAATTTTTCTTTTTATTAAATATTGAGCACTTTGCTATTCCGGTCAGTTCAATAATATTATCTATAACATTTAAAAAACTATGCATAGTTCCCAATAGCTTAGTATACTTCTAAACATTTAATTTTTATCGTTACTTGTAAATATTAAATAACTTTGATATCAAAATTCAATATTAAATATTAATCGTAACCTAGTGGTTTTATTAATTTTTGTAGAAGGCTTAGACCTTGTATAATGCTGTTTTTTCTCTGATTTGTTCATGCTTGCATACCATCTCTGAGGACGCTACGATCACAGCCCTCTGACGACGGAACAACGTGACGAAAGTTGCGTAGGCATCGAGTGGAGTTCAAAGAGTTCAAAGAACTTATAGCTGAACAGTCAGAGTATTTGTAAAGACAATTCGACCTTTTTATTGTTCTCAAACCAATTATTAACTAAATTTAACTCTCCTAGTTTATTGTAATTGCTCAAATTTAACTTCATTATAAAAAATTTATTTTACACTGTTATCATTTTAAAGTTGTACGATCAAAATTGTAATGTCTCAAAAATTGTGATAAATAAATCTTGTATATTTAACGAAGGTAACAGGATTTTATTGGACAGACCCAAGTATAGCAAACCTAGGATTGTTATAATCTCTCCCTACTCCGATCGCTATTGATGACAAGGTTGTCAATTATACGACACCTCTCATTAAATTTAAATTGAGAATACAGACGATTCTGATACATTTGGCAACAGTGCCCGGCTCGTAGTCTGTTGTCTTTTTTCTAAGAGAAATAGCATAACGGGAGTGGATGGAGATACAGCTAGGAATATTGCCAGCCGGATAGGCGGGAAAACAGGTCACGACCAGGACGCGAGGGGGGCACGGAGGGGCGCGATCGGTCCATGGGGCGGACAGTCTTTTCGCCAAACTGAAGGCTTTTGCTTTTTAGTTCCGCACCTTGTCTCGTCTGTCTGTTCCCGTGTGATTTGTCCTCTGAACAGTGAGTGCCTCACGATCAGGGGCGGACTGGCACCTAAAAACGGCCCGGGGTTTGTATGAGACCGGCCCATGGACTGGAACTGGATGCGGGGGTTCCGTAGAGTTCCTTGTAGCCAAAGTGCAAGAGACGCCAGAAACAGTTGGTTTCAAGATTTTTTTAGATTTTGCGGAGGACCAAATTGTCGAAATCAGTTTATGTCAAGGTTTTTATTTTAAAAGAATATAAAAAATAAAAAATCAATTCTTAAAAACAAATAAAACAAATGTAAACATAAAAATCACTCTTCATCTGTTTCGAACCATTTAAAAAATTAATTATCTAATGAAATTAAAATAACTTTTTCACAAGCCATTAACATGAAAGCTTCTAAGCTGGTTCAAGATTATTTTTAATTTGGAGAAAGATCTTTCACATGATACTTGTGAAATAGACAAAGTTGGTAAATATTTAAATATCTTCTCCAAATTGGGGTAAGCTTCCAAATACAAGTCGCGGCGTGCTGACTGCGTCCGAGTGCGTCGCGCGCACGTGATATTATTACAAGCTTTTATTTATTAACTTCATCTGTTAGTGTGGGTCGAATCTTGCAAGCTGAATTAGCTGAATTTGAACCACTTTCAAAATGGCTGCAGCTCCAAGAAGGCGGATGATGTATTTTTTGTCAACGCCCTGAATATGGGTATCAAATGAAAGGGATCGAAGAGTAGAAAACGAAAAAGTTAGTGACATCACACTAAATTCAATATGGCCGCCGCTCCAAGATGGCGGACTACATTTTCTTTTCAGCCCCCTTAATATGGGTAGCAGATGAAAGGGCTTGAAGAGTAAAAAACGATAAAGTTAGTGACTTCAAATTAAATTCAGTATGGCCGCCGCTCCAAGATAGCGGATTACCTATTTGATACCCAACATACCCCAGCTTCATATTAACCTTAAATTTGACAGCTCATCCGCTCATGTGACACGCCAAGTTTGAAGAAAATATGTCGTATACTTCTAGAGATACTAAGAAATATGTGTATTTTTCTCTAAATTTCTACGCTCTGTATAAAAAAACTATGGCCCGTAGGAGAAAAAAATATATGAAGAAGTGCCCTTATTTTGACCCCAAGAATACGTGGTTTCATTTTTGACCATCAGTTCAGTTACACCCTGTATAGAGTCCGGTTGCGGGTGATGTGAACAGGGCTTAGAGGTTTAGATTTTAGAGAAATTCTCGGCAAACATGTTAGCTATTTCTAAGCCAGAAGCACTGCTTTTTTCATCGTAGTAAAACTCGCACGGAACATCGCTACTCTTTCTTTTGGAGTTAACATAGTTCCAAAATTGTTTAGGGTTGGTGGTCAGGGAGGGCTATAAATGTATCGTTAGACTCAACCAATAATCTTTTGCAAATCGAGCGCAGATGAGAGAATTCACGATAATCAGGCTGAAGACCCGAAATCTTGTAGCGTTTATGTGCCTTCTTTTTTTCCATTATGTGGTGCCTGAGCTCTGGTGAGTACCATCTGGGAAATTTACCAGAGGGGATTCGTTTAAGGGGAACATATATTTCTATTGCTGAATAAATGAAATTGTAAAAGATATCAACCATGTCGTTCAGACCGGCATCCGCGAACAGAGCATCCCCGCCTATGGCTCCCAAGTAGTCATTTAACAAACTATAATCGGCCGATTTAAAATCTCTGTAGTAGCCATCACGAAGAGGAGAACTGTTGTTATTGTCAGAAACAAAACGCACTGTAATGTCCAGAGGCGGGTGGTAGCCATCCTGAGGCACAATACAATCGTTATCACCAGAAACCTCACAACGATTTTCAGAAAAAAGTACAAGATCGAGAATTGAGTTTGAGGTGTTGGTAATAGCATTTAGCTGAAATAAATTGTGGAAAGCACACAGCCCAGAAACCACTAGCAATGAATCCACCTCAGCGAAGGTTGCAGGGGGCACGGGTGTAGCAACTGAGCTCAGGTTGTCGTTTATCCACAGAGTATTGGGTAAATTAAAATCTCCCAAGATTCCGATCATTGCCTGTGGGTAAGCTTCAGACAGCCTGTCGACACTTTCACTGAATAAAACATAGGCAGTAGTTGGAGAGCGAGGTGGAAAATATACGTTAGTCAGTATAAGGGTTTCCTTTCCTGCCTCGATGATTACAAAAACATCCTCAATGTTGTCTTCAACAGGAAGCCGCCTACTTTTGATGGTCATGTACTAAAACGAATAAAATAAGTGCAGGTTTTCGTTAAGATTAAGATAATTCAATTCCAAATTGAAATGACAAGTTTTTGAAAATTGAAAAGCTTGTCGCGCAAATTGTAAAGAAAAAAATGCATACTTTGGGAAATAGGTACTTGCTTATCAACCAATCACTTTCCAATAAAATTAATTGGTACCTCCTTTCATCAACATTTCGCGTGACAAACTTTTCAATTTGCAAAAACTTGTCGCAATTTGGAATTGAATTATCTTAACGAAAACCTAAACTTATTTTATTTGTTTTAGTACATGGCTTAAATAAAAGCTTGTTTTTAAAAATGTTTTATTTTATTTTCAATTTTATTATTGCGGTGTTGCCATAATGCCTATAAGCAAAGGCGGCGGCCGGCCTATAACGGCCCAAATAGGTCCGGCCGATCGGGCTAACGCCCGATAGCCCGATGGCCCAGTCCGCCCCTGCTCACGATCTCGCGTTGTGCAGTTGTTTTTTAATGAGAAGGTTGATTGTTTGATAACTATTTGTGTAACTAAATAGGTGTAGATCTTTGCAAAATAAGTATAAAGCTTACGAAGTTTGGAAATAGCATTTTTAGGCAAGGTTATTATTGCCGCTCAGTTAATTTCCACGTACCGGCACAACATTATGAAACATAAAGAAGCCGTGGACAAAAATAGATATACCTTAAAAATAATAATAAACTGCATAATATTTCGTGGAAAACTAGAATTAGCGTTACAAGGGCATGACGAAAAAGAAGATTCTTAATTCTCAACATTATGGTATTTTTCTAGAATTAATGAATTTTACATCCGAGCTAAATTATATTATGAAAGGACATTTAAAAACTTCTACAGTGTTCAAGGGTACATCAAAAACAGTGCAAAATGAAATTTTGAACAACATGCTGGAAGTTTATCTCCAAGAAATTCCAGTGCAAATAAACATTTCAAAGCATTTTCAAATGGTAATGGATATTTAGATAATTACATGATGGAAAGTTTGTTTTATTAACTTCTTTAAAAAATGGGAAATATTGTGTTATGCACTTTTTATATTGATTATGCAAAAATAGGTAATAACTAAAGGGCGGAATATATGCATTTAGTTTCAATCGAAATATGCGCATATATATGCATCATTTTTATTTAAAATATGCACTAATATGCATTTATTTGGCCAAATATGCAATAATATGCATTTATATTACATGTGCAAATACCTTAAAAAACACCAAAACTGATATTAGAGAAACGGTTTATTTGAAGAAAAATGAAAGGAAAACAAATACATAAAATACCTCGTAAAATACCTATTTATTTCAAAGTTTTCCAATAAAAATCTTTGCCTTCTGTCGGTAAAAATACTCTTTACTGCCATTAAAGATTTGAACTTGAATCTTTTCTACAGTAGAACATCTAATTTTTTTCTAACTTTAATACCTACATCACCGGGAACCTTTCTACATTTAGCGGAAAATGTTTGAACAAAATCAACCGATTCGCTTAAACCTAAATTTCTACTTTCTAATGAAAGAATTATATCTGGTATAAAACTAAAATTAGCTACATCCGCATTTTTCAGGATTTCTTGACAATGCACTACACACTGCGAGTTGTCTCTGGGCTCTCATAATCTTGGTTATATCTTATATCTATAAATAAGTATAGGAAAAACATGCAAATATGCATAAAAATATAGTTTTTCCAGAAATATGCAATGTTTTGCGAAATTGAATAAAATATGCAAATAATGCATATATACATATGCAATTTGCATATATTCCGCCCCTTAAGTAATCACTAATAAAACAAAAAATAAAAAAGCCCATGCCGAAAGTAGGTGCCCACCTCGATACTCACCTTTTTTTTTAATTGGCCAGGAGTGTCTTCTCTTTTCTTTTCAATATATTCATTTCAATATTTAAAACTTATCCCCCCCCTGTGCATTAACCCACGAGCCGCCACTGGCAGTATATTTAATGTTCAGAAGTGTAACTAGTTTAAAGCAGAACCTAAATATTGAATATTATCCCAACTTGAAAGCTTATTTAAAATGATAGTCAGATGGCATTAAAATGAAAAAAATTAAAAATTTTAACTCCAAAACAAATAAAAATATTTATAAATGAAGCGGTACTTATTGACAAAGGTTTGCAATTCTTAATTAATGAAGATTGTAAAAAATAGTCGTTCATTCTCACTTTATTTCTAGGTTGTTGCAATTATTGGAAGATGTGACGCTTGTAGAAAACAATAATTAAAAAATCTGGAGAATAACTATGTTGAAGATTCCGGTACCCTATTATTGATTAATATTCCTGATACAAAAACCAAAATACCCAAATCGTTTGTAGTCTCTGGTAGCTAAATTTATAAAAGCCACTGTGTTTAAGGAGAACCTCTACTACGATTTTTGTAGATAGTGGCAGCTCTTAAACGACATGGCAGCCAGAAATCTTCAACCACGGCTGAAGGATATGTCGACAAATCAATCAATAATAAAACTCTAAAGACAAACAAAATTGTTGAGTCAATTGAAAACAATTATCAACAAACATTAACTTCAGAGGTTACTACTACTACTGCAATGTACAATAATTGGTGTTCATGAAGAGTTTGCCATGGATGTACCATCCACGTCATCTCACTCCCAATGTAAACCTTTTGTAATACCAGTGCAGGACCCGCCAGATAAAAGTCCTTTAGTAATACAAAATTGGCAAAATATCACAATTAATTTCCATAATAAGTGACTATTGTATATATTGTTATAAATAAAAAATATAAATTTCAAATTATTTTTCCTTCCTTGAAGAAAAAGTATAGTACACAACTTGAGTCGTAAACTTATTACATACTCGTGGAATTACAGCACTCGCAGTTGCACGACTCATTCGCAACTTTTCTAATCGTAGGTAATAAGCTCCTTACAACTCTCGCTATGTAATATACAGGGTGTTTCATTAAGGGTGAAGAGGTACCATATCTCAGGAATTAATAGTCCTGGAGCTTTGGGGAAAAAATCTTCTTAAGTAATGTGGTCACAAAAAATCGCTGAAAATTATTTTTAAGTTCATAGGTCGGCCGCTAGTAGGCGTATTCGAAACAGTAAATTTGAAAAATGAGTTTTCTAAAAAAAGGGGCTAATAAAGGTACATCAAAGATAATTTTGTTGCACTCTTCAGCAAATTCTGAACAATTTTCGTTAAGGTTTTTCAAATAGAGGTGAAACTGGCGGATAAACCATGACTTGAAAAAATGTCTGTAACTCCGGTTTGGCTTAACCGAATTGATAGAATTTGGGCTTGTTGAAGAGAGTGTTCCTTCTTCTAACAAATGATTGTCCAGTAAGGTCATTTGAAATTTCGTGGTCACCGCTAAAGGGCGCAATTTGAAAAATTTCCCTTTTATTACAATTTTCTCCGAAATTTTAAAAGCAGTGACATATTTATTCTGTTATAATCGAAAAGTACATTAAATTTACAACAAAAATACCCAAGGTTCAGATCGATATCTTCATTAGTTTCGGAGTTATCGCCAAAAGAATAATTATTAACATGTTATTTGAAAGAAGAAGGAAAGTATTTGTTATCAAAGATTTCCGTGGTCAAGTATGCCATGAAATAAATAAAAATCTGCTTGAGTTTTTCGTAAATTTCTCTTTTTCTCACTTTTTATTCCGTTAAACGTATTTCTAATTTACTTACCTGTCGTATTGATAAGAAATTATCTCAGAAATTATCTAGTAAGCCATGAAACAAAATCGTGTGGTTCCTGGGAAGCAAAAAAGTAAATGTCACATGAATCAAGCTTTAATAAGTGTTGTGTCAAATATTGATTTTTTGTAAATTTTGAATTAAAATTGTGTGTTGCATTTATTAAAAAATGCCTTATACGAATGCCGAGGCTTACGATATGCCTGCTGTATATTTTCAATGTTTTGAACATACTCCACTTGCGGAACGTGAATACGCTGTCAGGTACCAAACGATTTTGTTTCATGGCTGACTAGATGATTTCCGAGATAATTTCATATTGATACGAGATAAGACGCAGGTAAGGTAAGTACATAGAAATACGTTTAATGTTTAACCAAATAAAAAGTGAGAAAAATATTAATTTATGAAAAGCTCAAGTAGATTTTTATTTATTTCATGGCATGCTTGACCACGAAAATCTTTGACAACAAATACCTAGGACCTTCTTCTTCCAAATAACATGTTAATAATTATTATTTTGGCGATAACTCCGAAACTAATGAATATATCGATTTGAACCTTGGGTATTTTTTGTTGTAAATTTAATGTACTTTTCCATTATAACAGAATAAATATGTCATTGCATTTAAAATTTCGGATAAAATTGTAATAAAAGGGGAATTTTTCAAATTGTGTCCTCTAGCGGTGACCAAGAAACTCGAAATGACCTTACTGGACAATCATTTGTTAGAAGAAGGAACGCTCTCTTCAACAAGCCCAAATTTGACCAATTCGGTTAAGCCAAACCGGAGTTAGCAGCATTTTTTCAAGTCAAGGTTTATCCGCCCATTTCACCTCTATTTGAAGAGCTAGAGCAAAAAATCTTAAACGAAAATTGTTCAGAATTTGCTGAAGAGTGCAACAAAATTATCTTTGATGTACCTTTATTAGCCTTTTTTTTTTAGAAAACTCATTTTTAAAATTTACTGTTTCAAATACGCCCCCTAGCGGGCGACCTACGAACTTAAAAATAATTTCCAGCGATTTTTCGTGACCACATTACTTAAGAAGATTTTTTTCCCCAAGCTCCAGGACTATTAATTCCTGAGATATGGTACCTCTTCACCCTTAATGAAACACCCTGTATATGTGGGTTTAGTAGTCAGTTATCATCATAGAGGCTATTAAAAAACGTTTTGATAAGAAATGCTATAAATTTGAGGGATTGACTGCATATTCGGTATTCGGCCAATGCCATATTTCACTATATACAGGGTGTCCAGTAAGTACGTGGACATTTCGCTCAAATATTACATGACTGTACCATTTAAAGCGAGAAAAAAAAACATATGAACATTGTCCCAGAAAATGTTCACTTTCAAAATGGAACGGATTGAAACTCGACAAAATTTGGACACCCTATTTCAACATTTAAAAGCAGTAGGGGAAAATTTTATTTTTCGAATATTGAAGTCAACAGGTTTTTTGGGGCACGTTTTGGCAATTTAAACGCAAATGGTTGATTTGGTCGTTATGAAACAAGAGTATCTTTTTGTTGCAGAATGAAAAGATGCACTAAAACGATGGACCTGCAGGACCAAAAAGATAACCTCAAAAAAGTTACGAGTAAAAGCAAGATCCAAAAACAGCGCAAGTGGCGCCCTCTGCGAGACACGTATAAATTGACATTTTCAGCTGATTCTCCATCTCCAAAAACACAGCAGTGACAAATTTCAGTTCAGCAGCTTAATTATTTTGGGAGATATTGCCATAATTCAATTTCAAAAAAGAACTACAGTACCTCGTAACTGAGATTTGACCCGTAGATGTTAAGCTTAATCGTAATATTGTGACGTCCCCTACCTGCTCCCACGAGATGTCCACATACTTACCGGACACCCTGTATAATAACCAGAATTTTTACTACTCAACTTGATATCTGCACATGCAGGTCTGACCTTCATTATACTATTATAGTCAAAATTGTATGTAACAAATGCCAAATTGGAAGTCAATATGTCTACTAGTTCAACAGTTATCGGTATAACATGTAACAGACACATTTTTTACCATCAAACGATTTTTGTTTAAATTAATTAATACTCGTTTTATTATTAATAATTAACAGGTATGAAATTATTAATGTTTTTTGTGAACATTTGATATTTTCTAACCCAAGGTTTCAAATACCTAGTATCATTGGCCTGAAATATTTATCTTAATATTTCACTTAATCGATGATTTATATTTTTGAAGGCTTTTTGTTGCTTTGTGCAGCTTATTATAAGCACTAAATTTTTTTAACAATGTCCACATTTGATACTGGAGGAAAATTTGCAGCATTTAACTGAATATCGAGTTGCTCAGTGCGAAAGAGTATACCGATTTAAAACATTTAGTTTTTATTTATAGGTAGTCACTGCTTTTAGATTTTGAGCTTGCAAATCTATAAACTTATCACTCATTGTCAATATCAACTGTTTATATGCAATTATTACACAACAGAAACACATGAAAATATGCCAATACTACAATTTTTATGTTCTAAATGTTCTAAAATAAATCAAAACTATGAAACAGCTGTTTTGTGTTGTCCATGATACAATGGTTGCGTTCAATGCGCTCCCAAATCTGAAATCACTGCCAGCGCTTTACATCAATGTGCATTGAACGGGCAGAAAGGACAGATAGCGCTAGCTATCTCTGCCCTCGGTTCGGCAGCGATTTTATTTTTGCCAGATTTTCTTATCATGTTTCTTATCATGTTTCTATCCTTTTTTATCGTTCCTGCTCTCTGTTATTCTGAAACGCTCAAAATTCTTGTTGGGGTATCATTAAGTTAGTTTATTTTTCCAAAAAGAATAATTATTCACACAATAAATAAATAAAAAATTGAAGGTTGGGGAATTGTAAGAGATAATTGTGGAAAAGTGGTTACCTATAACAGCTTCTTGTATCACCAACTGTGTGCAGTTGTTTATTATTTCTTGGTCGTCATTATAAAAATGAGCCAAAATGGTAAAATATAGACACAGAAAATCAGGTTATTTTAAAAACAAAAATAGAAAATACCGAAAATAAATACATAAACATAACCTACAAAAAAAATCTTATGACAGACAACATCAAGTTTATAAATTAGTCATTCAACGTACCACGGCAGTGATTACAGCGCTGTCAAAGGTTGTCAGATAGCGCTACCTAGCGATTCGGCCTGGATTGAACGAAACCAATGATGTCTATCATGACCACGGCCCTTGTAAAATAAACTGGACCGCCATTGGGCCCTAGTCCCTCTACCAATACGCCATATTAGTCTGACGTCACGTAGTGGGCACTGTATCCAAACAATCTCGTAGATACACGGGCGTTTTTGTGTTTTTGACTAAAAAAAATATTTAAATCTATTTTGCACCTTCTGCAGCATCGAAACTTCACGAAAACCCGCGGAAAAAACGAAATTTTGAAAGATGTATGCCGTGTTTACATCCGGCCCGGCCGCTGTTTTCGCCCGACAATCGGCGCGCTATTGATCAATCAAAATTTGCACTTATAAAGTTCAGAATACACTTACCTTAACGAAGATGGATATTTATTGTCAAAGAAACCGATTTAAATAATTTTTTTAGTCAAAAACACAAAAACGCCCGTGTATCTACGAGGTTGTTTGGATACAGTGCCTTGACCTACCCCACTATGTGACGTCACCACTAATATGGCGTATTTTTAGCCATCCGGCAGAGAGCGCTGGCGTCTGCCTGGATAGCCGCCATATTGGGCCCTATTCGAGGGGACTTAGTGTGCATTTTAGGGGAGAAGCGAAATTTGTGGTGGCAACACAAAATGACATTTAACCACGGCCAACCACAGCCCTCGTGCATTTGGCATGATTCAAATTTAAAATAACGCTCTAAAATTCCGTATTCTAATTGGACACCTAATAGCCAATGACGTGGACTACCACCAAGATTTTCTCGCTTATTAAAAAAAACGTAAGGAACAAAAATGTGACAATTTTAAGTAATTGCTGCTGAAAAAGAAATCGGCATCTATGGCCAACTTGTCGCACAATATAAAAATGAACACAAATTAAAACCGTGGAATGTTTATTTCAAGAGATATAGGAAAACTTTTATATTGAAAATTGATGGCACTGAGAAGCTTTATCCATCCAGGTGCTCAGATAGATTCAGCAAATTACAAGGGTCTTCGGCTCTCTTGAGGGTATGAAAATTTTTGTTGATTTTAAGTTTTCTTAGCACAGCACGAAAAGTTGGGCATGGAGGCCAATTTCATTTTTAATGTCACCTGGCTGACCAAAATTGTCATATTTTTATGTTCTTACGTATTTTCTGTGCGGCCCAAAATAAGGGAGAAAATCGCTTAATAAGAAATAAACAAAAAAAATTTCATAGCTTCAAGAAAGCCGAAGACCCTGTGTAATTTTCTGAAACTGAGTACCCAGTTGCATAAAGCTTCTTGGTGCCATCAATTTTCAATATGAAAGTTTTCCTCTATCTCTTATAATAAACATGCTACGGCTGTTAATTGTTTTGCCCAATTTGAGTTCTTTTTTTATATTGCGTGACAAGTTGGCCATAAATTCCGATTTCTGTTGCAGCACCATGTAGCTGACCAAAATTACCACATTTTTGCTTCGTTTTTTTTTTTGTAGGGCGCAAAGCAAGCGAGAAAAGCACGGGTGCAGTTCTAAAAAAATCATCCTGTATATGTATAAAGGTGGGACAAACTATTGTCTCGGAAAAGCAGTCCAGTTAATTTTATGAGGGTCGTGACATGGCATTGTAAATAATAAAGAAATGTTCACACAAGGTGTGACGTCAGCCTGAGCACAAAAGTTCCGCTGTCCACAGCAACAGTCAGCAGGTAGTAGGGCCGTGGGCAGCGTGTAGTCATTTGTAAGCTTTTGCTACATTGCACATTTGGAATACATTAGGTGCATTCACAAACCTAACTTTTGATAGTCAAGGTCACTGGACTACTGTCTGGGTCGCAATTTTAGCTTGGTAGCACTACCAAGACTTCAGAATTTTTTCGTAGAGGGATCAAGCCACAAGTGTATAGCCACCCGAAAATTGCCGAGTTTCGAGAAACTACTAAATTAACCAAATTAAGGATTTTTGAACGTAGGGGTAGCGGAGGTGGAGATAGTTGTGGGATAGTTTTGATGCATTATCGCTTCTCGCCAAATACGGTAACAGCAACAGCTTTACTTAAATGTTACCTTTACTGTAATATTGTTGACAATTTGTGATGTTTCACTGTACACACAAATATAGCTGGAAAATGTTTCGCCAAGATAAATATTTACAGGGCTTTGGGGTAAAAGAAGAAATTGACCAATGGAGAGCGTTTCTGTACCTTTCACTGCAGTTGGATCATGTTGTAAAGCATTATTAAATAGATTACCTGGCAGGTCTTTACTATCACAAGTTAAAGGCAAAGGACTTGATAGATTAGGCTTTGTCAATCTCATAACTAAAACGTAATAACTGTAAAAAAACTCCAAGGTTTATTAATTATATACCTTTCAACGCTAGCAGATGTTCTTCCGCGTCCATTTCAAAATTGGGGATTTGGATTTATGTTTTATAGGTGGAAACCGCAGATTAAATTTGCGGAAATATTATTATTATTATGGTCATTTTATCGTACACCATACAAAATATATAGGTTAGGTTAGGTACACCACAGAACAGGTTAGCTGTACATCACAGAAAGAATAGGTTAACTGCACACCTGTACCCTCAGACTAATGAATAAAGGGGACACCGCATTAGAGCCTCGTTATACAGATGTAAACAGTAAGCTGAACCCTCTCACTTTATGAAAGAGATAAATGTATTTACAAATACTACCTATGGAACGAAATATTCTCTTTTTTCACTTTAGAGGAAAGGCACTTGCACTTTATGCACCTTTTTACTATTTTCTTTATATTTTAAACTTGGAACCGCACGAAAAACTCGAATTTAGCGTTTGTTCTCTGGTAAAACTAAGCAAATATGGAAGCACAAACCAAAACAAACAAAATGAAAAACAAACAATTTGAACAAGCGCTAACTATGGTCCCTGTCAAACTGCCGCAACGTTGCCGATTAATGCGAAGAGTAATGGGTGTTCTCTACTATAACCATTTTGTCAATAATAAAACACCTACATAATCTTTCTTGAACACGAAAAGGTTGTTTTACTTTACTGTTCCGCCTGAATTTTATAAGTGGGGGCAATTTTACGTTCAATGCATCTACTAAAGAAATTGCCGGTTTTATTTATGATATTCCTAGTTATTGTTACTCTTAAATGTGACAACATGTTTGGGGCAGGTCAGTAAAGGACCAATATTTGTAAACATGGGGATAGATAAACAACTATGCCTATCAACAATTCACTTAAATTTGTAATCAAATTCGTCCCCTTTATTCATTAGTCTGAGCCTGTACCAGAGCATATAAAACAACCAGCAGTATCAGTTACTCTTGAGAAATCATGCGCAAATTCAATGACCTTGAGCCATATTGGTGGAATAGAAGTCAGAGGTGTAGTCGGGAAAATCAATTCAGAAATACAGAGTAGTATTAGTAAAGTGTAAGTAGTAAGCACAAGCAGCTTTTACTCCTTCCTGGGATTCTTTATTTAAAGATACTAGCAAAAAGCACAATTTACAAAAGGCACACTCCACGGTACTGTAATATCTCTCATACAGCCAAAAAAGAACTGCCCAATCGCCCCGACACTGCATGAATTTAACAGAATCTATTCCCACATGGCGGCTGCGCGAAAAGGTGCGCAGAATTTTCCCGCCATGGGGAGAATTACTGCTGGTTGTTTTATATGTTCTGCCTGTACCCTCAGACAAATAAAAAACATAGAAATGGCATCTGTAGATGGAAATTGAAATGTTTGTAAGGGGTAGCACTTTTTATACTCTTATTTATTTACTATTTAAAGTTTAACAGCGTTGCCCATAATTCATAATGAAAAACTTATTTCTCTGGTAAATTAAGATAATCTTCAAGATCAAATTGCAAATAATAGTTTTGCAACAGTGGTTTCCGTTGTATGTATAGGGACTAGGGACATACGACATACCCAATCAGTTGCAAATACGTTTGCTTTGAAGTAAATAATGGTAGATAATATATGATATTTATGTATTGATGAGATAAGGTCTGCCTAACTAATAGGTGAATCTAGTATTTATAATTATCTAGACACTTATTAGGCAGTATTTATATACCACGTGTAGTACTTAATCTGTGATACAACTAAGGAAACAATAATATTATACCTACAATTACCGATACCAATCGCACAATCTGACAAACGCGCAAATCGGTCAAGAGTGTGCCTCACCTTGTGTTTGACATAACTGGTGCTGTGTCTTTTAGAAGCAATTTTTTGCTGTTTTTAACTATTTCTTAAGTATTCGTCGGTTTAAAATGCTTATATAGACAATTAAGTTATACGTAATGGGCAAAAAAGTGTACTGTTTGCAAATCAAGCAACTCGCCAAAGGAGGTTACATATCATGCCTAAGTACATAGTCGTACCTAGTTCGGGGCACGGTAAAAGATACCAGAGTGAAAATAATTCTCAACATGGGTATCAAACGAAAGGGCTCGACGGGTAGAAAACAATAAGGTGAATGACGTCATAATAAATCTAATATGGCGGCCTCCCCAAGACGATGGATTGCCTAATTCTTCACCACATCCTTGACTGACATACTAAATCCAATAGGGCGGATGCCCGATGCCCCAAGATGGCGGACTAAATTTCTTTACCACCCTTCTGCTGAGATGGGAATCAAATAGGTACTAAAAAAGCACAAAATAAAATAAATAATAAAAAACCTTTTTAAAAACAAGCTTTTATTTACTAAACTATTTACTAACTGTAAAAAAATATATTCTTTGGCATGTACTTGCTTATCAACCAATCACTGGTCGATAAACTTAATTGGTGTACTTACTTTTATGAACATTTCGCGCGAGAGCTTCTTGATTTAAAAAGCTTGCCACAGTGTGGCATTGAATTATCTTAACGAAAGCCTAAACTTATTTTGTCCATTTTAGTTCATGGCTTAAATAAAAGCTTGTTTTTAAAAAGTTTGTATTTTTTATTTTTTTATATTGTGTTCGCCGAACAATCCCCAACTAGTAACTGTCAATAACATTGATAAGTTTGAATGAATTTTAGAATTGACGCTTTGCAACATCAAACACATATAATGTAGCTCCGGCTAGGTTTCTTTAGTTTTAGTTGGTTGTGTTGGAAATAAAAATAACCTTTTTCTTTAAAATGTGAACAAGTTTATTAAAAGAAAAGGAACAAATATGAAAATTGATGTAAGTCACAGAGCAATGAGTAAATTCCCAGTGTGGGTGAATTATATAAAGGAGAAAATATTAATAAAATTATGAATTTTAGATCTTACAATATTTTAATGAAAACAATATTAGAAATTTAAATTTATGAGAATTAAATGATTGAAATTTGCTTAGAAAAATTTATAAAAAAACTATTTTTGGTGACCTCACAATATGTCTACGATACCTCCCTTGGTCGTCGAGATGCAGCAGATGTTGACGGCAGCAGCTACCGACCTCCAGCGACTGGTCGTTCTGATCTCGTTAGGTTCCAGTGGTTAACCTTAACGTAGCGCAGGAGCTCCTTTGCTAGACCACCTGTTAACTGTGGTCGTTCTGGTCGTCTACTGTTCTGGCTGGCTGCCGTCTGCTGTTCTTGGTTCTTGCTCGAGGTTCGTGTAAAGGAAATACAAAACTAATTCACCAAAAATATTTTTAAACGTAGATAATATAAGAGAAAATTTTAAAGTTTCGAAATGATATAAAAGATCTTACTTAAATGCTGAGAAAATAGAAATAAATTGGGATAAAACAAAGATTATTTGATGGACTTCTCTCGCTTGTAAGAAAAGACTTTGACAAGTTGGTACAAGAAAAATTTGAAAGATAATAAAAAACGTTATATTTGAAATGAATAAAACTTGACGTGCAAAAGTGCAATTATTATTCCTTGCCTCAGGCGAGATCAAAAATACACCCCTATTCTTAGTGCCTTTTCTCGTAGATAACGCCTTCCTATGCTCTGAACCCCTTCGCAACTTACCCTGAGGTTCTCCCAGGAAATTCCCCAATCAAAATTTTGCAAAATTACAAATGAGTCAAGCTCAAAAAGACCAGGAAAATTAAGGGAGAATCTTGGTATTGCTCGGTCCAAAGTCGCAGGAAGGAATATTTGGTACGCCACGGACTCAACACGTTCGTCCACAAAAAAAAAGAAAAATGGCTACCTGTCCTTCGGAAAGAAAAACCGATACCGAGTCTTCAACTCAAAAATTCAAACAGAACTTAAAAATCCTTCATGGAAAAGGAAAGCTAAAGCACTAAAAATAGTGCAAGATCTCACCTGAGCCCAAGAAAACTTGAAAAACTAACTAAGCACTCATCAAGTACGCGAAAACAATCGAAAAGCCTCCGAGAAGCGGAGAACTAGAGGATTTAAGAGAGAAGCCACGAAAAATCGGCATGTCGCCGTATTTATACGGAGGAAGTCTCTAAAAAAACGACAAACGGAAATGAAAATGTCAACGTCTGACAGAAGGTTAGGCGGGTGATTTGAATTTTGACATTTCGGCTATAATTTTGAATAAAAATAAATAATATTAATGAAATATTATGTAAAAGTCAATGAAACAGTAATAAAAAGCAACATAAGTATTTTAAATGCAATCTAAATAGTGTTTTTACGTACCTTTGTCTGAATATTTCGAAGCAAACATCAAGGTATAGTGGGTTGCATACTTATAGGGGAATTCTTTTTAAGAAATAATAAACTCCCAATTTTATTACGAGGGTAGTTAAATAAGTAAGAAATAAATTTGTGTCATTTGAAAGAAATATTGATTTTATTTATTTTAAAAAAAGCGATGTAACGAAAATCGTGGAAATTGTCGTTACAGCTTACTAGTTGTACCTGGGGTTACACTTCATTTTTTATATAAAAAAGAGATATAAAGGCAAATATATTTTTTCCTATTTTTATAACTATTTTTAAAAAATGAGAGGTACGCCACTGCTTTGTAATCGTTAGCACCAGATCTGTCACCCGAACTGTAAACATTATTTTTTTATCATGGGAACAAACTTGACAACAAATAGCCAATAGGTATAACAAAAATGTGTAGGCACACTTCATTGTAGGGGAGTGGTTTGGGTAAAGGTCTCAATTAAACATATTTGGCACTTTCACTACTTTTATTTCCTCATAAAACTCTGAACAATACATAAGCTATGCCGACGACCTAAACCTTAATCTTAATCTCCTATCTCTCTCTTCTTCATGCGCGAGTGTTACGTCCAATCACAAATCACTTCACAAATAAGCGGGAAATTTGAATTTAAAATCTTATTACTACAACTCGGCCATTCTGATATCTTAATCGTCCTCGATTACAATGTTCTCATAAGCTAGATACAACAGGTAAGTATTGTAAGTTTTGATAGTTTTCACTTAATTCATAAGCATTCTCATAAACAGATTGTCATAAACAAAATCTAAGCTTGTTATCAATCAAAACGTACATAAACTGCTTCTCAAACGCCGTAAGCGATCATTGTTGTATACATCACATAAACTTCATAAACAAGATCATAAATATAAGCATTTTAAACTAAGGTAGGGATAGTCATTTAAACGTAAACATTTCACATAAGCATCATCATCTGTTTTAACAATAAAATCACATAATCAATTGACAAAATCGGGGTTAAGACACATTCAGGGATTTCTCGTCATATTTGGTAAAATTCAGGTAAGTTAAGACTTAATCTAGTTAGTACTATAAGGTTTTAATCTCGAAGCATCTAGGACTCCATTATAAGGTATCTGTGTATTTTGGAAACCAATGATATCAGTAACAACATATCGATCATGCTGAAGAACTTCCTTCATGACATATGGTCATCGATACTTAGGAATAAGTTTCTTATTGACTCCGACAGTGGTGTCAACATTAGCTACCATAACATAATCACCTATAGAGTACTTGTGTGCAGGTTTATGATGATTATCATAATATATTTCATTTTGCACCAGAGATTTGGTTGTAATTTGCTGTGCTTCACTTCGAATTTCCTCTAAACTTTGTTTATTTTTCTCACAACTTTCTAAAATTTCACGCGTTGCAAATTATCTTCAATTTAGAAAATCTTGAAATAGTTGCGACATAAAACACGTAGCTCTGTCAGATATAATTTGTTTAGGGCAGCTGTAACTTTCAAAATATTGCCTTAGATGTTTGATTACTTCATCGGTCGTAGTGCTTTTGCACGGGTAAAACTTAATAAATTTTGTGAAGCCGTCAACAATTGCAAAAATATGTTTATTTTTATTCTTTGGGTCACTCAATGGACCATAGTGATCGATGTGGACAGTTTCAAAGGGGGTATTTCCTTTCGAAATACTATGTAAGTATCCTTCTATTTTACCGGACTTTGGATTAAATTCAATACACTTTAAACAGTTAGAAATATGCTTTTTAATTTTTTCCCTAAGATTTGGAAACCAGTAAGTTCTAGTAATTATTTCGTAAGTTTTATCTAATCCCAGATGACCCATTTGATTGTGGTATGTATGTAGAATAGGGTATTCCATGTCTGACGGTACATAAAATAAAAGTGACATTTTAGATTTACGATATAACAAACCATTTCTAAGTTCAAACAACGGATGTTCAATTGATTCAAGTTTAGTTTTGATTTTTTCAATTTCAGGATCGGTATTTTGTTTTATAGCTAATGTTTGAGCAAAAGTATTACCTTCTAATATTAAAACATTATTATGTACACGGCTAAGTCCATCTACATGTCTCATTTTTGTGCTCGAACGATGAACAATTGAGTAATCATAGTCTTGCAAAAAAAAAGGCACCAACGCATAACTCGTGGTACTACCTCTTTCTTAGTTAATGTTAAACGAAATGAATCACAATCAGTCACTATAGTAAATTTTATACCTTGAAGATATGTGTGAAATCTTTTAATGGAATAAACTACGGATAAGGTTTCTAATTCGTAACTATGGTATTTTGATTCATAATCTGTAGTGCGTTTACTAAAGTAGAAAACAGGGTGAAATTTATCATCGTCTTGTTTTTGCAATAATATAGAACCATAATCCATGCTACTGGCGTCACAATGTAATTGCGTTTCCTTCATTGGCGAATAAATACATAGGATAGGTTGAGAAATTAATTTCGTTTTTAATGTTTCAAAGGCAGCTATTTGTTTTGGACCAAATTCAAATTTAGACCCCTTTTTTAATAAGTCGTAAAGTGGTTTTGCTATCAGAGAAAAATTACGAATGAATCTACGAAAGTAGCTAGCTAATCCTATGAAACTGTGGACTTCTTTAGCATTTGTGCAAATAGGGAATCTGTTAATAGCTTCAATGTTTTCATCATTGGGACTTATTCCGTTCGAATCTATTTTATAACCTAGAAACTTGATTTCTGTATTTAAAATCGCACACTTATCTAATCTGAGCTGCAATAAATTGTCTACCATCCGATCTAGTACCTCTTTTAAAATAGCTAAATTCTCTTCAATAGTAGTTGTTGCAATAAGAATGTCGTCTAGATATATTAAAATTTTTGATTCCTGAAGCATGTCTTTGAAAATTATATTGATGAACCGACAAAATGTACTAGGACTAGAGCTCAATCCAAATGGCATCTTGAAAAATTCAAATTGTCCTTCAGATACTGTAAAAGAAGTGTACTTTATTGAATCATCATCTAGAGAAACATGAAAGAATGCGTTCTTTAGGTCTAATTTAGTAAAATATTTTTTGTTCTTTAACTTGTCCAGGTGATCATCTATTAATGGTAAAGGAAATTGATCTCTTAAAATATATTTATTTAAATTTCGGAAGTCGACACACATGCGATACTCACCAGTTTTCTTTTTAGTTAGTACAACGGGAGAACAATAGGGTGAATCACTTTCTCTTATGATACCTTTTTCAAGCAAATCACGTATGATTTTATTGAACTCATTTTTCTCGGTATAAGAAAATCTACGTGGGCGCGAACTGAAAATCTCATGTTCTTTTAAAGTTAAATGCATCTTAAAATCAGTTTTAGGTTTTAATGGGCGTTCAGCTTTAAAGTAATAATCTTCAAACACCTTTTCAGTTAACAATGAAATAATTGAAGCAGGCAAATTCGGGTTAATATTTAACGTATTCTGTTTAGGACAGTCGTCTTCAATTAAAAGAACTTCATTCGTTAAAAAGTCATTATTATCAGGTTGTTTTCTAATTATCTGCACAGAATTACCCTTGAGAATGATGTAATCAATACTTGAATGTCTTGTGAAATCTCTTCCTAACACACAATCACATTTCATGGTGTTTTTGTCTACTACAATAAAAGATACATCATACAAAAAGTTATTAACAACAATTTTCTCATCTAATACACCTACAATGATAATAGTGGAGCTATTAGCACCTTGGAACAGTATGTCGCTACTAGTAACGGGTCTTATTAAATTAGAGGATACTGATGTCTTTATCATGCAAATTGGACTACCAGAATCGAGGATAACAGTGAACGAGTTATTTAACCTTACCAAATCAATTTCAACAAAATACGCTGGTTCCAGTTTACATGGTTCAATAAGCATCATGTTGTTGTCGTTGTTCGGACCTCGTTGACTTCTTTCTTGGGGACGAACTGAATTTTTGTTTCGCTCTTCTGTTTGTCGTGACTTCTTCTGTGGACAGTCTCGAATCATGTGTTCCTTCGAACCACACTCAAAACAACTTCCTGGCTCGCGCTTCGGCCTGGTACAATCTTTTCCTAAATGACCTGGTAAGCTGCAATTATAGCACTTAGGTTTACTCGATGTCCCAACACCTGTTCTGTTTTGCGTTGGATTTCTTGGTGGATTGCCAGTTCGTTCAATTTTGCCGAACCTCTCTTGCGCTGATACTCCATTCATTTTGGTTAGTAGCTCATTAAGTGAAGTGAACTCTCTGAACTTCGCCACTGATTGAAGAGACGGATTGTCAAACCCATCAATCACGTACATTATCATATCCGATTCAGAAAGACTCAACTTGTTGCCCAGCATTACTTTCTCCATAAAATAGGTTGCAAAGGCTTCATCCTTTTTCCATTTTCTTCTTTCGAAATTTCTTCTGAGGGCAATGGTGTCCTCTTTTATATGGAAGAGTGCCATCATTTCATTTTTTAGCTCTTCGTATTCGAGTTCGACGTATTCAGGTCTAGAGTGATACCACTCGATAGCTTTACCAGATAAGTTGCTAGTAGCTTTTCTTCCGGGACATTGTATTTTTCACGTATTTTCTCAATTCGGTTGAACCATATTCGCACATCTTCGCCTGGAGCGGCTGAAAATTCGGGGATAAGCTTGTCAATTTCTCTGCTCGAAAGACGATCGTTTTCTTTCATTGCCAAAGCGCGTACCGTTGATGCTACCAAATCATCAATCGACAGCGAAAATTCTGTTTTCTCGTCGACCACGGGCCTTTCAGGAGCCGCCGCTTCCTCGTCCGCCATTTTCTTCTCGAATGTTCCCCAAAAATTCGTGGAAAATAATCGACGTTTATTCGCGTTTCGAGACCTTTTACCCCGCACCTGAGCTGTAGGCACACTTCATTGTATGGGAGTGGTTTGGGTAAAGGTCTCAATTAAACATATTTGTCACTTTCACTACTTTTATTTCCTCATAAAACTCTGAACAATACATAAGCTATGCCGACGACCTAAACCTTAATCTTAATCTCCTATCTCTCTCCTCTTCATGCGCGAGTGTCACGTCCAATCACAAATCACTTCACAAATAAGCGGGAAATTTGAATTTAAAATCTTATTACTACAAATCACAAAATATATAGGTTACTACAAATGTTAAATATTAAAAGGTAGTTAATTTTGACCTATGAAATTTGAAATATTGATATTTATTTGCAGATGATTTCCCTCCCCAATGTAAAGCTAGTGTCAAATGCTAAAATATATTAATATTTCAAATCAATCAAAATAAAGTACATAATGCACGCCCATGGAAACCAGCATATATCAAACTATCATAATCATTTAAGCAGTTTTTAATAAAAACGATTTTAAAAAATAATTATATTGGTGTTATTTAAAAACGAAACAATACACTGATATATAGTCAAATTATTTTAAGAAGTCCTTACTGGGACTGTCAATTGGTAATTTCAATATCCTAAGTTGGCATCAATGCAGCAAAAAATTCAACCGGGTAATAAGTTCAGGTCAGTAACGAGCCCATTTGCACTAATAACACGAAAAGTAACAAGAACAAGAATAACGGTAAAACTCAGAAAACATAGAAAACCCGCGAATATATTCACTGTTTGAACCAATTTGAACGATCTGGAAAATCTTCACTGTCACTTTGACACACCGAAGCTAAATTTGCCTAAGTCCGCACATAGACGCTGCCAAAAGCAGATGATTATACAATACCAAAACGAAAGTGTTTAAGTGTTTCCATGACGTCGGAAATTATTATTAAATTGAGTTGTAGTCATAGTTATGTTTAATTGTAGAGGTATAATCGTAATTGCAATAGGGTTCTTATTTTTTTATGTTCTTTTTTCGTATCACTTGGGTAACTTTTCACATCATAAATCAATGAGTCATTAACTGGTTGAGACACATATACCAATGTTATACCCATGGTTAACAGGGATTTTGTGGAGAATGTCATCTGACAAAATCGGGACTTCTTACAGTAATCGGGGTATAGAAGGAAATTGAAGAAGTTATATTGAGAAAAAACAAAGTTTTAAAGCTTCTTTCAAAGGTAGCTTGTTAAATAATTTACCTGTGAAACGAAATCCAGGGCCGCAACCTTTTTTCAAACTTACAAGCCCTGGGCAAACATGTGGCAACGCCGCAGCGGGATCAATGAGTAAATGCGTTGACTGACGTATTAATAAGACTTCTCACGGTTCAGAGAAATAGAGTAGGGAGAACGCGCTTTGACCTACTGCGCATCCTATTTCCAGGCAAATTTAATGGCCGCCATATTGTCCTCACTTTGACGTTCTCAGTTTGTTCTCAGCGGTAGTTGTTGTATTTTCAGCAGAGAAATGGTCAGTGTTTTCGGAAAATGTCGTGTGCAGTACGAAGCTGTAAGAATTATTATAAGTCTAGGTTACCTTCGTGAGTATAATATTTTTCGGTAAGTTTAGTAAAAACAGTCGCCGAAATTTTGGGCACCATAGGCGCGCATCTGTATAATTTTAATGATTGAATATGTGGTTAAAAATTCTTCACTTGGGGACTGATTGGACTTTGAGTCCAAATAAATTTGTTTGTTCAAAACATTTTGCTGCTCTGATGTCTTTACTGTGCATCGTGGCGAACGAGGACGAAGACCTCTAAAGCATTCTGCAGTGCCAAGTCTGTTAACAATGATACGCCCATGGATGAAGTTGGTTTAATATGGCCGCCACTTTTATTAGGCAGTTCGCGCAGCTTGTAGCGAATTCTCCCTACTCCATTTCTCTGCTATAGTTTCATGTCCTGGAAAGGGTCAACATTGTATTTTGTCTCCCGGAAGCGCATGGTGAGCACATAATTATAATAGGTATGTGATGGTGAGCCAGAGAACTGTCAAACATGACAGCCGTGAGCAGTCTTTATTAATACGTCAGTTAACGGTAAATGGTTCTTTATTATTATTTATTGAACGGGATGGTTCAACCTGGACCATAGAGATCATATACGAGTATATAGCTAGAGTGCTGGACGATGTTTTTTATACATAGGATGCGCGGAAAATCTTTGACGAATTTAAAATCATAAACAAGTAAAAAATAGTAATAAATAGGCCCAGCGGACATGCGCATTAGCAATTTGAGGTACTTAGTGTTTTATGAAACTTGACACTTTTTGACAGCCATTTGACAGCGACAAACTAAGTATAACCTACCGTTGTTTGCATCATAGACGCTTTGTGGCATATTTTTTTCGATTTTCAGCTAATTATTAATAGTTTCTTGGAGTTTTAGTTGTTTGAGTGTTTTATCTAATTAAGTGATCATCTCGAATATGTTCTGCTCGTTTTACACCAGAGTGGTTAAAAACGAAACAATTCAAAACGCAGCTAATTGAAAATGCGGTACCAACTCTTCTATTGAAACCACCTAAACCATCATTTAAGGAAGTATATATTAACATGATTGTGGTGTAAGAAACTATTAGTAGCTTATTTGTTTTAGTGTTAAAGTTATAAAGGTAGATGAAAACAAGTAAAGTTCTAGCATCAGTGAAGCAAATTCTAGTAGTTTGGACGAAACTAGTTTTACAAGTATAAACGAACCTAATTATAGTTATCGAAGTCTTGACCAGTCCACGTTGAGGTGAGATTAATTTGTTATCAATATACAAGTTTGTAGGGAGATAGTAATTCAGAAAAACAACCACTGTTTTGAATTGCGCGGTCTAAAGGTCTAATGCGCATGTTCCCTAGGCCCATGCGCAAATCCTCAATTTGCCATAAAAAGGGTCTTGTTCAACACTCTACCTATATATATATGATCTCTGTGACTCGAGCAAGACGTCATATTTCATTGTTGTTTACGGAGTGGGGTGGCGCCACTCGACGAAAAAATGGCGACTTATTATAGGTTATAGGCGGTATTCTGAGGTTATTGTAATGACAGTTTCTGAAGTTTAAAATGTCCCAAATTTTAAATATCAAGCTTTATTACGATTTACCTTCTTTTTACGGTACCTAACGAATTGTCTTTGCGTCCAGTATTTGGCAGTTTTATCCTATTAAGGCAGCTTTTATAGGTAGATTTGTTTGTGTTAACATGCAATTTCTATGCACATAAAGAAAATGGTATGCACACTGCACAGACCATTAGGTGAATTGCAGAAGAATAAACACTATTTTGGAATTATGGGATGATCTGATCAACCAGCTGAAGAAGCGAAAATTCTAGATATTATTGTGGAAGAATATTTTGTAACATATGCAAGAATGAAAATAGAAAATTTTGTTTATAGCTCCAAAGCGAACCAATATAGTCCTCCAAAAGAAGAAACTGAAAAATCTAATGCTTTTTATGCGTACTTACACTACAACTTACACTAAAACCAAAAGGTAGGTACCAAATACTCTTGCTTGCTTTTTAGACTCGCTTTTCTTAAGAAAATATATATAGAAATATGTCATGTAAACTTGTCAAATTAGAGGGACGTAACAAACAAATATTTTATTTTATTTTGGATATTAAATTCGTTGTAACAGACATATTTGCATGTTTTTATTTTACAAAAGATTCTGCAACAATGGTATTTTAACATTAATCAACCGTGTAAATTTGTCTCGTCGTGCGGCGCCAGTGGCGATCGTTTGTAGCGCTATCTGCACAGGTCTTTAACGGAGCCGGGCTCTGGTCTTTAATATAGTGTTGGTCAGGTTCAATGGGTCTATATGTCTATGCAGTCTAGCGGGTCTAATAACGATCGGCCTTTTTGACGAACTTTTCAGCACTTTGGCTTAATTTCTCTTTTCTGATAAAATTTTCAACAACTTTTATAATTATTATAATAGATTAAGTATGTTTGTTTAACATACAATAGTAAAATCGGTAACAAAATATACACAGAAGTATAAGAATTTAAAATAAGTACGATTGCTGGTGTGGATAGATACATTTTCAACAAATAATATGGCAAATTTGGGCAAATAGAGGGGCGCGGGCTACACATAGACAAACTCAAATAGAAGACATCCGAATTATATAGTACGAAGTTAGTACAATAGTCGCTAGTGGGGCCGCCGCTAGCATCTGGGTGAACTATTTCTAGGGAAGCGATCGTTTTTGAGGGACTGGTTTATTTATGATCTCCTGTTTTAAAGTTTTACCTTCTTTAAAAATTTAAAACAAAAACAAATGGGTCGTTCAGGACAAAACAGTATTAAGAGTTTTATGAATGAACTACACATTAGTTCTTGTTTAAAAACTTTATAAAGTTAAGGCAAACTTTTCAAATAAAAGATTACTTAGGTACGTAACCTAAGAAAAACTCAAGAAAACAAAATAGTAGCTTCTGAACATTCTAATACTTTCAATAATATAAACAAAAAACGAAAAGGTAAAAATTGTCTCAACAGATTATAACACTTCGGCCACGTTTCTAAATCGTCAAGGCAAATACCTTATTTTAAATAGTCGACTGCGTCATTATCACGATGTATGAGGATAGGTGACACAGCGAGCCGCTCGAATCTGTCTGTCCGCCGGTAATGCAAAGTGTGCGAGAGATGCAGCATACGAAGTCCCAGATTTTTACTCGTTACTATTGTGCCGCTATGCGCGGTTGATAGGTATTGAAGGTATTTAAACAATTATACTGTTTGAAATTTATATTTACTTTTAAACAAACTAGGTAACGCAAAGGTAATAGTAACATATCTGAATGATAGAAACATGCACAAAAATTATTATCTTACATAAAATACACTAGATAAGGGTGGGTATTCAACTTTAAAATTGTACAAATCTGTAAAATCTTCATTTTTGAAGATAATGGCCTAAACTTTTGTTTGGTTGAAAGGCCTTCAAAAATTTCTTCTTTCGACCTTTGTACAATTTTCAAAATACAAATCCAGGACCGGCTATGACTTTTTTACCCCCGATTTTCACGAAAACCATTTAGCGATTTTTTTATTTAAAATCTGACACCATAGCCTTCATCACAACATCCCAATATCCCCATAGACCAAATTTTGACAAAAAATATACAGAGAGTTTCATTCTGCAGGGATTCAAAGTTGAGCAAAATAGGAATTTTAATTGTCACCCGTCTTATATACGCATGAAAAATTTCATCGAAAACAAACACCCAAGATAGGGTCAAATTTAACATTTTGCACCCCCCTCCTAAGTACGGAAGTGGATCAAATTTAGCTTGCAAAATTGTTGACCTAAACAAATATTGCAACTTAAATAAAAGCTTGTAAAAAGCTTATAAAAATGAAGACACAATATTAAGAACCTATAAAAGGGATAAATACCTAATGAATTTACTGTGTACGAATCTGTTTTAAGTTTAAGTTATCTTATTGTATCTTCCTCTTTAAAATGGTTTGCGCATACGCGATCATTAGAAGTCAAGCTTCTGTCCTTTCGGGGGATGGCCTTATTCCACTCAATACGCCTAATTTTAGACACTTTCAATAACGTAACCTTTTCCTTATTGGCCTCCTAACCACTTCTACAGGCTGGCACTACACATCTCCAAGCAATTTTATCATTTTTTCTACCCCTATACTAGAAACATACATATTAAGTAACGGTTTAAGTTATAAGTAAGTCCATTGTTACGAACACTGACACGTAATGACTGACACGTAATAAAAAAATTACATATCTGATCTTAATTAAAACACAATTATCACGGGTGCCTTGTTAGCACGGCATCCGCGCCACCATAGCAACCAACCAACATACTAATTGTTGCCTGTCAGATAATCAGAAATGTAGTTTATCTATTATAATAGTTTTTCTTTCGCCGAAGAAAAATTATAGTACAAAACTCGAGTTGTAAGCTTATTACATATTCGTGAAATTACAGCACTCGCCGCTGCGCGGCTCGTGCGCAACTTTTCCACTCATACGTAATAAGCTGTTTACAACTCTCGCTATGTAATATACTATTACTAAATACTTTTTTGTTTTTTGTCATCCGCGCCGCGCTGCCGCTGACTGAATGCTAGTGACTCCGAGCTGGACCGACACTATATGTAGAATATAGTGTTGGTCCAGCTCCGAGAGAACGAGACTTCGTTTGCGCCTCTTGTCGCTCGGAACTATCTCATCGCGACTATATGGACAAGCAGCGGCACCGCTTGAACCTCCGATCAAATATGACTTTAATCGAAGGCTTGAACACTGCGTCGTTTCACCTTATCCTCATATATCGTGGTCATTATTTATGTTTGAATCCTGAGCAATTCAGTTAGATTTAGATTGAATTATTTTTGCTTAAGAATGTTCAATATGAGGATGTCGATGCTAGTGAATGAATCTACGTTTAAAAAAATGGTTTTGCAAATCTAACAAGTCTTAACTTATCAGACCTGGAAGCGCTTAGCGGGGAGGTCTAACCTCTCCTTAGGAGATGGAGGGGAATAACGTTAGATTAGGAGGGGAAATATCGCGACGTTGCCGCATGTCAGAGTGGAATAAATCTGCTTGCAGATAGGTACCTATAGGTACCTATAGGTACCTACCTTTGAAAATTCCTGTTGGTAGGTATCCACGTTTTTTTTTATGATGTTGGTTGCTATGACGAACTATTTATTGCTTTCTTCACGCGCGCACACAATAATTTAACAAACACGTCACTTTTTATCACTTAACCGATATTTTAATAGTAGGGGAGCCCACGATGCTAAATGGGGATTTACTCGAGCGTCGTGGGGACCTATTGGATTTTGAAGATTACATGGTAGAAAGAAAAAAAGGTTATATGATATATACCCTTCCATCGGTGGGGGGAGTGTCTACAGGCTTTCACAAATGTAAAAAAAAATAGTCACATGGAGATACTCGAGCACGTCAGATATTGATAGTGTATATGCCCCACGTGTCTCCGATGACGTAGATATGTTAATCTGCCGGTTTGCATGGTGGGGGCGGCCGTACGGAAGGGTTAAAAATGGGAAGAAAAAAATTTACTCGAGCGCGTCAGATATTCAGAAGGGATATTAAGTGAACCCGAAAGAAGCTCCCATTCAATAGACTGACGATTCGGATGTGACGCCAGCTCGTGGCGGCTTTTTGAAAACGCAAAAAAAATCGCTATTTTGATTTACTCGAGCGCGTCAGATTTTCATATAGACGGACTTGTTGTCCTGGTCGTGCTAATCCATAATCTGACGATTATATGGAGGGATTTTCTTAATCTGACGGTTTGAAAAACAAAATTCTTAATTTTTTTAATGAATATTTGCGTTTTCTAAGAAAAATATGTTGTCTGTTAAAAATTAAGGAATTTTTGTCTATACAACATATGCTCTTAATAATTTATTTTCTATATTACAGGGTGTTGAACGTGGACTTTTCAAATATTGTATTTCCTATATTTCTTAAACTAACCAAAATTTGACAAAACGTCTAAAATAAAACTTATACAGTGTGACCCATTTGTTTTGGGGTCAGTCTGTAAAAAGTGTATCAATCGTGCGATTTGGCTGATTTTTTTTTTAAATTGTAGAGCTCGATGAACTGCACATTTTGAACAAAAATTGCCTGGTTCGCATAAAATCCAAAGCCTACTATGACCGTTTTTATGAGCAAAATTTTAAGAAACCATATTAGCGTTTTTTTTTTGAAAAAATCTGTGTGCGCCAATGGATTGAGCACCCCTCGAAATGGGTATGTACAAAATTTCATCAAAATATTTCAAGTAATAACGATTTTGTAGAAAAATTAAAAATGCAGCCAAGGTACGTCTTTATTTTCAAAAATTCAAAGTTGGCCATGGAAAATAATTGAATTGTTTACTTTTATTAAGTGTCAAACTGTCTAAATTGAGTTCAGAAATTGTTTGTGCTCAATACAATTAATTATCATAATTATGGAATATTTAAGCATAAGAGACAAAATAGAAATTGTTCGACCCGTGGGCGACAACGAGCGCTCGGCAGCAGAAGCTGCGGCCGAATTTAACAATAGACACCCAGGTAGATCAGTGAGTCGAAGTACTGTACAACGTATAAACAATATTTTTGATGAAACTGGATCGATTTCTAAAAATTTATTAAAAACTAGGCAAAATGGACGCCGTGGACTTGTTGAAAATAACAATCAAATTCTGCAATACTTTAGTGACAATCCTCGAAATAGTGTTCGAACGGCTAGTTTAGACCTTCATATACCCAGAGAGAGTATAAATAAGGAGATGTTTGAGACAAAACAAAATAAAACCGTTTAAGCCAAAATTTTTGCACACCCTGGAACCAGGAGATGAGGAGAGAAGATTAGAATTTTGCTATTGGCTGCAAGGTGAATATCTCCATAATGGCAACTTTTTAAATGAAATTTTATTCACCGACGAAGCCACGTTTACTACAAATGGTGTAGTATCAAGTCAAAACTGCCGTCACTGGTCAGCTGAAAATCCAGAGTTTATAATAAATGCAAGGAGACAATATTCACAAAAAATTAACGTTTGGTGTGGAATACTACGCGACAGAATAATTGGCCCATTTTTCTTTGAAGGGAATTTGAATGCGGCTGGCTTCTTGAATTTTCTAGAAATTGAATTTAGAAATGCTTTAGATGAGTTACCATTAAGATACCGTTTAAATTTAAAGTTACAGTTAGATGGCAGTCCTATTCATAATGCTCGTTTAATCAGAAACTGGCTAGATAATAATTTTGAAAACTGTTGGATAGGGCGAAATAGTCCTTTCTGTGAGTGGCCACCGAGATCTCCGGACTTAACTCCTTTAGATTTTTTTCTTTGGGGTACACTTAAGCAAAATGTTTATAAGTCAAGACCCCATAATTTACAAGAACTGCAAGCTAGGATAAACCGTAGTTGTGAGGAAATTACTCCACAGCAAATACGAAATGTAATTTTGAATGTACGCAAGAGGAACGACAAATGCATTGTAGAAAATGGAGGCTTGGTAGAAGTTACAAAAATTTTATAATTTTAATTGTTTTTATGTTTTGTGTTTATAAGCATAAGGTTGTATTATTACAATTCAATTATTTTCCATGGCCAACTTTGAATTTTTGAAAATAAAGACGTACCTTGGATGCATTTTTAATTTTTCTACAAAATCGTTATTACTTGAAATATTTTGATGAAATTTTGTACATACCCATTTCGAGGGGTGCTCAATCCATTGGCGCACACAGATTTTTTCAAAAAAAAACGCTAATATGGTTTCTTAAAATTTTGCTCATAAAAACGGTCATAGTAGGCTTTGGATTTTATGCGAACCAGGCAATTTTTGTTCAAAATGTGCAGTTCATCGAGCTCTACAATTTAAAAAAAAATCAGCCAAATCGCACGATTGATACACTTTTTACAGACTGACCCCAAAACAAATGGGTCACACTGTAGATAAAAAACAGGTCTATCCAAATATCAAATAATGTACGTTCCTTATAAAAACAATTCGAAGGGCGCCGCGACGCAGAGCGTCGTTTGTCAAATATTCTCAATTTTGTCTTAATTTAGTCTTCGTTTGGTCCCATTTAAGACCCCGGAAGCAGATATATTTTTTCTCTTTTCGTTTGCCCACAATAGGCCAGGGACATCGAGTTTGAATAACCCTGTACATATAATACCACGAGTGCTGCTGTGATCAGCTGTGATCGCGTGATGGCTGGCGTGTGGGGACGGTGCGAGAGAAAAAGTGAAAGGGATAGAGAGGCGCGGAGTGGGGAATACATGCTTCACTGCAGCTAGCTGCACGCGCTAAACTTTATCGACGATTTTTGTTACCTCGGCTTGTGGAAATCGGCAGATTATATTTTTCCCGTTATCCTTGAATTATTTCCTTCAAAATAAAAAAATATTTGACCGCGCTCGAGAAAGTCGTGGTAACGTTTTTTTTGCAAGTTTGTGACCCTCCCAATCCCTTACGTCACGCTCAAATCGTCAGATTATTGAAATGCACACTTTTCATTGCTAGAGAACTCGTTACTGCTTTCACACTCATAATTTTTTGAAAAGTCTTTTGAGGAGTACCCATCCTACCTACTTTACAACTAATTTTTAGGCCGCAATTTAATTATCCTAATAATTAGCCATCGTTTGGGACACATTGGGACAATAAATTTCTGATCGGCAATCAACTGAATAAAGTATTGTTTTAAAATACAAATTATCTGTAAAAAATTGCAAATTTCCACACCACCCATGGGGTAGAGCAGCGGCGCGTTACTTTTTTTAGCGGGTGTTCGCCTGTAGCCCTATCATCCCGCATAAAGAAAAATTGGTAATTATTTAGCGTAGTGTATGCATCCGCTGATTTTCTTGAAATTTTGGCTACCACCCCCTATTTCTGAGTTCCCTGAACACGAATCTGACCTTAGCTTTTAGTGCTCGGGCGTAGTTTCCGAGAAAATAAATTTTCACATTTTCACAAAGTTGAAAATTCAAATTCATTTTCTCGGAAACTACGCCCTAGCACCAAAAACCAAGGACCTCGAAAACTGGGGGTAGCCAAAATTTCCAGAAAATCGGGGAGTGCACTATGCTAAATAATTAGTAATATCAAACTCACCTAGCACAGAAGCACTCATCGTAGGTAACTTAGTAATAATCACATTTACCACTTAACTAAAACTTGCTTCACTATTCACAATAATACTTTCACTACACAGCTCACCACTTCTCACTCACGACGTAGGTACCTACCTAACTTTTTCCCGAGCTTTTTCGATTGAATTTAATCAATGTCTTTTTATAGAAGTTGTTCGAAATGTCGTCCTCTATTAATGATACAAGCCTCAACTCTTCGCTGCATAGATTATTTTATTTTGTCTAATGTATCGTGGCTACTTTTTATTTCATTCGCAGCGGCTTCTACACGAGCTCGTAGCTCTTCTAATGTATTTGCAGGAGTCGAGTAAATGATTTGTTTCATGTGACCCCACAAGAAAAAATCACATGGATTTAAGTCCGGTGACCTTGGTGGCCCAGGCAACAGGACCTCCTTGTCCGATCCAATGATCGTGAAAATTATCATCTAGCCACTCTCGTACTATTCTTGCCCGGTGGGGCAGAGCACCATCGTGCTGCATCCACAAATTTCTGATCAAATCTAATGGCAAATCATCCAAAATAATTTCCAAATTATTCCTCAGAAAGTCCAAGTACATATAGCTTCGTTGAGCCGCCCTTCAAAAATGTTTGGTCCAACAAGATTTTTTTGAAAATGACTCTCCCGTACTTCATGCGGATTTTCATCTGCCCAGACATAAGTATTGTGCACATTAAAAATCCCTTCTCGGGTAAATGCGGCTTCATCTAAGACATGTTTCCCAAAATTATCATTTTCAGTGCTCTTTTGCCTATACCATTCACAAAACGCTACTCTTCTTGGCAAATCTTCCTCCTTAAGGGCTTGAACTTTTTATACGTGATAAGAATGTAAACCTTGAACTTATTACAATGTGCGAAAAACCGCCATGTGGGAAATGTTGAATCGAGCGGCCAATCTTCTTGTACACGTTCCAGGAGTTTCTTCAATTGCATCTAAAATTTGAGGTTCTAACTCTCTTACTCGGGCGGTTTGCTCACGGCCAATATCTTGCCTATGGTGTCCAACGTTTCCAAAATCTCTTAACCTTTGGACAATTCTAACAAAAGTTCGCGCATTCGGAGTACCTATTCCTTTGTGGAAATTCTTCCCGATACATTCTTTGCGCGGCCATTGCTACCTCTCCTGACAAAAAATATGCTCTCATATCATATCTACTATTTCTGCATTGGAATAAAATTCCATCTTTTATCATTATTATCACCTACCAGCCTACCACAACACTAAAAACTTTAATACTTTTTGCCTCGCTTTTTGTACAACACAAGAACGGCGCCGCGCCAAATCGAGCAATAATTACGAATGGATTCACTCGATTTTGCTCTAATTCCGCGCCGACACGCGGCCGACCTACTAAATTACAGAGGGGCGCGGGCGCGAGGCACCGGCTACCCACCACTTGAAACAACGACGCCACAGGTGATCCCCACTACTGATAATTTGTGCGCGATATTAGCCAATCGCGATGGCCATCTGCACCCTCTCGGCTCGCGGCCCCTACTTCTCTCGGGGCGGCGCTACAATGTTGCCAAGTCTGGTGAAAATTTGCCAGATTTAGTAATTTAATTGTGTAGTGGATTTTTACATGGATTTACCCGTTTTTGGGTGTAATGATTATACGAGATGGTAGATAAACTTATAACGAATGAAACGCCGTATAAATACGCGAAAATTCAAACGGATTTTCGAGACTTTGAGTCAGTTCGAAGACATGTCGGCATAAACGGCAGCAACACCGAATATAATAGTGGACGGTATCCGGGACCGAGACTAATATAGTGTTGGTCCAGGTCTATCCAAGTTACAGCGGTAGTAGATATAAACCTGGATCAACACTATATTAAAGACCTGTGCATAGCGCTGTTTCAAGCGATCGCCACTGGCGGTACACAACGAAACAAATTTACACGGTGGTTTAATGTTAAAACACCATTGTTGCAGAATCTTTTATAAAATAAAAACATGCAAATGTGTCTGTTACAACGAATTTAATATCCAAAATAAAATAAAATATTTGTTTGTTATGTCCCTCTAATTTGACAAGTTCACATGGCATATTTCCATACATTTTCTTAAGAAAAGCGAATCTAAAAAGCAAGCAAGAGTACCTTTTGGTTTCAAATGAAGTCCATCAGTCCATGGCTATTAGTTGTAGTGTACGTAAGCATAAAACGCATTAGATTTTTCAGTTTCTTCTTTATATGGAGGACTAATGGTTCGCTTTGGAGCTATAAACAAAATTTTATATTTTCATTCTTGCATACCTTTCAAAATACTCTTCCAAAATAATATCTAGAATGTTCGCTTCTTCAGCTGGTTGATCAGATCATCCCATAATTCCAAAATAGTGTTTATTCTTCTGCAATTCACCTAATGGTCTGTGCAGTGTGCATTATGCATGCCATTTTCTTCATGTGCATGGAAATTTCATGTCATCACAAACAAATCTACCTATAAAAGCTGTGTTAGTAGGATAAAACTGCTAAATACTGGACACAAAAACCATTCGTTACCGTAAAAAAAGGCAAATCGTAATAAAGCTGAATATTTAAAATTTGGGACATTTCAAACGTCAGTAACTGACATAACAATAACCACAGAATAACCTATAAGTCAAGTCGCCATTTTTTTCGTCGAGTGGCGCCACCCATAGAGATATATATTATGATCTCTATGGCGCCACCCCATTCCGTAAACAACAATGAAATATGACGTCATGGTGGGGTCTTTAATATAGTGTCGGTCCAAGAACGGTAGCGTCTGCCGTTCTTGGTGTCGGTCCTAATCACGATACACAAATAACGGTATGCCAGCTAGGAGAACGAAAATTAAATTCTTCTGCGCATCTATGTCACTTCGACAAAAGCGCGGCCAACTTATAAAAAATAGTCCTGAAATTAGTCTCACTGACACACGTCAGTTATCAATTTCGCGTTAAGTTAAATCCAAAGATGAGACACTTTGGTGTATATGTGGTTGCCTAGCTCACTATAAAACGAGTCAAATATCCGTTTAAAAATAAAAGTAAGCCATGATTTTGTCGAATAAGCGTCACCGTTGACGTCACAGCACCTGCGCGCGGGCATACCGTTTGTTTTCTGTGTATCGTGGTCCTAATGAATAAAATACTCCCTTTATTCATAGTGTCGTTCCAGTATAAACAAAGTCACATCACCGTCTTGCGATCGTTTACCAGGGTCGGACTAATATGAGATTCCAAGTGGCTTGTAATTCTGAACTAATTATTTTAGAATTAGAAGTTCTAAAATTTGTGTTTCTGCCTTTCGTGGATCTTTATAAATTTTCTTAAATTTAGTAGCAAAATAACTTTACAGAATATACTGCTCGCGATTCGATCTAAAATATGCAGGAAACTCGACTGAGGGCCCTACATTCTGCTCGCCGCGTAAACACTTGACATTATTTTATAACGGTCAGACCCAATGATCTGTATACCTAGATGATCCATTCAAAGGGCATTGTAATCCACGTTGATATACAATAAAATATCAAAACAAAGACCCTGTAGTAGTGCACAGATGATCCGTAAATATATCGCCCACCAGTGGAAAGTCCGGTTTGATTCAGTATTTCTAGCACCACACACGACGCATTTTAAGCGCCCCATCACTATTCACTATAATAGGTTGATAGTTAAACAAATGTAAAGAGTTTATTAGCGTTTTTAACCTGTACTCGGCGCGCACTACAACAAGAGACACGCGTCCGGTCCTGCCGCGTCGTTGCCAAATCTATTACGCTTGCCCAGAGAAATGGAGTAGGGAGAGCGCGCTATAAGCTGCGCGAACTGCCTAATTAAAGTGGCGGCCATATTAAACCAACTTTACTGCAACTTTACTAAACTTACCGAAAAAATGATACTCCCGGAGGTCTCCTAGACTTATAATTCATTTGTCGCGGGACAAAAAACCGACCCCGATCGGGGAACAACGGAAAGCGCGAACGTGAAGCCGTGAAAACTACGCGAAAGCCGACAACCTCCATACTCACGTTCGCGCCTCTTCGCGGGGTTTCGCGCCGCGAATGTGGAGCGGCCTTTACAGCTTGGTACCGCACACGACATTTTCCAAAAACACTGACCATTTCTCTGCTGAACATACAACAACTATCGCTGAAAACAAACTGCAAACGTCAAACTGGGGAGAATATGCCGGACATTACATTTGCCTGGAAATAGGATGCGCAGTAGGTCAAAGCGCGTTCTCCCTACTCCATTTCTCTGCGCTTGCCCCAGTTTGCCTTCTATGCAACCAGGCTTAGTACATAATTTAATATATTTTAACATGTGTATTTTAATATTACCAATAATTATAATATGATATATTATATAATGAAGAGATAATATTAACATAATTATATATCTCTGATGATTTTGCTATATTTACATTGTAAGAAATAAGTGCTTTCATTATTTGTCACATTAGGGAAGTTGCAACTCTGCAGAAAAATTTTGTAAATAAACACCAAAATGTTGAGGACGAAGTTGTATATTGGATTATGGATCTAGGTATATAGATCATGGGTCAGACCAATAAGAGAATATAGGTCACGTGGTGGCCAATGTTTTGATCCACTGCCTCTGTAACTTGGATAGACTTTAGAGTTGGCTGCCCCAAACACAATGAAAATCACACCTGTGAGACTTCCATAGTACTTTTATCAATTCGATGCAAAAAAAGTACACTCCACGGCACTGTAATATCTAGCATACAGCCAAAAAAGAACTGCCCAATCGACCCGACACTGCATTTATTTGACAGAATCTATTCCCAAATGGCGGCTGCGCGAACAGGTGCGCAGAATTTTCCCGCCAAAGCTAGACTTAGTGCTGTTTGTTTTAGGTATAATTATCGGAAGAAGAAGATAACCTATTTTAGCAAACGGCGGAACGGCGTCGATTTATTGTGGAATTTCATTTTGGTCGTCGACTTAGACCAGAGACAACAACAGTTGTCTGTGGTTTTGGTTTTTCGGAGCTCATATTAAAATATATATCTAGTTAGAATAGATTGCCGAAGATAGGATAAAAGTCAGCTATAAAATGGGGGTAGATTCTAATAATTATTATTATACCGTATCTCCACTTAAAATGTTTCACTATAATTATAGAGGAAAACCGCTGCTAGTTCTGCAAAAGGAAAAGAGAAACGGCTACAAAGAAAAGAAGAACAGCAAAGAATAAGCAAAGCTATGGCTGTTGTAGCTGAAGCCAATAAATTGGGTGACCCGTTGGCACCTTTTCCAGTTTTTAGAAAATATAATAAGAATGGAATCGTCTCGGAATTGTTTGTTAAAAAAAGTACGGAACTGGATGAAGTACCAAAAATTTGGGCTTTCCACCTTACCAAAAAAAATATGCAAATAAAGTAAGTTTTTAAAGTAGTAAAGGTTAGGTACTCCACCATAATTTATTAGTTTGCAGTCTAAAGTTAAAGAAGAAACCTGATCCTTGTTGAATAGTATATATTTCATCGCAAAAACAATGTACCTACCAGGAAACTCAAGACGACCGGTACTACCTCCAAAAGCCTTAAAGCTCTTTCCAAATTTCAAGTCAATCAGATTATCCTAAGGGAGTGTATCCTATGCCTACCGGTAGGCACAAATTTTAAAACAAAATTATCACCTACCGGTAGGTGATAATTTTTTTGGTAAAAAATCACCTACCACTATAATAGATAGGGGCAATTATGGAACGTACTGTATGCACCGCCCGATTTTCTCGAGATTTTTGGCTACCCCCCTCAGTTCGACCTCAGTGTTTTGAGGTCGGACGTAGTTTCCGAGAAAATGAATTTTCAAGTTTCCTTTTGACACCCCACTTTTTCACGGCGATATTTGGTTATAATCTAGATGAATTCAGCTCAAATTGATCACCACCTACCGGTAGGTGATAATTTTGTTTTAAAATTTGTGCCTACCGGTTTCTTGGAAACATAGGGGTAGCCAAAATCTCAAGAAAATCGGGCGGTGCATACAGTACGTTTCATAATTACCTTTTTTCACCTTAAAAATTCAACAAAATACATAAAAATGCAAACACATGGTACCAAAACATTGCTTTCTTTAATGGAAGTGGCTATTTATACGTCCGACGTATATAAAAGTTGCTATACGTCTTGCGCTCTCATTGGCGGATTGAGTCACGTGACACATAACCTTATTTCTACCGTCGATGGATGATGAATCGGCTTGTTTAATTTTTCGGCGATGGGCGCTGCGGCTTGAAAAATGAACTGGTAATTATTTCCAATGGTGTAACCCACCCCGATTTTCTTGAAATTTTGGCTACCGACGTATCTAAATGTTTACTTCAGATGTGTATGGAGTTAAATGTACGTCCAAAGAAGTCACGTGACTCAACTCGCCAATGAGAGCGCAAGACGTACACCGACTTTTATATACGTTGGACGTATAAATAGCCACTGCCTTCTTTAATACCTATCTATTATAGTGGTAGGTGATTTTTTACAAAAAAAAAAATTATCACCTACTGGTAGGTGACAATTTTGTTTAAAAAATTTGTGCCTTCCGGTAGGCGCAGGATACATTACCTCATCTATCCTAAATTACCTACCTAAATCTAGTTTTGCAAACATTCTGATGATTTTGATATTTGGAATAAATTCATATTCGGATTGTTAATCCATAACCCTATTCGTTTTTCAATTGCCTATTACTAACGTTACCATTTTTTTTTTGTCAAAGCGGGACATCCCCTGTGGAATTATGTAAATAGTTATGTATGTACACGTGCGGCCTCATAAATCGTTCCACTAGGCATGAGAAATGAGCAAGAAATCAAGAATTTCGGGTAAGTGCGGCAATGTCGCGTCAATTCCACGGCTACTCCAATCAACAACTTCCCCTACATTCCATCGTACCGACCCGCTCCTCCCCGTAGAAAATAAAAATTGCGTTAACTGACGTATTAACACGCCAGTCAACGAAAATAGGTTAGATAATAAATTGCTGCATTACCAGGGGTAATATAACAAGTGGTCTGCCTATTATCGATAATACCTTTTGTTAATTTAACGAATTATAATCCCACAGTTGAAAATACCACGACTGCGCAGCAGGAGTGGTAATTTCTTAGCGATTTCAGCGATTGTTTCTCTCATAGTGCTTGCATCCAATAAGGTAGCTCCTTCCATAAAAATCCAACCAATCATATGCCTCTGCTAGCGATAATTGCACTTGTGCAAATTATCGTGGTAATTGCACTTGTGCAAATTATCGTACGTAATATCACTAGTGCCGGAAATTTTATCGATAATTTTTTCGAAAGCGCTATTTTGCCTAGAAAGATCACGAGTATAAATTGGGCTTTTATTTTCTGATAAAATCCCGAGGGCGAAGCTCGAGGGATTTTATCTCTGAAAATAAAAGCCCAATTTGTACGAGTGGTTTTGCTACTGGGCAAAATAGGGCTTGAGAATAAAATTATCTAGAAAAATTTCCGGCACGAGTGGTATTTGTCGAGATTATTTCACGAATACGATTTAATAATTTCTGTATTAATTTTTTCTATGTTTACATTTCCAAAACGACTCATTTTGAACGAGTTTATTGACAGCTTCGACTGTAGCATTCGAGTAAACAAACATGACGCTTGGGTATCCAAGGCAAATGCGATTATACCTACACCCTGTCGGCGTTGGTTTATTTTCTGAATGTGTCAAAAATTTAAATGGAGGCGGAGGTCTAAACAACAAGAATTTAGCAATGTAAAAGTTATATAAATTCATTGATATAATGCTTAATAATACCGCAACATAATTTATAATCTGCACAATTTAGAACAGTATGAAACACACAAACTTTAAGAAGTAGGTACGTGTTTGTATCCAACAGATTCGCGGTTGCTAAGCAACGAAGTGATAATTTGCACAAGTGCAATTACCGGTAATTGCACTAGTGCAAATTATCGCTAGCAGAGGCATATCATTGGTTGGATTTTTATGGAAGGAGCTACCTTATTGGATGCAAGCAGTATGAGGGAAATAATCGCGGTAATTGCACTTGTGCAAATTATCACTTCGTTGCTTAGCAACCGCGAATCTGTTGGATACAAACACGTACCTACTTCTTAAAGTTTGTGTGTTTCACACTGTTCTAAATTATGCAGCTTATAAATTACAGTACTATTAAGCATTGTATCACATTCAGAAAATAAACCAACGCTGACAGGGTGTAGGTATAATCGCATTTGCCTTGGATATCCAAGCGTCATGTTTGTTTACTCGAACGCAACAGTCGAAAGCTGTCAATAAACTCGTTCAAAATTAATCGTTTTGGAAATGTAAACATAGAAAAAATACAGAAATTATTAAATCGTATTCGAGAAATAATCTCGACAAATACCACTCGTGCCGGAAATTTTTCTAGATAATTTTATTCTCAAGCCCTATTTTGCCCATTCGCAAAACCACTCGTACAAATTGGGCTTTTATTTTCAGAGATAAAATCTCTCGAGCTTCGCTCTCGGGATTTTATCAGAAAATATCTGTATGCAAAAATCTGTATGCAGTATTACACAGTTTAGCATAAATAGATTAAGACACAATATGCACATACAGATGCGAAAGCACCTAGGTGCATTATTTTGTATTAAGGAACTAGGTATCAATGACGTTTGTTCTTGTACCTTTTGTAATTAATTTTGTAATAATAATTGTAATTGTAAAAAAAAATATCCGGCACTAGTGATATTACATACGATAATACCACTAGTGGTATCTTCTTAACCTAATATTTTTTTAAATTGAAAAAAAAATGTTTTTCTATTAAGTTATGATGCCACCTTTGGCATAACTGAAGGTACTAGTAACATGAAGTACTACCATGCATCAATAGGTGGCAGGCACACATTTGTCTGGTTATAAATGGCCACCCAAAAATAACTGGCAGTTTTTGTTATGTTTCTTAGCAAATCTGGTAAGAAAGTGACATTACTCAATATAAAAATTCAGTAACATGGAATCGTATTCTTAGTTTTTTTATAATGTGCCAAGCTTGGATGATGTTTCCAGTTATGTTTTCTGATATTAAAATAATCCCTAACAATCCCAAACAATCAAAACCAAGATGGCCATCATAAGTGGCAAACATTTTTTGTTAATTTGCTATTTATGGCCATGTTATGACCATAACTGGAATTATACCGAGCCATTTATGGTCACTACTTATATACATTTAAAAATAGGATATTTTTGCAGGAGTGTACTATGGCGCCAACAAAAAAAAAAAAGAAAACTGTTTGTTTTCAATACTCGCCAACCAAATTTAAAAAATGCATCAAAAGCCGTAATGTCCATACGAAATACCAACAAAGACAAGGTGTCTTTTATATTTATGTGGAATACATGACGTTTCTGTCATATGTGTGACAAATATATTAGAAAAACTCCCTAAACTTAAAAACAAGGTAAAGCTTTAACATATATTTTTTCAAGACCAGTTGATATTTTCGAAAAATAATATCTTGACAATTAGACCGTCAGATAGTGACAGATTTAGGTGCCCTATTTTCGCATACAAGCCTCGAGGAGGGTTGAAAAGTATATCGATGTTGGGTAGATTGAAGGGAAATTTATGACTGGCTCCTGGGGATAACATATGGAAAATTCGATTTTTCATTTTTCACAATTCGATTCGATATTTTCACGCAAGCCCTGTTCATTAAATGATCAATTAATAGAACCTGACTTCGGAAAGCCAAAGGCTTGAGTATTGCAGGTGGCTAAAGGGTTGAAATAAGGGCGTAATCTTGTAAAGAAAAATCGAGATTTTGACCAATTTTTTCACACAAGCCCATCGTCGAGAGTATGAAAACGCACATCGTCACTAGCCCGAAAAACATATTGGCTTGAGTGGCGCGAATGGATAAGTACATTTCGGAGTCGGAAAATTTAACAGAATTTTTTTTCGATTTCCATATGTGTCCTAGGGGCCACTCGTAAATTTCCCTTCATTCTACTCAACATCGATGTACTTTTCAACCCTCTTCAAAGCTTGAATGAGAAAATGGGGCACCTAAATCTGTCACTATCTGAAGGTCTAAATGTATGTACCTACCTAGGCACATTTTTATTTCATAGATTTATAGTTTTGTTCCAAATAAAAACAATCTAGACACATTTTACTTTCTTTTTCTTTTAAAGTATCGCAATATGCCATGTGGCCACAACTGGCAAAACGTGGCCATATTTGGGTAACAAGTGGCCATAAATGGCCAAAATCGACCTTCAAGTATATTTTCTGATGTATTTTTTTTTTCAATGAAAATGTTTTTTGTTAACTATATACCCCTCCATAGACAACTCAACGGGGAACAAATATATGAAGCCATAAATTTAAATTTAAATATTTACTATTTTTTTATGCTGGTTGAAGTGTCGAAAATCCTTAATGTGGCCAAAAAGGGTATCTCTACCCTACATTTTCTCAAGCATCTTTGCAATAAAGAGCGTATGCCCTCCTTTTTGGAGAATAGGCGCTGCCGTATAAAAATGAAGGGACATTCGCACCATATTGTGGCATTCGGCAGTAACGTGCTACCATATGAAAAAAAGAAGTGGTAATTATTTCCAATGGTGTAACCCACCCCCGATTTTCTTGAAATTTTGGCTAGGAACCCCCTATTTTCGCCAGACGTTTGGCGCTGTAACCGACCCCCGATTTTCTTGAAACTTGGCGCGCGCCGAATGTCGGGCGAAAATAGGGGCGTAGCAAAAATTTCAAGAAAATCGGGGGTGGGTTACACCATTGGAAATAATTACCATTTATTTTTTCATACTGCAGCGCCCATCGCCGAAAAAGGAGGGCATACGCTCCTTATTGCAATGATGCTTGAGAAAAATGCACTTCCGACGTATCTACATAAGTTTACTTGTAGACGTGTATGGAATTAAATGTTCGTCCAAAGAAGTCACATGACTCAACTCGTCAATGAGAGCTAAACACGTATACTGACTTTCATATACGTCGGACGTATAAATACCCACTTTCAAAAATATAATCATAAGTGATCACCCGTCCATGAACCGAATACTTCATTGCCGATTTCTGAGCTTTCAATGACGATTTTGAGACACTTCACAGCGGATTTCAGAAAGAAGAAAAATATTTTTTGGTGTTTTACAAGTTTTTTTATTAAATAAGGAATAATAATACCAATACAAAATAAACAGAGTACTAATAATAAGTAAGTTACACGACTTGACGTGACTTCTAGGCAGTATTTTTGTATTTTTCGGCTGAATTAAATTATCCTTTGGTATGTTTGCGAAAGCGGGACTTTTATGCCCTCGCTGGGGACAGCGGGACGGACAGCCTGAAAGTGGGACTGTCCCGCCCAATGCGGGACGTATGGTCACGTTACCTATTACTGGCTATTCGAACGCATACGAAAACATACGAATTCTGTATCCATAACCTAACCTTTATATTTTTAGTAGTGGTACTCTTCCACCACGAGTGAACAGTGCATAACAATCCGCGAATCAGTATCAAAACGAATTCAGAAGGGCAACTGGAAACCGAATCCCAAAATGGCCCAATAGTCTGCCACTGGTCAATCTCGTTCCGAACTAGCAGAGGGGGGGGGGGGTGAGTCAAACTTGGTGAGAAAAAATATAATAGAAATAAATATAATACATATGTGCCTACAGAAACCAAAAAACAATTGAATAACATTGATTGGAGAACATTTAAAACCGATTTGCCGAAACAAAACTTTCACTCTCGTAGTTATGTGGAAATAATCTTTTGGCTTATAAAAAGAAAAAAAGAGTCAAACAATTTTGTTAAAACTAGTGGAAATATTAAATTAACCATTTAATTTTTAATTGGCCATAGAAGCCTGAACCAAACTAATTAAAAGAAAACTTTTTCAAGTTGCCAGGAAAATTCATAAATGTTTAACAGTAAATGAACAAAACTTTGAGCGTTGACTCAAAAAATATTTTTAATAACTGCTTTCTGAGCCACTTATTTTAAACTAGGAAATGAATTTTACCAGCTGAAATTTTTAATGGCTATGGGGACTCCTTTATCACCATTCATAAGCAATTTATTTATGGAAGATTTTGAACAAAATGAGTTAACTAGATATGTTCACCAACCTAATGTTTGGTGGAGATATGTAGATGCCATATTTATTATATGGGATCATGGAGTAAATGATTTAATTTCGTTATTACATTTTACAAACACAAGAACCTACTATATACAGGCGCGGCCCTTGAAATCGTTCCAATACGTGTGTTCGCAAAGGAGTTCAACTGACAATGTTGCAATTATCCCTCCCTTCTGTTGCGGTTTGAAAGCCAGCCATAACCTCAAAGCGTAAGTGCTGGCAAATCTAACATCTTATTATGCGACATTGCCTTACGTGACGTTGCCAGTTACAGTGCGAAAAACAGTAAATTCGGCACTGTTAGGTTGGCCTTAGATTGCCTGAATAATCAACCCTGCCCACGGATATTAGCGACTTTTTTTGGCCATAGTCTTTCACAACCTCAAACAGCCGTTCTCAAAATCGAAGGAGGTGGTAAATCTCTTAATTGGGTGTCGTACTTTCCTCCGGTACCAAAAAGAACCTCAAAAATCCGATATCTAAGATAATTTCTCAATTCACGATTAACCACTTTCTAGAAACGGGACGGATGTAGAATCAACGATACTGACGGAAAATTCTCTGAAACCACTCTTGGAAATTGCGTGTTTTTTCTTAAAAGGATATAGCAAGATGGCCGACAGTGAAGTGTTGTTGGTTGAGTCTCTCCGTAATTACTGCAATAAAACTGTGAAAAAAGCTTCAAACAGGTGCGAAAAATGCAACAAAACCTATCATAGTAGCTGCCTTCCAAGATCTAAATGCTGTGATCCAGGAAAACGCGCTACAAACAGCGAAATAAATATAAACATAAATGGGCAAGTAAACAACAAAGGTGACCATGATGTAATTTTGGAAATGGTGTAACTATTTTAGATTTCATAACATCACTAGCATGGTTACATAATGAAAATAATTTGTCTTCTTGAGTTACTAACTGCAAAGCTTGGTTTAAATCTGTGGGGCGCATACAACGTATGGTGGTCCCAAGTGGTTCCTTTAAAAATGTTTTGAGAGCTAAATTATTATAAAAGGTTTTTAATAATGTTTGCTTCCTGAGTTTCTTCGTAAATATCAACATAGTTAAATTTAAAAGTTTGTAGTATTCTATCATAAAATTGCTGTGGTCTTTCATTATGTTGTTGTCGCAACATAACCAAATCCCTGTTGAGACAAGCTTCATCCCTTTGATCAGCGAAGTGACAATGAAGTGTTTCTTTTATATAGTTCCAGCAAGTGATTTTACAATGAGTTTAGCTTTTCCCTTGAGTTTTTCGATTAAAGAATGCATCAGATAAACATTTTGAAAATATATTGGGTTTGTGGTGTCAGAAAATTGATTTAGGTACTATTGATTCGCAAACAGTCAAATATCGAATTAATGCGGTTGGGTTACCGTCAAATTCGAGAGCACATTTTAAAATTCGGGTTTGTCATGGAGTGGTCATTTTTTTGTGATTTTTGAGAAATATTTTCGAATAAAACTTCTGGTTGGTCACAATTTTGAATTTCAGTTTCGGTAAATTCGTGCGAGTCACTTGAAGAGAAAGATAAATTGGAAAGATCTTTAACAAAGTTATCAAAGGACATCGGAGCAATTTTGGCCATCTGAAGTCAGGGTTCGGCGATGTGGTCCTTTTCCAAAGCTTCTTATTGGTCCGTGCGGGAGACAGACGATTTTGTTCTGATGACTGGCGACGGTTCGATAATCGAATAATATGATCACGCGGCACGTTCAATACGCGGCGTTTCGATTATCTGACTCCGACAGTTAATGGTCGGGGGCGTAACGCAGTCTTTTTAAAAATTATTTATTGAACGTAAGTTACAATGTAGACTGTACCACGATACACTTACCCACGGTATGTCACTAACGAATTCGAAAACAAGGCAATTCTGCGCATCTACGTCAGTTGCGAATCACGAATTCTAAATAATGCAGCGGCTGCGGTTGTGTTTTACGATTTTTTATAGTTTACAGTTTAATGTGTCAAGAAAAAAAGTGTAAACAACTGACTGATCGTCAGTCCAGCTCGACAGTGCTTTGAAATAGGCCAAAATGCCGGGATGTGCAGTCACCGTATGTGCAGTCCGCGTATTTTTACCAACAGAATATTCATTCATTTATCTAGTAATAAATGCTACATATTTTTAACAACATTTATTTAAAAGAAATAAGCAAAAACCCATAAAACAAAGTATCTATTGCTGTGTAAAACTAAATTCTGATTCGCAACTGACGTCACAAGATGCGCAATGACATACCGTGGGTAAGTGTATCGTGGACTATACAATAAGAATGATGCAAAGTTCTGATTTTATAGGGGACACTTCAGGTGGTGTCTTCTTGTGCAGCACCAACGCTTCTTAGGGATCTTTGGTGACATAATTCACGTGACTTCACTCGCCAATGAGAGCACAAGACGTATACTGACCCTTATATACGTCGGACGTATATACAGCGTCCAGAGATATACACCACTGACAGAGGGTGTTTGCTATATAATATTTTAATTTATAATGCTTTACTAAATTATTGAAAAAATATATAAATGTAAGTTATAAATTGAAGAAGTTCTACAAAGAGCTAATTAAGGGTGCATATGGCATAGCTGAATATCATTAAGCAAATGTGAAGTCCTTGTATTCTCATTTTTTTTTCCATATTACCTCCTCCGTGGTATACACTTAAAATAAAAAAATAGTATGTTTCACATATTAAGTAATGAACTAGATATTCATCTTGCCTTCCTACATTCTAGAATCCTGCGGCTAATCTAACACACCTTGTAAAATCCGATGCGCTTCGTATTCGGCGTTTTCCGTGGTGAAAACGTTTGTAGGCAGTTTGTACAGAGTAAAGCAACTACTTGTGTTCTTTGTAACTGAGGATGAGACTGAGGTATAATAGTGTGTGCACGGGCAATGTCTCGGAAAATGTTGGATTTAGAAAAAACAATCATAATGAAAGTTGTGCAGATCAATGAGCTGCTCAGTTTAAAATTATTTTCGTTTCCACATGGTGCCCCATGAAAGCGCGCCATATCAAAGTTACATTTTTTAAATGGAAACCCCTATTTTTTTATTGCAAATTTGGATTTCTTATGTATCATACTTGGTGTCTAAATTGTCCGGTGTTACTGCTATTACACTTTCTAAAAAATGGACGTTTCGAAAAAAATGAATAATTAAGCTATCCTTTAATTAAACGAAAATAATTTTCCAATGAGCAGCACAACTTTCATTATGAATTTTTTTCTAAACCCAATATTTTCCGAGATATCACCCTTGCACACACTATTGATCCACCCTGTAGTGTTGCCTGTAAATTGTAAATGAAAAAAAAAAACAATAAAACATTCAGGACAAAAGTTACTTAGAAAGAATAGGGCTACCTAAATATATAAAAAAGGGTATGTTCATCACAAAAAATATCTCGGACGACGCGAGGCTGATCGTCGTTTGTCAAAATTTTTTAATTTAGTTGCGATCTAATCTCTATTCAGAAACATTTAACGCCAGGGAAGCAGATTTTTTGCTTTTCGTTTGCCCATAATTGGCCTGGGACATCGAGTTTGAATGACACACACGGCACTAGAGACTTTTGGCCACAAATATCAAATCACGTAGGTACTTGGTACTTGTCTTTTGCATGTTTAACAGACAGGCCGATGGAGACTACACCGGTATAAAAATTTGCAATCTGAAAAATGTTGATAAGACTGTATGGATTTCTGAAATATGCCCCTTTGAATTAATTTTTGAATGTTTTATGTAGTATCTCCTATTCACCAAATCACATTACGCAAGCCGAGCAATCCCGCAAGCCCTGGCTACTGACACAATAAAAACAATGATTAGGTTAAAGAGAAAAGCATTTAAATATAGGTTTAACAAAATACATCCTAGGAAATTCGTAATCAAACAAAAATAGCAATTAGGGAAAAAATATATATATTTGGACTTATGTATTCAGCGTAGTTGTAATAACCTAAGGTCTTTATCTTTGGCATCGAAACCTAAGGTACCTTTGTAAAAAGCTACAAGAAATGAATATTTATGCCAAAAACTCAAAAAACTTCATTCCAGATATTCAGTGTCCGGTAAGTAGGTATGTATATCTCGCGAGAGCAGGTAGGGGACGTCAAAATAGTATGATTGAGCTCAACAACTTCGGGTCAAATTTCAATAGTTACTGAGATACAGGGTGTTGTAGTTCTTTTCTTGAAAGCTGCTGAACTGTTTTTGGGATGGACAATAAGCTGAAAATGTCAATTTCTAGGTGTCTCAGAGAGGGCGCCACTTGCGTTGTTTTTGCATCGTGCTTTTACTCGTAACTTTTTTGAGGTTATCTTTTTAGTCTTGCAGGTCCATCATTTCATTTGCAAACAAAAGTGTATACTTGTTTCATAACGATAAAATCAACCGTTTGCGTTGAAATTGGCAAAATGTCCCCCAGAACACCCGTTAACTCCAACATTTGGAACATAACATTTTCAACTACCGCTTTCAAAAGTTACAGATCAACTGTATAATTCAAAATGAAGAAAAAAAAAGCCAAATGGGCATAGGTCAAACACCATAGATTTCCTTGAAATAGAATGTCCATATTTTTCGAAATTTCATTCTTTCCATTTTGAAAGGGAAGAATTTTTGGTACATTGGTCTTATAGATTATTTTCTCACTTTATATGGGCACGGTTAATTTGTAACTTATTGCAAGCAGTAGGTGAAAATTTTATGTTTCAAATGTTAGAGTTAACGGGTGTTTTGGGACACGTTTTGCTGATTTCAACGCAAACGGTTGATTCTATCGTTATGAAACAAGTATACACTTTTGCTGGGAAATGAACACTAAAGTAATAGAAATAAAAGATAACCTCAAAAAAGTCACGAGTAAAAGCAAGATCCAAAAACTCCGGAAGAAATTGACATTTTCTGCTTATTCTCTATCCCCACAAATACAGCAGAGACAAAGTTCAGTTTATCAGCTTGATTATTTTGAGAGATTTCGCCATAATTAAATTTCAAAAAGAGTTACAACGTTCTGTATCTCACTTATAGGCCAGGGTAGATAATTTGAACTGAATGGGGCTGTAGAAAAACTAACAACATTCTAATGCCAGTGCTCACTACTCAAGCACCAGCTCCAGCCTCAATTCTGCAGCTCATATCTTGCGGCTGTAAAAAGGGCTGTGGAAAGCGTTGTACATGTGTAAAGATTGGCCTGCACTGCTCTACAACGTGTTCTCATTGTCATGGGCAAGGGCAGAGTTGTTTAAATTCCATCGAGCAGGATCATTTTGCAGAGGCAATTGATTAAATATTTATATTTCATTAGTGGAATAGGCCTATAATAGAGGAAACCACTTTAAAAAACTGCACCGAGAGCGCTACCTGATGGGTGGTGTGGAAACTCGCTCAAAGTGCAGAATACACAGGTATAAAAAATCATCATATGTCCACTAATACTTTCTCAAAAATATTTTGTCCAATATGGATCTTGTATAGAAAGAACTGCTCTACAATTTTGCTTCTATAATTTTTTTTGCTCACGCTTCTACTCTTCTAGATAATCGACGCAAAAGATGGCGCAAGGCTTATTTTTTGTTCGCGCTGAAAACTATGCATATTTTCCAAAGTCATTTATTCGAGTTGGGTGGGAGATACACAAAAAAATTATATGACCATTTTTGTGGAGAATTTAATGGAGAATTTAAAAAGTCCTATAACTTTTTCTCGTCAGAATTACGGTTTACGTGCAAAACGCAAAAAACACCGTCAAGGTCACGTTTAGGGGGTGATTTTTTGGGCAAAAGGGGATGAAGCTCCCCCTGGGGGGGTGAGAACTCTTCGGATCTGTATTCGGGTTCCTACTGGGAGTTCACCACCAAAATTTCAAAACTTTATAAATTTTTTCTTCTAAACGTCGGTTTTTTATCTAACTTGCCTACACTATTTTCTTGATATACAACCTTTTAAGTTGCTTTTACTTGATAAAACTTTTTAAATTACTAAGTTATGGCTGGCAGGATCGCCATGTAGTGGGTCGAATAAAAGAACATGTATTCTCTAACCCATTCGTATATTGACTGTCCCCAAAAACCCATCCAGTACAATACCCCTTGTACATTATTGCTTACTCGCATATTGCGATACATACTTATATTACACATATTCATTTATGCTAACTTAACTATTTCCTAACCATGTGACCTACTTAAATATTTCCACAGGGTAGATAGACCCTACAGGAGGTCGATATACCCACGGTTGTATCATCAGCAAAAATCACTCTTTTTTGTCTCTTAAAATATGATCTTTCAATTCATTTATAAATAAAATAAATAAATGAGGCAACAAGACACTGCCCTGTGGTATACCCATAATTATTGTTCAAGAGCGATTGAAACTTGATCATCTATATGCATAGAAATTTTTCGGTTTGTTTCATCCAGTGCGATGCACTACCCCTCACACCGTATTCTTGTAACTTTTTGAGAAGAAATTCTGGTGGGACATAATCAAAAGCTCGGGAAAGATCAAAGAAAATACCTACTACAAATTTCCCATTATCAAGAGATTGATATACGAATTGTAAGAGGTCAAAAGCAGCAGAACACATACTGTGATCTGAACAGAACCCATGTTGCATTGAGATAAAATCTAAAAGGAGTCTAGAAAATTTACTATTCTGTTCTGCATAATCTTTTCAAATATTTTGGATAATAATAATAATAAAATAATAATAATTTAACACATGTGATTGGCCTGTAATTTTCTATATAAGTAGTATTACCTTTTTTATGTAAAGGTGTCATGATGCCTGGCCTGAGTTAAAGTGGGAAATTTCCCGTTTGAAAAACAAGTTTAATAAGTATTTAATGGAATGACACATGTACCTATCTACTAGAAAACCTTGATCAACACAAATATTGGGACATCAGTAACTCCACAACAATTTTTTTATTGCATATGCTATTTAGTGCATCTTCCAATTTGTTAATTGATACTTTGGGGAAAAATAATTAATTAGGTATAAATTTAGTGCTGCTGGGAGAAGCAACATATTAATTGATTTCCGTATTGACTAGTTACTGTTTCCTTGACAATATGTATGGAATAATGACGGAAAGTATTACATATTATGTCCAAAGTGTTTGGGTAAGTTTTCCATTATGTGATATTTCTGTAACATTTTGGTTGGTGTTTTTTCCCAACTGTTTATTGATTATGTTCCATGCTGCCTTACTCGGGTTTGAGGATTTTTGAATTTGTTCATTATATAAATTCCTTTTTTTATATGCATTTTGTTTTGAAACTCTTTTTTTATAGTATTGTATAGCTTATTGGTGTCCACTGAATTAAAGTTTTGTGACAACCAAAAGATATCTTTAAGCTTTATCTTCCACAATTTCATTGTCAAACCAAGATTGGGCGACATAATATTTTTTTGGTTTTATGTCGACAATTGGGCATGTCATATCAAGACAATAAGAAAATACCCCCAGAAGTAGTTCCAGGCTTGATCAATGGCTTTTATATTATACAACTCTCGGTGACTCACGTCAGTGCAAGATAGAAAATTTAACAGATTGTGTTCTGATCAGAAAACTGTCTTTTCATTTCAGCAGAAGGTGTGAGTGAAAACTTATTTGTATCATTATTTGCAATAGGTGTTGACAGAGAAAAAGTTGTGCTTTATGGTTAGAAATATAGGGTAACAAACGTAATCTATTGAAGTGCCCGATAATGGTCTAGTAACTTCAGCCGGACCTGAATGTAAATCGAAGCTTTCCAGTAAATCAAAAAGAAGCTTTTTTGTGTTGTCAATAAAGCGATCGACATTCGGATCACCACAAAGCACAAGAAATTTAAAGTTTGAAGATGGAAAACAGGCTTTTGTTGAGGCATTCCAAGAAACCTTTAAAGTTAGTGTCATCTGGTGGCAACTAAAAAAGCGTGTTTATTTCCATGTATTTTTGCACTTACACAAGCACTATCACATACTCGCTCAGTTGACATGGTTGATTGGTGTGTAGTGAGTTCTTTCTTTTTTGTACTCACTATCAAAAGAGACTGCAGCTTCCTCGGTGAATTATGTAATAAAATCCTTTAGATTTCATTGGTTTTTCTTTTGTTACAGATATGAACAATGTTCTTGGGGTTGGAATGAACAGAAAAAATTGGAAGAGCTTTATGATGAGTCTGCTTGGTATTTGATTGCAAAAAACCCTATGGATCGAAGCTATCTTGGATTTTCACATTTCCGGTTTGACATGGATGAAGGCATGGAAGTGTTGTACTGGTAGGTATTAACCCTGGCAATTTTTGTTGCACGCCAACACTTTGAGCCTTCCTGTTGACCATTCAACTATTTTGAGGGGATGCCATGGCAAACTTGACTTGCCAAATGCCTTTGAAATTCCCATTTTGCTCAACTTTGACAACCTACAGAATGGAACTCCCTTTATATTTTTTATCCAAATTTAGTATAGGGGGGTTTTGGGGTGACCTGATTAACGCTGTGGTGTCAAATTTTAAATAAAAAATACGCTAAATGATTTTCTTCCTTTTTTTACTAGAAAAAAATTCATAGTAGGCCTTGAAAATTGAGGTTATGACCTGAAACTTCGCGCCAAAATAGAGATTTTTGTGACCAACTTTTAGAAAAAAATGGATAAATTCGAATAAAAAATAAAAATTTTACAGAGGGGTCTCCATTCCAAACAGGCCACACTGTATATAAATATATGGACTTTATTGAATATTTTCCAATCTATTTGGGATATTTAAATATTTAAGACATATTTGGTGCACGTTATAACGGCATGGGTTAGCATAAAACCTGTTAATATCAAACACCTCGAACAACCAGTGGCGGAGAAGTGGGTAATTAGTACAATTGTTTTTAGAAAAAAAAGTAATCACCTTGTATAGCAATGAAATGTATTCAATTTCTTATGTAAATTTTAATTATTGTAAACAAAAAAATTTTTCTTATAGTCCACCGGAATTAGGAAAATTTTCCGACCCCAAAAACTACAGCAATCTGACCGAGTGCAAAAGGTAGGTTTTGACAATGCAGAAAAAAGTTTTCACACGCAAAGTCGGCAATGGCTTGGCTCAGGAGGGGGGATAAAAATGCACAAATGTTCGTGTTTTTTTCGCTGTTTTTTACGTTTTACTCAAAAACTACGCATTCTGCAGGAAAAATACTTCAGTCAAAAATTGTAGCTCGGAAAATTTCCTATCGACCTGAGCTTACCGCCCTCTCCCACTAATTCTTATTTCCGCCACTGGAGCACGCGAAAATGTTTGCATATTCATTTACTTTTTGTTTCTTTGCATTCAAATGCACAATTTACGCGCTTTTATGGAATATATTGCATCAAAGTTGTAAAGCGAATTTTTTTGTCAATATATAATGTTTGTGGATTTCATAGAAATCTACGTATACATATGGGCCATTACAAAAAAAAAGCATTTTTTACCCTTTTTTTTCACCCAGGCTTGAATAATTTGCAGTATTAAAAAATCCTACTTGTTATACATTAGCTAAATTTATTTATATATGTATACAGGGTGTTTCTAAATTATGGTGCCAACATAATATGACAGATAGAAAATGTCATTTTCAACAAAAAGTTTCCTATAAATATGGGTCCTAAAATGCATATTAAGAAAGTTACAGGGTGATAAAAGTATAGTTTGAAGAACATCTTTGTCGCAATAACTTCTATAGAAGTTATGCAATTTAAATGAAACTTGGTGCAATTCTTTAGTAACTGAAGTGCAACAATTTTGTGTAAAAACAATTTATTCCCATCGACCAGAGACGGAGGCGCGGGGTAGCACAATGGGTTTTCTACTCATAACTTTTTTGAGGTTATCTTTTTGGTCTCGCAGGTTCATCATTTTAGTGCATCTTTTTATTTTGCAACAAAAGGGTACTCTTGTTTCATAACGATAAAATCAACCGTTTGCGTTGAAATCAGCAAAATGTGCTCCAAAACACCTGTTAACTCCAAAATTCGAAAAATAAAATTATCGTCTACCACATTTAAATGTTTTACAGTTGAATTGTACGTTCAAAATTAAGAAAAAATGCCTAAAGGATATTAAGTAAAACATCACTGGTTTTGCTGAAATATGGATTTCAAAATTTTGTCGAGTTCAGCCCGTTCCATTTTGAAAGCGAAAAATTTTTGATACATAGTTCATAGGGAATTTTTTGTCACTTTAAATGGTACGATTATTTGGTAAAATTGGAGTTTGGAGTTAATATGTGTTTTGAAGCACATTTTGCAGATTTCAAAGCAAACGGTCAATTTTATCATTATGAAACAAGAATACCCTTTTGTTGCAAAATAAAAAGATGCACTAAAATGATGAACCTGCGAGACCAAAAGATAACCTCAAAAAAGTTATCAGTGGAAAACCCATTGTGCTACCCCACCCTCTGCCTCTGGTCGATGGGAATAAATTGTTTTTACACAAAATACACTTCAGTTACTAAAGAATTGCACCAAGTTTCATTTAAATTGCATAACTTCTGTTATTGCGCTAAAGATGTTTTTCAACCTATACTTTTAGCACCCTGTAACTTTCTTATTATGCATTTTAGGACCCATGTTTATAGGAAACTTTTTGTTCAAAATGACATTTTCTATCTGTCATATTACGTTGTCACCATAATTTAGAAACACCCTGCATAATATATGTACCGGGTGACCCAATAAGACTGTTCCTCGGCCATATCTCGGGAACCGTTCGTCGTATGACTTTGGTGTTAAAAAAATATTGGGTAAATCGGTCATGAAGAATCGCAGGAAAATATTTTCAAGTTATAAAATGACCACCAGTGGGCGTGACTGCCATCTTAAATTTTTAAATTACATTTTCTATAAATTTCGCATAATAAACAAAAAATTTTTTTTCGACATTTGTAAAGAGAACCAGTTTATCTATCATTTTCGTAAAAACAAAATTTTAGTTGTTTCAAAAACAAAAATGGTGGGGGATGTTCAATTGTTTTTGCAATAACCTGCTTTAACTTCTTAACGGTTTGACCGATTTTAACAAATTTGGTATCGTTGAAAAGAGCATTCCTTGGGCGATAAGAATCAACCAAAATATAGTTAATTTAGTTGAATCCTTCTCCGCCAGGGGGCTAGTTTTGACATCATGACCCAAATTAAAAAAAAAATCAAATGGAATGATATGACTTTTTCTTTATGAAAAAGTAGCCAAGTAACATCCAAATAGGCCAGTGAAAACCGTTTTTCAAAATCTCGTTCCTAACCTCAAATATTGGGAAAATGAGAATAATGGATGTTTGAAGGCCAAGGACCGCGCGGTAAATTTCTTAAAACTACTAAAAATTTAGCTACAAAATGAATAAGATGTTAAAGAGACAATTGTGTCTAAATATAATTCATTTAGGTATTATTTAAAAATATATATATCATCAGAACATTCATGTTGCTCCAAAGGGACTAAACGCATTTTGAACTTATTAAGTCACTTTAATATTACTCTCGTAATTCTAACCTTTAGTTTAAAAAGTAATAGTGGAATCAACTAGGAAAATAACTTCGAAAAAATTCCGGGAGTTTTAGATTTTGTTGGAATGTTTTCGTTTTGATATCTTAAAACAAAATCCGAAGAGTCTGCAGCGCTAAATAGTGTGCGATTTTTTTTATTTAACAATAACTGTCAAAAATATAGGTTTTTTGTTAATAAATTATTTAATAAGCGTTTTTATAGAATTTATGTAAGTGCATTCGAAAGAGCAGGCAATTTCTCACAAAAAAGTATTTACATATTTTTTGTAAAATAATTAAGTAATGAATGAGAATTTTTTTAAGATCATACGTTTTCATGCTTCCTCGTATTTAAGAGGCAGCCGAAATTGAGAGCGGCGCGTGGAGCGCGAGACAGTTAAACAGTAATAACTTTTTACACACACAACTAATTCATATGCAACAAAGTTTATTGGAAAGTGATACCGTAAAGCAATTAAAAAAATCTTGTAGCATTAATTTCCATGAAGGGATACACCTGTCATATTATTGTAAAATTGGTCTTGATCAAAATTTCATGCATATTCACAATAATTGACGTTACATGGTCAATTTCTAATATTTTTGAGCAATATTATAGAATGTTTCTACTAAATGTATGTACTTTTGAAAGTGTATTGTAATATTACGATAGCAAACCTCGTTTGTTTCTTTTTTCACTTTGAACATAGAGATTTTTCATAAATTCTGGCTATCGTATATTCAATATTTATTTCAAACGCTCGTAATATCTGCATAAAATTAGATATTGAAACTCAATAGGTGACTTTTTTGAAGCTTAAAACGTGTGCTTTTTGATGGCATAAGTCATTTTAATGTATTTCTCTTTTTTCTTGTTTATTTTTGCAGTAAACCGCGTTATAATTAAATTCCCGAAACGCAGAACTCAATTTTTCTTATTTTTAAATCCAGGAATCAAGCTGAAGGAGGTTTCTTACTGGGATGAGACCAATCCTAAGTGAAAGTACACTAAACTTCCGATTTCCCAGTCAAAAGATTTTTTCTACATAATTTCCGCTCGTGATTATCAGCTTTTGGAAAAAAAAACTCTTCATGTGTTCTCAGCTTTCATACCATAATACGAATTCTCTAATAAATATAATAATTTCCGCTTTCTTTCTCGTAAATACCTCATACATATTTGTATACTACTATAGTCCCCATTTTCGATCCACTGAGAACATGCGTTTGTATGTGTGTATGTATGTGCCTGTGTTTGTAAGGAGTGGACGGCGTGGTAGTCGGCAGGTAGTCGGTAGATGTCATCCTGTTCCCTTGGAGCACAGCTTGTATTGGCGTGGGGACGAATAGCACAGCCTCTATACAGTGTGTCCCAAATTCGATGCTCACCATCGGGATCTCGGTAACTACAAGAGATAGCGAGTCGGTTAAATGGGGAAAGTTTTAAACAATTTTATGGTCAATCTGATGCCGCTCAGAAATCAAGGCTAACTGGGATTTTCGAGTTATTACCAAAAACCCGAATTTTATCATTTTTGTTTTTCTTAAATATCTTAGAAACCGATGGTTTCTCAAAGACAGGACTTTGACATTATTAAGGCACTTTTGTCCAGCCTTTTGATTTTCTTATGGACTCTATCTTGGATTTTTACAAATTCGAAATTTACATGAAATTCTCTTTCCAATGATGTGTCACACTAATGATTTTTTCGTTAGTTGTAACACTTAAAAGCGTTTTTTTGCCTAATACTAAGTAGGCCATGACAAGTCTGTCAAAACAAATGCAACAAACCAAACATTGAATCCAAATTTTTGTTGAGATCTGGATTCCTTAATACCATATGGGTTATTAACAGCCCAGTAATGGTGCTTATGTTTATTAAAAATGCCATTGTTATGAAATCTTGTTTCATGGGTCCAGCAAATGTTTAATGGAAAGTTATCAATAACTTCACACTGATTGTTAAACCAATGACAGAAATCAAGTCGGCGTTCAGTATTTCCCGGCCTTAACTTTTGCACTATCACGGGTTTATAGGGGTGATATTTTTTGTCAAGTATCTATGAATAGTCGTTTTCGGCAAAAGAGTTCTGCGACTTATCTCTCGAAATGAAATCGTCGGTGCTTCATTAAACTTTGTTCAATGTTTTCAACATCTATTGGCGCAATCGATTGGAACCATATTTCGGTCTGGGCACAACAAAACTCTCATGTTGTTCTAAATTCCTACTCAATCTAAGAAAAATTTAATGGTGAGGCTGCTGCCTTTCAGGGAATAATGTATGATCAACTCTTGTTGCCACTGTACTATTTCTATAGTTTTTTGTGTAACAATAATTGTACATATCCACCTTTTCGCTAGTACTAAACGGCATTTTTACACATATCTCAAAACACTGACGGCTTCATAACAATAACAACAACTGAGAGTTTCATTTGTTTTGACAGACTTGTCATGGCCTACTTAGTATTAGAAAAAAAAAAAACGCTTTTAAGCGTTACAACTAACGAAAAAATCATTAGTGTGACATATCATTGCAAAGAGAATTTAATGTAGATTTCGAATTTGTAAAAATCCAAGATGGCGTCCATAAGAAAATCAAAAGTTGTGAGTCATATCTCGAAAATGAAAACTTTTTTAAAGAAACTGACATTACCGCTTAAAAGGTTGGACAAAAGTGCCTTAATAATGTCAAAGTCCTGTCTTTGAGAAACCATCGGTTTCTAAGATATTTAAGAAAAACGAAAATGATAAAATTCGGTTTTTTTGGTAATAACTCGAAAAAGATCCCAGTTAGCCTTGATTTCTCAGCGGCATCAGATTGACCATAAAATGGACTAATACACCACTTTTTTTTTATTTGCTCATCGGATAGTATTGGGTGAGATATACTTGCTGTATTTTTTTTAATTTTTTTTTCGCCCCCGTTTTGCCGCAATTAATTTTTAAAGTTCAATATACGTAACCACCTGTTGGATTTTATTTTTCCCTAAATTTACCGCCGTGGCACCAGGTTTGGCAACGCCGCACCTCAATGCCAAGCTGTCAGCCTGCGAGAACATAAACATAACCTATTTTGTGGCGTCACAAATCGGAACATCGGATCCCGCGGCCCGCGTGTTTTACAAGCTTTTATTTTTTATGATTTGAACTATTTTCACCATTCATTCTAATAATCCATTGACGGAAATGAACCATTCTATTTTGCTGAGGAAAATGCTGGGAGCACTAGGTATTGGTATTGATGATTCGGACGTTATGCTGGTTGGTTTACAAAACTTTTTTTTTATTGGAAACAAGTCGATTTTATCTATAAAACGACACAATTCGTAAGTACCTAACATAACCTATTTTGTGGCGTCACAAATCGGAACATCGGATCCCGCGGCCCGCGTGTTTTACAAGCTTTTATTTTTTATGATTTGCACTATTTTCACCATTCATTCTAATAATCCATTGACGGAAATGAACCATTCTATTTTGCTGAGGAAAATGCTGGGAGCACTAGGTATTGGTATTGATGATTCGGACGTTATGCTGGTTGGTTTACAAAACTTTTTTTTTATTGGAAACAAGTCGATTTTATCTATAAAACGACACAATTCGTAAGTACCTAACTGAACTTGCACAAATTAGATATCTAGACTTGCTGATATATTAAAGACAATAAAGAACCAACCAGGGGTAACATTTTAGCTGACGATTTTAGATTAGTGGCTCTGCCAAACGATTTTTTACTTGTTATCAAGCATATTCCAGCGACTGCTAGTTGTTTGAAGAAACTGATGATATTTTAGCCTCAATACCTAGTGTCACAGAATAAATAGCTTCACAACAGAAGCGTCCATAAGGACATGTGTCAAAAGGATGCTCGCTTTGACGCGAAATATCTATTAAAGGGATAAACATTGTGCATTTTGTTTGATTTTACATTAATCCACATTGCAAAGAGATTGTATTAGGACCAAATTTATGTACAAGTTATTGGTTATTTTCCTGTAAATTGAAATGTAGGCTCGCTTATTTTTGACACGTCTTTATGGACGCGAATGGACGTGAAGCTATTTATTCTGTGCTAGTGTTAATCAACAGCATTGATTGGTTATAAACTAAACTGAGAAAAGTCAATCCTCTAGACGTCAAGCACATACCTGGTCCGAATATAAAAAAATTATTACTTTAATTTCATGAGCCCTTACTTACAGAATTAAGTTAGTAGTTAGACCTGCATCGGTTCAAAAATGTAACGCTAGAATATTGGAGAAGGTGCCAGTTCTTGGTGATGTTAGAAACATAACATGTAAAACGCAATAAAGCCAAGTTTTCAGTCGAAAAACTTTATTGTCATAGCTTGAACTATTTTAGACCCATTTAGGTAAATTATATTGTGATTGCCGAAGCATCCTCATAAAAAATGACATAATTCTTTAGCATTTTTTCACTATACATATTATATACCTATTTTTTCTGGAAAATAAATTTTCATAAGCATATTTTGTGATTGTGGTTAATGGAAGTTAAAAATAAAAAAATATAATGCAGCAGCCGGCCAAAAATTAAGATTTCTTTAATTTGCAAGAAAAAAAAACATTATTTTGCATTCTATGGCAAAACCCCAAATAAGTTATCTATTAAATTTAGTGAAAATATTCCAAAACCAAATAATAGTTTTCATGTCGCATGCACAGAGTGCAACAAACTGGATGTTTTTTTGGGGGGTTTCTTCTATTCTGTGAAGAGATAGACAAAGAGTAGGTAGGTGTACTGTGCTCGATTTTTGAGGGCAGTGGAAAGCAGTTGAATCTCAAAATCTTGATTCGTTTTGGAGATACAGGGCATTTTCGTTTTTTAACATGTCAGACAGTCCCTCGTAATATGTTTTGATTTTTGCCAAAAATCTTCTGTCATACTACTCCAATGTATAATGATTATTGAGGTATGTCGGTATGTCTTTGTCAACTAAATCATGTAAGGTAGACCTTCATATTTTTTTATTGCACTTGTGTTGACTTTTTCCAATATAACAATCTACTGATGTTGTCCATGATTCTTCGCTATTTCCAGGAAGTCAGCTTACATTCATCTAAAATAAGTTTCCCATTAATATGTGCAAAAATTTTACAAGCGTGCTTAGTTCTATTAGTTGACAAAGTTAATGTCACTAGTGCAGAAAAGTACAACTTTCCGCATCAAAATGGATGCGACAAAGTGTACTACTACGGACTTAATTAATTAAATACTTCATTAGATCATACAAGAAAAAAATACCCGCAAAAAGTCATTGACGGTCAAGCACTTGATATCGAATGAAACTCTGCTGTCGAACTTGCATTGACTTTAGATTATTTAAATTAGTTCTGAATCATGGTTTTCACATGTAGATATCAACGATCGTTTTTACAAACGCATGATTTCTTGTTTTGATAATAGATTTCAACATTGGGCTGTGCGACACCCCCACGCCCCCTCCCCCATATCTTAACTATACTATTATACACAATAAGTATTTCTTTACTGTACTAGCAACTAAACTAGAAGCACAAAAAGCTGTATCTACGTATGTGCCATGATGTATGATCCTCGTACATCGTGGTATGTGCATAATTTAGGACTAATCTGCTTATGTTGGGTAATTACATCATAATATACCTACTTCCACAACTATTCAGTTGAATTTCTTCATTTTTAACCACAGTATCATTAACATTTTTCTTATTAATTTTGTGCTCAGGGGTAATTTTTGCCTTAACCGGGCATTATGCATTCATTGCTATGTTCTTTCCTCTGCGTGTCTCCAATAACATTGTTACCATAATATTTATTCTCTAGTCTACCTAAAACCAGAATTTAAGCTATATCATCTTCATTAAGCAATATTAAAACAATATACAAATCAAATAACAAACATACCTCTTCATTTCTCCATGTTTTGCTCCCCGTTTTTATTGATAAAATTGACACACCATATCAAAATCTATGCAAGGCAAGTTATCAGGACAAGCTTTAACAAATCTTGTCTTCATTATAAACCGAAAAAATAAAGTATTCACAGCAAGATTCTTTTAAAACTGAGAATAGAATTTATTTAGTTTTCACTAAGGTTATTAACCTTGGTTTCGGCGTTCCGCGGGCGAAAGTGGGGTTATATGCAAAGTGCGGCGTTGCCGACGATTTTCTTTAAAGCATTGAGTAATATGTCATCTGTCATATTTTATAGGGGGCATCTAATAAGTTCAGAATGGGATCAGTAAAATCCAAATATTTCATTGAAATGCTACGAAATTTGATTATTTCTCATCAGGCGCATACAAACTGAATCTAATAATTTGCCTGGGAATGCTTGGTTATATAAAAAAAGACGAAATAAGTACTAAGAAAATAGCAGGTACTTATTGAAATTAGGGATCGTGACGTCACATTCCCTACTTTTGCGACCGTTTTTTTCAATTTTTGAGCAAACTAATGGGAAAAAAAATCTGTTGGTTGGGTTTCGTGATTATCTAGAAATGTTTGTTTTACAAATTCCAAGGCAAAAAATTTTTTTCATTCCTAAGTATACTTGTCCATTGTCTAAAACTTTCCCCATTTAACCGACTCTCTATCTCTTGTAGTTACCGAGATCCCAATGGTGAGCATCGAATTTGGGACACACTGTATATATATATATATATCTCCCCCCCCCCCCCGAAAATCCAAGCTATATACAGGGTGTTTCGAAAAAATCACGAAATTATTTTTAAGTTTGTAGGTCGGCCGCTAGTAAATTTGAAAATTGCGTTTTCTCAAGAATACTAATAACTAACACTAATAAATATCAAAAATAATTTTATTGCACTCTTCAGCAAATTCGGAACAATTTTCGTTAAGAATTTTTTGCTCTTGCTCTTCAAATAGAGGTGAGACGGGCGGATAAACCTTGACTCGAAAAAATGCTGCTAACTCCGGTTTGGTTTAACCGAATTGGTCGAATTTGGGCTTGTTGAAGAGAGATTTCCTTCTTCTATCAAATGATTGTCCAGTAAGATCATTTCGAATTTCGTGGTCACCGCTAGAGGGCGCAATTCGAAAAATTTCCTTTTTATTACAATTTTCTCCGAAATTTTTAATTCAGTGACATATTTATTCTGTTATAATCGAAAAGTAGATTGTAGATTACATTTAAAACAAAAAATACTTTGGTATTTCGATCTCTTCATTAGTTTTGGAGTTATCGCCAAAAGAATAATTATTAACATGTTATTTGAAAGAAGGTACTTAGGTATTTGTTTTCAAAGATTTCCGTGGTCAAGCATGCCATGAAATAAATCAAAATCTGCTTGAGTTTTTCGTAAATAGCTAGATTTTCACTTTCAATCAGCATCTCAAGATACGTTTTCAGTTTCATTATCATGAATACCTGCAATAAATTTCACGAAATCTTGAAGAAAATTCGATTATTCTTGCATTCAACTTCATTTTTACTAGGCGTCATTTTGTTTTTCGTTTTTTTTTTACTTCATATTCATAATCAACATAAAAGTATACATTTTCGTAGAAAAATAATGATTCTACAAATAATTGTAGACGATTTTTGAGAAATTTCGGTGAAAAATTGATTTTTTTTTAAAGCGCACTTGTTCAACCTGCGGACTTTTAAATAAAAGTACGTTTGAAGGTGTTTCAAAAGGTTTTATTCAAATCCATGACTTCCCTAATTAATTTCTAATTAACACCATTTTTCGTCTACGTTGACTCCACTATAAGCCTAAAAACCCAAATAGGTATACTATATCCAAATTCGAATATGTTGGACCATATATTTTGGAACCAACAAAGATTCTTTGTAAAATTTGATGCCCAAAATCTAGCATTTTGCGTAAAGTTTTAAGCTGTTTTTTTTTGCAATATGGTGTGTAGTCCAGGAAAAAAGAAAGATAGGTAGGTAGTTCAGTTCATCTCTGCCAAAAAAAAATAAAAACTTTTTAATCGCAATAATAATAATAAAAAACAAGGTAAGTCTTGGCTTGGTTTTAAAGTAAAGTAAAAGCACCCTACACTTTTGAGTAGGCCTTGGAAAATTAAACAAATGAAACACGATGCATTATAAAATGACAGCCGTAATTTGTAAATTATTCTTTTGTATTTACATTCAGAAAGTGCAGTTTTTTGAATTTGTAATCTTTTCTAAAATGCCGATTTCTATCCAAGAAGCATTTAATATGCTGGCGATATATTTTGAATGTTTTCAAAATGGGACCATCGGTGCTCGCATCTTCTATTTGTGCTACCTGAATCGACCGCAATACCATCGCCGCGTGTTTGTGCCTTTGGCCCAGCGCCTGTTAACAACGGGTAGCATCCATAGACCTGCCATGAATCGGAGAAATAGGCAAAATAACGAACAAAATGTTATTAATATTCTGGCATCTATAGAAATCAATCCCCAAATTAGTACTGGAGAAATTTCTCGAGACTTGGGTATTCCTCAAAGTGCGGTTCATAGCATTATTCAAACCCAGAGGTATGTAACCTGCTAAATATCATATCACAGAGGTATACCTCTTTTTATATAGTTTAATCTATTTTACAGTCAAATTATAAACCCTCATGTTTTTTTACATTTTTTGCTATTTTAGGCCACACCCCTACCATATCAACTTACACCAAGGCCTTACTCCTCCGGATTTCGACCTAAGGATAGATTTTTGTCACTGGCTATTAAACATGGTTGCAGAAAATCCTCAATTTCTGTCAAATGTGTTGTGGACTGACGAAGCCACTTTCGGTAGCGATGGGCAATTGAACTTACATAATACGCACTTTTGGGCCTGAAATAATCCGCGCTGGCTTGGAGAAGTCCAGCATCAAGGGAGATATAATAATAATAAATAATAAATACATTTATTTCCAAAGGTTACACATTTGTACAAAGCATACATCTGTATAAAAATAGAAGCAAGTCACAACATATACATAGATACACATTCATATACTATATAGGTAATATCTATGGACTAAACAATAACACTAAGATCAGAACTAAAATATTCCGCAACTAAATATGGTTTTGTGTTAATCAATAATTTGTGAATTTTCTTTTTAAATTGTTTCACATTATTTATTTGTTTAATGTCATTAGGCAGATAATTGTAAGCTCGTAAACAACTGTACAAGGGCCCCTTTTCAAACATTGATAACCGATGTATCGGATAGGTGTATTCAAATGTTCTGGTGTTATAGATGTGTTGTGGGTTAAAAGGCAAAAATAAATCTCTGTTTAAAAAAAAAAAAAATAGTCTAAATGTTTGGTGTGGGATAATTGGAGGGCGGGTTGTGGGTCCGTTTATTTTGGACGGAGCATGAAATGGTCAAACATACCTACATTTCTTAGAAAATGTTCTTCCAATTTTAATGGAAGATATTCCGCTGGACGTCCGCCAAAATATGTTTTTCCAGCATGATGGTTGTCCTGCCCATTATGCCCTTGCTGTTCGCCAGTATTTAGATGCGACCTTCCCTGACCGTTGGATCGGAAGAGGAAGCCTGTTCCCTTGGCCTCCAAGGCAAGTTTTTGTAATGTTATTCGCTGTAAAAATACTTAAGTATTTAAAACAAGAATCTTTAGATGTTGCCTTTTGGAATTATTCTGTTTATAATTGCGGACATATTAAAACTTAATAAATATTTAACTTGCCTTGATTTTTATCTCTGGGTCGCCATTAGATCCCTTTTTTTTCCCTTTTATGGGCTTTATTAAAAAACGGTTCTTCTTAGAGCCACAGACCATTTCATAAAAATAATTCAGTAAAGTAACTATATTATACCTACTAAAATCTTTGTAAATGGTTCCAAAATATATGGTCTAACATATTCGAATTTGGATATAGTATACCTATTTGGGTTTTTAGGCTTACTTTTCAAACTAAAGGTTAGAATTAAGAGAGTAATATTAAAGTGACTTAATAAGTTCAAAATGCGTTTAGTCCCTTTGGAGCAACATGAATGTTCTGATGATATATATATTTTTAAATAATACCTAAATGAATTCTATTTAGACTCACAATTGTCTCTTTAACATCTTATTCATTTTGTAGCTAAATTTTTAGTAGTTTTAGGAATCTTACCACGCGGTCCTTGGCCTTCAAACATCCATTATTCTCATTTTCCCAATATTTGAGGTTAGGAACGAGATTTTGAAAAACGGTTTTCACTGGCCTATTTGGATGTTATTTGGCTACTTTTTCATAAAGAAAAAGTCATATCATTCCATTTGATTTTTTTGGAATTTGGGTCATGGTGTCAAAACTAGCCCCCTGGCGGAGAAGGATACAACTAAATTAACTATATTTTAAGAACTGTTCGAATTGTAATCTGTTCACTTGGAGGCATGAGCGATATCTCTTTTCCAAATTATTAATACTTGTTAATATTATATCTTGATTGTTATTTAAAAAATGTATCCGTTTGACAATTTTCCCTTGCAGTTCTTCTATATTTTCATTCGGATCTTTGTGATTTCTAATTTTTTCTCTTGGAACAAATAAAAAATATTCTTAAATGTGTTAGTTCTAGTTTCATGGCCACCTTAGTTTTTGTGTAATAAAAACTAAAATGCAATTTTCTATAACAAAAGTTATATAATAGTTATTTATGTACCAAGGCACTGAAGTTCAACTTTTTATGACTCATGTGGAGTTTAGTTGCTGAGGCCTCTGGCCGAGGCAAATAAACCACATGAGTCATAAAAAGAACTTCAGTGCCGAGGTACATATTATATTTTTCTTGAAATCGGAAAAAAAAATGTTTTATTAGGCATGAAAATAATAAAAAGGGATCACCCGTCCACGAACCGACTACGCGCGGCGTTGCTTGACTTTACCGATCGCTCTACCTAGGACAAGTGTAATGATGTACGGCACCTTCTGACAGAAAAACCAAACTGCTGCTTCTTGTGCAGCCTACACAACAAATCTATTGATTTTCAAATTTACTAAAATACGTATAGTGAAGGATTGCGCTTCTATAGGAAACAATTTCGCAATGTGTACGAAAAGTTAAATGAGCCTTTATCGGCCGGGTTTTGAATATTTGGTCACTTTTGACGAGCGATTTCTCCGCGTCTGACGTTTGATGTTTACATCTCGCCAAGGCCTACTTATTGAAAAAATCGTAAATAATGGGCTACATTATTGTACGATTTCTGTGCTTTTAATGACGATTTTGGGACATTTTAATGCCGATTTCAAGAAAAATATATTAAATATGTATATCATTGTAATCGGAATCAAGCGTAGAATCTAAAAATTCAATAAGATACAGGGTGTTCCATTAAAAAAAACACAACTTGGGTCCCTACCTTGAAAACCCGACGTTAGGTTTTCTTTCTTAAAACAGCGTTGGAAAGTTGAGAAAATTTTCTACAACGTTCATATAAAACACTTTTTCCTCTGGTCAAAAATAAGAAAGTTAAGGGGGGTCTCCAATATTTCGTGTACAGGCCCGGCCCTTGAAATCGTTCCAATACGTGCGGTCGCAAAGGCCTTCAATTGACAACGTTGCAATTGCCCCTCCCCTCTCTCGCGGTTTGATAGGCAGCCATAACCTCAAAGGCGTAAGTGATGGCAAATTTAACATCTTATTACGCGGCATTGCCTTACGTGACATTACCAGTTACAGTGCGAAAAACAGTAAATTCGGCGATGTTAGGTTGGCCTTAGATTGCCTGAATAATAGTGGAAAATCTTACAAACCTGCCCACGGATACTGGCGGCTTTTTTTGCAAAAATCTTTTGACAACCTTGAATAGAACTGTTCTAAAAATCGAAGGTGGCGGTAGCGGTCAGTCAGATCAGGTGCGGTGCGCAAACCAACACAATGGGTGGTGACATTCATTATAGAACTCAGACAGGGTTCTTGAAAACTCCTATCGGTGTGTATTTTTTAGTTATTTTTTATGCGAAGACTACAATGGATAGAGCACACGAGGTAGAGGAGGAAGCAGTATCTATTACTAGCTTTACTGCTAGATGAGGAAGAAAAACAAGACAGGTAAGAATGATAAGTGTAATGAATGTCACCGGTTCAAAGCCAAAGACTATATTTAACTTCTTTTAAAGTAAGCCAAGCTTTCGTTCCTATTTTGGAACTTCTTCGGGACAAAAAACTTATTTGTAATAAGGTAAATATGTAATAAATAATAAAAATAAAAATTACCTATTTTTGAAGGTAAAGATTGTTAGAAAAACATTTCCAATTTTCTCACCATAATTGTTTTATAATAAAAAGATTATAAAGATTATAAATAGAAAAATTAGATATAATGTTTCAAGATATTAAAAAGTTCTTATAAAGATTTCAATAGTTGCACATATTATTTTTCATTTTTGTTAAAAAATTGAAAATCTGGGAGAAAATTAATTAACTTCAAAATTATAATTAAAAAATAGGTAGATAATTTTTATAATTAAAAAAAAAATTAAATATTTATATTATTACACATAACTTTTTAGTCCTGAAGAAGTTACAAAATATGAACAAAAGCTTGGCTTATTTTAAAAGAAATTAAATAAAGTCTTTGGCTTTGAACCTGTGATATTCATTACACTTATCTACAAGCCGTGATTTCTAAAAAATATCGATAAGAATGATCTTATATAGGTATAACGTTAAAAGTATTACTAAGGTTATATTTGATAGCATAAAATAAAAAATAAATTGACAGGGAAACTGTATTTTGTCTTTTTTTATATTCTTATAATCGCGATGAGATAAATCATACAGAATTGAGTACTAGGCCAGTCGGCAGGTGCACTGATAGCGGGAGCAAATCCGGACAAGCTGCAATAAATTTTATTTTGCTTGATTTGGTGTTAGAAAGCACGTATTAAATTTGCACCCCCGTCAAAGCCCGGATTTGGCCGCCATCTAGGAAAAAGTGGCTAAAAATGCATTTTTTTTTCAGTATTTGTGAATAACTCAATTCCTATCAACTTTAGTGCAAAATATGTAGTTACCAAAATTGAAGAAGAGTAAAAACTATAAAAAATGTTCTATGTGTTTTTTCCGTGCGACTACACGAAGTATCGAATTTTAAGGGAACAAAACTAAAATTTGATATAATATATGTGTTCGATTAGTCGGGGTTAACTGTACTTGTTTCCACCCGGCATCCCCGAGAGATAAGTCCTACAAACTTAGTTTGCTACTGGTTAGCATAACAATGAAAATTAGACCTTCTGCGGTCATCTTGAAGTTTCCATAGAAACACAAAGGAAATTTTCACTATGACCTAAAGGTGGCTAAATTTGTATTGTTCTGTGACTGTTGGCGCGATAATGCCATTATCTTCCAGGGTGCCGCCTTGAGGTAAAGTACCCGGCGCGTTTTTTTAGTGGTCTCTCCAATAGGCCTAATCCACTATGTCACCAACTTAAGTTTCTTTTGAGGTGGAAGGCTCATCAGAGTTTCTTCGTTTTTTTTTTATGTTACCGGTTGTTCAATATAATCCTCAATATCATCCTGAATATATTCAACATATGTATTATATAGAACAAATATGTCTAGAATAGAGAAAATAATAAATGCCTATAATATATTCAACTTTCTAAGCCGATATGGAAAAACCACATAGAACATTTTTTATAGTTTTTACTTTTCTTCAATTTTGGTTACTACATACTTTGCTCCAAAGTTTATAGGATTCGAGTTATTGACAAATAATGAAAAAAAAAAGCAATTTTTTAGCCACTCTTTTCGAGATGGCAGCCAAATCCGGGCTCACTGAAGGGTGCAAATTGTATTCGTGCTTCTTAACGTCAAATGATAAAAACTAAAATTATTTCCAGCTTGTCCGGAATTGCTCCCGCCATCAGTTATTTTATAATACATGGCGACTGGCCTATACTTCCGAACCAGTTCTATTAGCTTTTCCATTTCTGTAATTTTAATTTTATCGAAATCACTCTTTCTTTCACGCTCAGTGTCTTTTTCGGTGTCGCTCATTTTGCTAACTGAAAACCAAATATACGCAGGTGACCGCCACGGGCACGCGGGCAAATGGTGCATGCAGCGTTTGCCCACGCGGTCAGTCTGCCCGCCCCAGAAGCGCTGCAAATATGAGCGGGCACGCGGTCCAGATTGCTTTGGTTTGCGCAGCTCCAATAGATCGCATGAACATGATCTGACCGCCACCGCGCCCGCCCCCGCGCCGGTTTGCGCCCGCCTTTACAACGAAACTGAAACCACTCTTGGAAATTGCTTGTTTTTTTCTTATTTCTCGATTTTTCGGGGGCTTGGGAAGCACCAGAACCTCACCCGAAGACTCCAGGGAAGCTTTAAAAATTCAAATGAATTGAATTTCACGTTATGTGAATCTCAAATCACAGAGGCACAGTGTACAACTTTAAATCCACTTATAAATTATTATAATAATAATTCAGCGATTTAACCTATTTTCGTTGACTGGCGTACTAATACGTCAGTCAACGCAATTTTTATTTTCTACGGGGAGGAGGTGGTACGAGGTAATGTAGGGGAAGTTGTTGATTTGAGAAGCCGTGGAATTGGCATAACGTTGCCACACTTACCCGAAATTCTTGATTTCTTGCTCATTTTATCGTGCCTAGTGGAAACATTTATGAGGCCGCACGTGTACACTCTCTGTTTATGTGATTTCATATTTTTTAATACGGCAAAGTACGGGTGAAAAATGGTGAAAAAATGCTTTTTTTGTAAATACCCATATAATATATACAGTGCTATTTATGAAGTATGCACCAATAGGAAAAAATTTTTATTATTCGTTTTTTTGAAAATCTAATTTTGGAATATATTGGTGCATTTTTTTCATAGACTATTTTCCCTAAAGTGGGTCATGACGTCACAACCCATGCCTGTCAACTTTGACATTTAAAATTAAATATTGGAAAAAATCGGGTTTGCCTTGGAAATATCGGGAGTTATTAAGAAAATGTGTTTGTCTTGTATTATTGCCAATTTTCAAAAGGATATCAGAATATTCGTTTTTCTTACTTGATATTCCTGGAATTGAAATTGAAATCATAAAATTCGATTCACCAAATCTCAAAATATGGATTTGTTTTATGTAAAAATATTACAACACTGTAATTACAATTTTCTTTTTTCCAAATGTTATTGACAATTTTATATATATTTTTTGGAATAGTAATTAATTTTTTTATATATACTTTCTTCTCTGCATACTGTGTCGAATCATTTTCTCCAGCATTGTCATAAGTATCCCTGCCACTTATATAATTTACACAGTAGCCATCAGTTCTATAGCACTAAACCCCTATCTAGGGTAATAAACATATTTTCTAAGATTATGAAGCTATTACCAACTTTAGTAACTTAAACTGCTTCAATAAGAAAGTCTGCACATTTTTTTAAAGCTTCCAAGTTATTTTAAGTTACTAATATTGCTAAATACCACACTGTAGGTATGCCTACTAATATTGTCACAAAGTGATAGTTTGTGGAAATTATTAAAATTAAAGTGTGAATTTATAAGAGGAAAGCAACATCTCTGGAATAAGTTGAATAAGCTGAAAAGTAAGGACATCTGTTAACTAAATTCTGAAAAAATTTACTTAAAAATTCGATCCATAAGTAAGACTCAAATTAGGAAAAATGTAATTCTTCCTTTAAATATAGTGACTTTTCCCAATTAACTTACCCATTCAAGCTTTTACTTTTCAAGATACAGAGCATAACAATAATTTTATCTTCCTTAAATGTTGTATCTTATATAGCCTTAAATATGTCAGTTTATTGGAAAAAGTTACTTTATTTAAAGTAGTGAACACATTATTTATACTTTAAGTCTTACTTATGGAGCAAATTTTTTAGATAATTTTTTAGAAATACCTCGAAATAATACAAAAAATACTACAAATACCTAATACAAATTTGCTATGAAACCATGACACATGAAAAAATGCTAAGATAGTGCAAAACCTTGCAAAAATGAATGGTTCACCCCTGAACTCCGTAAAATGCGCGAGAGGCCCAATTTTGTTTTTTCAAGAGCTTCGATAATTCTGTGAGCAATCATGGCATTCGAAATACTTATAGGAGGGCCTACAAAAACTCAGTGAATGACAAAGTAGGCTCTCTGTAGACGGATTATTAAAAACGCTGCTAATAAAAACAAGGCCATGCTGGGACATAATTAATACCAAAAGACCCAATCTCCTCTCGAAAAAGGAACCCCAACATTCTGCAGAAGCTTTTAATACCTATTTTACTTGTATACCTAATATAATAGTGGTCTGCCTCCTTCATACTTTGCAGCTATTGAATTTCTATCGGAAAATAATAATAGTGTACCTAATTTCTATTTCAAACTGGTTAGCTTCTCTGAAGTGTGTGATATCATTAGCAGGTTAAAGAATAAAAAAGGCGTTACTGCTTCCAAATTGATACCTGCCTCATTAAGATCATTAAACACCTAATTGTGGTCCCTTTAACGAAATTAATTAATTAATGTATAGCTGTTGGCACCTTTCCCTACTGTCTAAAAACTGCCAAGATAACCCCTGTCCATAAATGAGGTGAAGTGAAGAGCATGAGTAATTTTAGGCCCATATCGGTGTTGCCGGTGTTAGTTCTTCTGGGCCTCTTTGTGGTTACCATTGATCGGGTTTCACATGAAATTAAATACTATAAGTTTGGAACTAGCGTTGCTGATTTGATCCCACTGGGTCTTATAATTTTTCTAATATTCGTAATTGTTTTCCCCATGAACAGTGCTGTTTGCGAATGATACTGCCTACTGCTCTTCAGGTGCAGATATGATATTCTAGATGAAGTAATGTGGAAGGCATGTGAGGATTCCTCTATATGGTTCTCTGCCAATGGGCACACAGGCACAATTACTTTAACAACCCTAGTTCAGAGAGATACCTGGGTCTGGAAATCGATCCTTTGCTAACTTGGCTCCCTCATGTTAATTATTTGGCTTCCAAATTGTCAAAAAGTATACTTATGATCCAATTCCTTAGTGAATGCGTGACACGCACCTAATCACGCGCACAGATCTTATCACTTAAAAGTGCATAGTTCGCAATGGCTTTTCTTTGTTTTTATTATTTTCAAAAATTTGACAAGTTCCCTATGTTGATTTTATTGAAAATGACTTTGTTCTGATGCATGATACCTACCGTGAAAATCACTCAACATTCCTGTTTTGGAGTGGCCAGCGTTAAATCCAGATGTGAACCCAATTGAACATGTTGACGTTGCGTTGCTGCCCCTTTAACGTTAAATCAGTTGCAACGAGCTCTTGCAGAGGAATGAGAACTTATTCCTCAAGATGACATTCACCATTTGCTTTTAGGCATGCCACGGAGAATGCATACAATAATTCGATCACGTGAGGTTTACACCCGTTATTCAAATTTTTGTTAGAAATTCGTTTCAGTTTTGATTAATTTAATGACATTTTCGTCCTTTTTTCTTAAACTGTGCCAAAACACTTTGTCTTTTCAAATAAATGTTGAATTCTTGTTAGAAATGGAAATTACTTAGAACATGTTTGTGTAATAAAAAAACATCACTAAGTATTAAAATTTCATATTTTTTTATAAAAATTGCAAGTTCCCCGTTTTTCATGACTGTGAGTGTATATCAGGGACTCTTTAAAATACGGGGACCCAGCATGTCACAGTCTATCACATAGGAAAAGTGAAGCCTTGAGGGGAAGTTTGTTTTCTGTTGACTCCAAGGAGACCACAAGGGGGTTTATACAAGGTTATGTTATATGTCAGTGTCCAACTGCCATCAGGTTTTATGTGACATGCCAGTGCCATGGATTCTAAAGGAGGCAAAATATTTCCCATCATAATTTACAATTTTTAACTTATCTAACTTCCAGATACTCAATGTGTCAATTAGAGGTAATGCGGCCGCCTGTAGTAGTCCCAATAATTGCAACCAGATTTAGTAATCCTACAATTCCCATTACGTGGGCATTACGCATAAGTAGGTAGTTCAAAACAAAAATCGTATTTCGAAAATTTTAAATTATTAAGAAGGTATCTTCAGTCAGGTTTTTTTTAAAGAGTTTTTATCTACGACTACAAGTTTATTTTAAGTTTGTGAGGTACCTTGGGAAAGAAAAAAAATTACAAAAATTTTATAATGAACACCGAAAAAACTACATTATTAGAACTACTAGACCTAATCTTATTAGTCCATCCCAAAATCTGTGAAAGTTCTTTGGGAACAAGGGAAGAAAGTTCAAGTATGCATATTACAAATGAATTGAGGAACCTGGTAACAAGGTGCAATAGCGACAAATTCTTAAATAAGCAAAATCGGCACTACTGACTTACCACACTTATTACTTAAATTCGTGAAAATAATTGCTGGAAATCAATTTCAACTATAAAATAAATTTCTTTCATTTGACAGTTGCCACATTCTGCACTTGTATACACAACATTGTCAAGTATAATTTTTAGAAATCATGGAAATCATTAATTCTTACTAACAATCAAAGTACCTGTTATATTCATAGATTCTCCAATAAAATGGCATACTTGGCATAACTGATACCATTGGAATAAGGAAAGAATAGACCTCACTTTGAAAAGTATAATGCTGGGTCCCCATACTTTAAAGAGTCCCTGGTGTATATACATGCCTGCTTCACATAAAGAGGACCATGCGAAACTACACTCATGTCCAAGACATCTTTGGTCATAGTAGAAGGGGTGTCCTCGATATTAGACTACCAAAACTGCCACTGACACATACCGGAAATGGACACAACTATTTTTGTTTTTTTTTTACAATAAATTGCCCTAAATGGTGCACTAGGTTAACTTTAATCAGTTCAAAAAGAAAATTAAATCGGTTTTACATGCAGAAGCATTTGATAGTATTGAAGAGTACCTGACCTGTGATCTTGGTCCCCATTTTGCTGACATTCTATGTTTGGTGCTAAGATTATGATGTGCCTGTAGCCATTTGGTTATTAATTATATATTTTATTTTTATCTGACCTCGTATTTTAATATTTACTTTACTTAATGTCCTGTAAATGTAATTTCTTTCTGTGTTTTTTACTGACTTGTGACCTGATAATTGGTTAAACACGAATAAATTGATTGATCAATTAATTGAATGTCCTTTCTAAAAACGGCTAAGATAGGACAATGTATATTTTTCCTTAGAGGGGTACTGGGGGTAGTTTTTGCCCAATATTTTTTTTCAACCACGAATTCATGCATCTGGAATCACTAGCAATGTCCTTTCTAAAAACGGCTAGGATAGGACAATGAAATTATTATTTATTTCCTTAGAGGGGTGTTGGGGTTAGTTTTCACCCATCAAATTTTTTCAACCACGGATTCGTCTGTATTCTCTAAGATAATAGAAAAGTGTGTGAATAGTCGACTGGTTAGATACTTGGATAAAATATCATTTATGTATCCCGGCCAGTATGGTTTTCGCAGGTCCAGTGACACAAGTTCTGCAGCTGTAGATTGTATAACTGAAATTCAAAGAAGTACTGACAGAGGTAACAGATGTGGGCTGTTGTTGCTGGATTTGTGTAAGGCCTTTGACACGGTGGATCACACGGTATTAATGAAAAAGCTGGAATTGGTCGGGATTCGTGGCATATGTAATGATTGGTTTGGGGGGTATCTATCTGACAGGAGACAGAGGGTTGATATGCGTGGAGTCTCTAGTTCAGAAAAGTTATAACTCATGGAGTTCCACAAGGTTCCATTTTGGGACCAACTTTGTTCTTAATTTATATTAACTCAATATCTAGCCTGAAGTTAAGGGGTAAACTGAGGCTCTATGCTGACGACACCCTTCTGTTTTACTCTGAGGCTGACCACTTGGTTATAAAGCGGAATATTGAGGCTGATTTTATTGTGATATCTGATTGTCTCAACAGTCACAAGATGACTTTGAATGTGGACAAGTCTAACTATATGGTTGTAAATTATAAAAGACAGATTGATTTGGGTGATGTGAGTGCTCATGGTCTGGTAATCAGACAGGCTGATGTGATAAAGTATCTGGGACTGTACATAGATCGAGCACTTTCTTGGGAGTATCATATCAATAAGATAAGAAAAAAGTTGTTTGGCCTGTAGGAATCTGTAAGCGACTTAGTTATGTTGTGCCAAAGTACTTACTGAGGAGTATTTATTACACCTTGATTCATAGTCGCTTGCAATATTTGACACTGATTTCGCGTCAGGCCTGCGGTAATTATGTCAGGCCCGTTCAAACTTTACAGAATAAAGCAATAAAAAATATATACTCTTTACCAGTCAGATATCACACTAATGAATTATATATCAGATACAGAATTCTCAGTATTGATGGCATTTTTTCATATCAGACTTGTATGTACATACATAGCATCATGTGTAAAGAGAGGCACTCTGCCTTATCCTTTCAAATTAGAAATGAATTCCATACTTATCACACCAGAATTGTAAATAATATCAATGTCCCAAGAGTGCGGTTAGATAAGTACAGATTTTCAATTGAGTTTCATGGTGTCACAATTTATAATAAGCTGCCACTGCATCTGAAGCAGTCTAAAATCAAAAAATTTAAAATTATGTTAAAGAGGCACCTTCTTGCCTCGGCTTAGCGTTAGTTTATCTATGGGTCAATGTTTTTCAAAGTTTTTTAATGTCTAATCTTAATTTTAATTTTGTTTGTAACTTTGCAGTTTGTTGATTTCATATCGTAAGCTTGATTGTGTGTGCGAATTATTGAACTATGAGAGTCCCCCTTTGCAACAAAGAATGATGTTAAAAAAAATCCCTTCTTTTTCTTCACTTTGTAATTTAAATTTTAATCTTAATTTTATTCCTTGTTAGTTGTTAAGAGTAGCGGATGAACCTGTATGGAATCATTGTATTCTTTTTGGTTTATAAATAAATACATTACTTACTTACTTCGTGCGTCTGAAATCATTAGGAACGTCCTTTCTAAAAGCGGTGAGGATAGGACAATGAAATTAATATTTATTTCCTTAGAGGGGTCCTGGGGGTAGTTTTTGCCTAACGCATTTTTTCAACCATGAATTTGTGCATCTGGAATCACTAGGACCGTTCTTTCTAAAAACGGTGAGAATAGGACAATGAAATTATTATTTATTTCCTTAGAGAGGTGCTGGGGTTTACCCAACACATTTTTTCAACCATGAATTCGTGCGTCTGGAATCACTAGGGACGTCCTTTCTAAAAAAGGCAAGGATAGACCAATGAAATTATTATTTATTTCCTTAAAGGCATGCTGGGGGTTGTTTTTGCCTGACAAATTTGGAATCACTGAAACGTCCTTTCTAAAAACGCGAGGATAGAACAATGAAGTTATTATTTCTTTACTTAGAGGGGTGCTGTAGGGGTACTTTCCTCCCAATGAATTTTTTCAACCACAAATTCATGTGCCTGGAATCATTAGGAACATGCTTTCTAAAAACAGTGAGGATAGGAGAATGAAGATATATTTATTTCCTTAGAGGGGTGCTGGAGGTAGTTTTTACCCAACAAATTTTTCAACCACGAATTCGTCCATCGGAAGTATGCATCATATTATGATTTCCTGCTGTGAAGTTAAATTTCTAGGAGTTTATATTTTTATAAGTAACCTCACTCAAATAACAACATTAAACACTGTGTTGGCAATCTATCATGATTACTTTTTTTTTCAAATATGTCCTAGTCTCTTTTAACATGGGGACACTTCATGCAGTGGTCATGGCTCGTGGCAAATGGGACAAAATGTTTTGGTTTTGGCAACACCAAACTAGACCGGCGGTACATGAGCAGTCAGATGAAACGTTTTTTAAATGCATGCCAATCATATGGATGAATGTAAATGCCAAAGGAGTAAATTTTAGGCGCCGCTCGCGTGCAGAAGGGTGTGCAATTAGATTTTTTGTTTGTATAAAAAATCGATGTCTCAGTAAGGACTTCTTAAAAAATTTGACTAGCATTTATTTTTATATTGTTGGTTTTTGTTTTTCGCTAATATTGTTAGGTTTTTAATTATAATACATAATAGGTGTTTATAATAACAGTTTTTCTTAAAAAGGCGTTCATACAGTTATATTTTTATAACTAATAATAAAATTTTAATACTTTTTCCATAATACATCTGTCCGAGCATCTGTCAATTGTTTCTGTCAAAAATATACCTTCATAAGTCATGGCTAACTAGATTTTCATTAAAAAAATACCATGGCATCTTTTTCATATTTTTACAAATAATACTCTTATAAATTTTTAATGAAACAAGATATCAAAAAAAATTATTAGTTTATCATAAAAACATATATAAAGGGAAACTGGTATGGTCCTGGGAAAAATATATTTGATGACGTCATAACCTATATTTCCCAAATTCCTAAAAACTATCTTTTAGGCCCAAAAGCAAGCTTGAGTGGTCCTACAAGAAACCCACAAGTCACATTTTTACTGGCTGTTTTTGTTTGTCTACAATAACCCTGGGGCATAAAGTTTGGGGCATCGAGTTTGGGACACCCTGTACACTGGCGAAATTAGTGCTTGCTTGAAAGCTTGTGGAAACTTTCCACTTATTTCTCACAAATAGGCTCACAAAGAATTTTGATATTTTTTTGTTCTCATTTTGGGGTTTGGTAGGGGTGAGTTTGGAGGGAGAAATTATTTTGACTCCCGTTGCCTTCTTAGTTCGACATTCCTCACAAATCTGCTCAAACAGAATTTTGATATCTTTTTTGCGTAAAAAATACGATTTTGTGTCAAAAAACCCATTAATTCAAATAAATAAATAATTTTACTACTAACCTGAGAAATCACCATTATTTACCTCATTCCTCTAATGAGAAGTAATATTTCTCTACCTAGGTAAATAATGATAATAAAAAAATACCTAGGTAAATAATGAAACATTTTCTATATGACATTTAAAAATTATTTTCATTTTGCCAGTTTCACAACTGAACTCCCAGGCTAAATATATTCAGATATGTAAAATATGGCAATATTTCAATGTTAGTGGTAAAAAAATTCTATATACGCTTCGGTTGAGAAGGCCATTATTTACCTCGCATATTATATCCTTCAGCGCTACGTGCCTCAGGATATAAAAATGCTCGGTAAATAATGGCTCACTTCTCAACCTAAGTATATAATATACTATTATAGGCCTATAAATATCAGGAAAGAACAAGGATGTATGTGGGTCTAGGATAGTTCGGCGACACCATTTTGGCGCAGCCATTTCAGCGCTGCTGATTCGGCACCGGCCGTTTCGGCACCGGCCGTTTCGGCACCGGCCGTTTCGGCACCGGCCGTTTCGGCACCAGATATTTGAATAAACGTTTAATTAACCTATGTGTTTGGTATCCGAATTCCACAGGTCAAAAATAATAAATTATAAAATGCATTTTAACCAATATTCATTTATTTCCTATCTTATTTAAATTATGTTTTTAGTATCCGAATTCCACAGGTCAAAAATAATAAATTTTATTGATGCTAATACTTAATTAATATCTTTTTAGATGCCTTTCTTGCTTATCTGAAATTATGTTTCTGGTATCCAAATTCCACAGGTCAAAAATAATAAATTTTTCTTGAAATCGGCACTGAAGTAGCCCATTATTATGCCGAATAGTCCCAGTCCCGATATGGAAAATATCCACGGTACTACCTTGCGCCACTTTTCGCATTACAAAATCCATAAAAATATTACTAATTATGTTGATTTGTATGCCACAATTTAAGAAATAAGTGGACATTATTTTAAAGCAGCTTCCAAATTAATACATGACATTTATAGGTTTACTGAAAACAGCTATGCATTCAATATAGCACAGGTATCTGAATGACGCTTTAAAACATCTATGCATATATATATCGGTGAACCAAAAAGTCTATATAAACATAGGTCCGCTAATGCTTCGTTTTCAAAATACAGGGTGTCAAACATTTTTTAATAATTATTATAATAAAACAAATTTTTTATAGCTAGCATTACCATTTATAGCAATTTTTAAGACTAGAATAAACTATTAATATGGAAAAAATATCGGGTATACCCTAGTATTTGTTAATTGGTAGTTTAAATTTTTTATTATGTTGTCCTGGAGACATGCAATAAAGTGATTTTTATTTTTTTTCTCAAAAACGAAGCGAGATACGAGAATAATTCAAGAGACAAAAAAGTTGTATTTTTATTTGCTTAATTGCAAAAAAAAAATAAAAGTTTTAAAAAAGTCAGTGGCGCACATTTCTTTACAAAATTATTGGTTAAGGTGCCCTCGGGTCGCCACTGTACTTAATAATTTTAATTTAGTAGGGGTTAAATTAGCCTCTTTCTACCATAAATAACACTGCCAAATTTCAACAAAATCGGCTAAAGGATTATTAAGATATTTACGAAAAAGTGATTTTTTAAGAATAGTTTGACACCCTGTATCTTGAAAAGGAAGCATTACCGGACCTATGTTTATATAAACTTTTCGTCTTAGAATCACTCAAAGATTCACCACTTGAATTTTTTCGCACTTATTCATTTACACCCTGTATAGTTGAAGTGGCACCTCCGTGAAATTTCGCTGTTATGATAATAAGATCTTCTAGCACCCATATATACTGCATTTCCGAAGTGGCACCTCGAGTTGGTGCCACAACGTATATATGGGTGCCACTTCGTAGAAATTATTGTTGACGGTTAGGTATTAATATTGTAGTTTTCTAAAACTGTTATTCTTTGTAATGGGGTTGATCCCGTATATTAAATAAATAAATAAACTGAATATTTTGAGCTTGCTTACCGCTTGACCGTAATTTCAGTTCCTCCATATTGTTTATTCAACCGTAGTCTTCTTATCTTATCCGAACAGGGGGTGTCCACCTTAGATCGGCCCGGCACCACAGCCAGCATCACAAGGCAGTCTGCATGCCGGCCCTCTTAATGATGGCTTGCAGCTCCCTTATGCTGACACCATAAACATCCTCCTCGCCCAGCCTAGCCCAACCTAACCCTGTCAAGCGCAGGTCACACCCTAACTAGATGGTGGGGGGTCTCCTCATCCTCCAGGCACCACCCGCACTGCCTGACCTAGCAGCTCCCCGGACAAGGCAGGCGATGGTCCTCAAATCATGAGTCTCGCCTGCCTCATTCCCGGAGCCCTCCACCACTCTTCAACTAATCTGCCCTGAAGCCATTCATCCAGGGCTCTAATAGCCACCCTAGGTACGATCCCCAAAGGAGCTCCGGTCCCATTCGCCTGTTTTTCGATCCCTCTCTGGCGAGAAGGTTGGCGGTCTCATTACCCTCGATGCTCCAATGCCCGGGTACCCAGGACAGAGTCACCCTGTTCCCCTTGTCCACCAAATTGAGCAACCTCACTCTACATTCCTCCACCAGAGGGGATGTGATGCGGTTTGCCCTCCCGTAGTATTAATTTAACTGCCGAAACCATTGGCTAGTAGTTTATCTGCTTGTTTCCAAAACTCCCGTGGACCTCCTTGTTGAGGCATACCTTGTTAACTAATTGTGTAATTGTACAGAAAACCATTCTGAACTTTGTTGAATCAATAAACTGTGTACGTAAAATCTGACCCATCTCTTTGATTTTACTCTCAATCCTCCAAAACACCACTACTGAACTCGGGAAAATTATTTTCTCCACGACCATTCGTGAATGTAAGTATTCTAAAATCATTTTTAATAATAGAACTTAAAAATTCTCACTATAGAGCGAGATGATTTATTCTTAAAATACTTGCTTCTCGAGTGTTTTGCATGTATTTCCAGGATCTTAATATAATTTGTGTAATCCATCGCACATAAATAAACAATATAATAATAGGGATACTAATATTTCGTACTAATAATAATAAATCATTGCATTATTTTATATATTTTCATTCCATAACAAGACAATGAATGAATATACGCTAATCGAACTAAACACAGCATAGAGTGCCATGGATTTCAAGACTGTCAACCTCGCTGTCAACAATAGTGTTTTAAGTTAAATAAAATGAGTGAAAAATCGAGATTCAGGCTTCATCAAAGATGCCTTCCACATAGTTGGCGTTATTGGATAATGCATAAAATAACACATCACAAGCAAAACATAGTTTCTACTTTAATCCTTTTAAAACAGAACTTGACCAGAGGAACAATCCCTGCATGGTGATTCCACCCATACAGGCAATGACACCTCGACACCTTGAGTAACTGATATTGCTTTGTTAACAGAATTGATAAAAAACAGGAACTGCTTGATCTACTTAAAAAAATTATGTGCAGGGAGAAAGTTAATTTTCACGACGTTATAGTTGCTATGCCATTGGCCATTCCATGCTCGATGTATAATTACTGTTCTAATCTGTTTGAATCAATTGCTTTTATTAATTTATTTTTGTAGTTATGAGTTACAACTAGAAGCCTCCATGCAAAGGAGAGGACTAGGAAAGTTTATGATGCAAATTCTGGAATTAATTGCATTTAAAAACAACATGAGGAAAGTTGTTTTAACTGTTCTAAAAAACAACCAAAACTCCAAATTTTTTAAAGCAATTGGGTAAGTATTTCCTTAAAATATAGAATTTTGCGCTTGACAGATAGATTTATTAGATAATTCCCAGCTTGTAATTACCTTCATTCACAGAAGTAATCTTGGAAGTAATAATGGATAAATGAAAATTAATTCTGTCAATTTCAGAGTGTCCCTGCAGAAGTGAATGCCACTTTTTACAGTTCATGATATGAATATAATATATTTACATTTTTTGATGACCAAATGGTTTATATTTTGATGGCTTTCTGAAATTAGTTCGTGTGGAAATATTGTGTCCTTTTGAACATACGAAATGTGAAGAGATTAACTGTCAACCAACTAGGGCTCTATTTTGATTATCCATACGTTAGTTGTGGAACCCAAAAATGTATACAACATGTCTGGTAGAGCCTGGCTCCTAGATTTTTTTTTAAATTAGGGTAACAGGATGCACATTTGAAAACCTTCAATATTCTTCTGGTGAAGCATGATCAAAACTATATATATAATTTGTGGATATCCCACAACAAATACGCCATTATAAGGATACATATAGATTTATTCGCTCATGACAAGTAATTAACAAAGTTCGAAGATGTCAGAAAAAGATACAAGATACATGACCCTAAATTACAAACATTTTAAACATTTAACGAGATTTAGTACACTGGTACAGTTGAAAACAGATGAAAACCAAATGCAGTATTCTGTTCTGACATTTGGCAATGTCATGCCTGTTTAAATCCGTTTGTAAAATGGATTTTGGATTTTGTTACTCCAAAAGTCAAGAAAACAGCTTTACATCATTCAGTTTAGTTTTTAAATTGCAAATATATGGATAAATATAAAATACTTTTATATTAAATAATAATAATTTGATAAGTTTTCTGTATTAAAATATTAGTATTTTAATTCATATGTAGCAGTTAATTAAAAATTATCAAATAGTAGAATTCTGTTCATATACACCTGGAAACCAGAAAAACCTGCAATCTCTTCATCATGATCTCTAAATATCTTTGGTTTATTGTTATCCTTCCTTCTAATTAAATTGTAGACAGTGCTGGTTGCCCAGTAATAATAAAACTGTGATATTTATTCTGCTTAATACTAGTTTTCCTCCAATATAATAAAAATATATATTATATATTATATCGTATAAAAAACCGGTAAGATTAGATGTTCACTAACAAGTCTTCACTTCAGTGGATATACTTTCTCTTATTTCCATATTAATTATATAATAATAATATATATAATAATAATAATTCTCACCCTCACAATACTCCAAACTAGGAGTACCACAGAAGCAACCACATGCTTGTGCAGGGGAGGGGGGCAATTACTATTATTTTGTCTTCGTTGACATTTGCGGCTAGGGCCGACTTTTTTCCCGATAGAACTAGGATAGCATTCGCCCAAGTACTACGGAAAACCCTAGAAAACCGTAGTAATCCCAGTGAGTGTAGGACAATTAGTGAATCACATGGGTAAAGTTATTTAGGAGCAATACCGTGAACCCACATTTGTCCAGTGCTCTTGGCCATAGCGGTGTTTTTCTATAAAGACATATGCATGTGCCTGCCTCGAACCGAAGTCGATCAAAGGCAGAAAAACATGCAGTCTAAAAAGTCAGCGCCAGTATGAGCGACGCCACCGCGGCAATAATCAATAATACATTTTACTAGGTACCCAGGGAAATAAATATTATTATTATCGACTTAGCCAAAAGGCATTCCCACTCCCTCTACGGGGAACATTCACTCAGATCCCGGGTCATCATCATCATCAGTTTAAGGGGTGGCCGCCTCTGATTGGCCCGGCACGTAGGCCTCCATGGGCCCATTGTGCCCCCATGACCGGTATCAAAGGGCTTCCAGCATGCCGGCCTTCTTGATGAAGGCCCGCAGCCCCCCCCCCCCCCCAACCTGACACCATACACGTCCTCATCGCACAGCCTAGCCATGCCGAAGGACTCGAATCTGACCCTGTCGTGCGCAGGGCACTCTGTTACTAGGTGGTGGGGGGTCTCCTCTTCTTCCAGGCACCATCTGCACTCCCGCTCCTCCTCCACCCCAATGAGGTGCAGGTGGCGGGCCAGGCGACAGTGCCCAGTGAGGACCCTCACCAAACCCTTAACCTCTTTTCTTGGCAGACCCAGCAATTCCCGGGACAAGGCAGGAGATGGCCCACGGATCATGAGCCTCGTCTGCCTCATCCCTGGAGCTCTGAGCCATTCCTCGACGAATGTGCTCTGCTGCCACTCGTCCAAGACTCCAATCGCTACCCAAGGAGCGATCCCCAAAAGGGGTTCCGGTCCCATCGGTCTGCTCAAGGATCCCTCCCTGGCCAAGAGGTCGGCGGTCTCATTTCCCTCGATGTCCGAATGGACCCAGGACAGAGTCACCTTATTCCCTATGGCGCTCGACATTCCTCCACCAGAGGAGATGTGGTGCGGTTTGCTCGCAGCGCCAGAAGGGCTGCTTTGCTGTCGGAGTAGAAGGTCACCTCGCGCCTCCCGACCTGGAGTTTGAGTGATTCCTCCGCCCCCAACATAATGGCAAACAGCTCCGCCTGAAACACCGTAGTGTGTTCTCCTAGGGAGACTGTAAGTTTACAGGCCAGTTCCTTGCAGTAGGCTCCAGCCCCCGTTCCTTTCCCCATCTTGGACCCATCTGTGTACCAGACTAGTCCTTTCCGGGTACTGATGTTCTCCTCCATCCACTCTTTCCTTTCGGGGAAGGAGAAGTAGAGTCTATCATAAAAGCCAATAGAAGGCTCCTTCACATCCTTTCTCATATCCAGGACGGGAAGCGCCTCCCTCAGCTCAGAGCATAGCCTCTGATGCCCGCCAGGTGGGCTCCCAGAAACCCAGTTAAGGCCCTCTAGTCTGAGGGCCACCTTAGCCACCTCATACTCCACCACGGCACCCAATGGAGGGAGACCCACCAGGGCCTCGAGGGCCCCCGTGATGCAGAGTCAGGCTAGGCGTTGTATCTTATCAAGCGCCACCTTTGGTCTGGTCCTGTAAGCGCCTGACCACCAAACGACAGCCCCATGTGTGATTATGGGTACAATCATTGCCTTGTAAATCCAAAGCATGATCTTCTAGACTCCTAGATACTTGACCTTCTTCTTTATTTCTAGTTGGGTCCCTTGAAGCTCTACGAGAGGGCTGGGGAGCACTTTTCTCTTTCTTAAAAAAACGGTAAGATTCGATTTTCACTAACAAGTCTTCACTTCAGTGGATATGCTTTCTCTTATTTCCATATTAATTATATATCAATAATCAATAATACATTTTACTAGGTACCCAGGGAAATAAATATTATTATCGACTTAGCCAAAAGGCATTCCCACTCCCTCTACGGGGAACATTCACTTAGATCCCGGGTATCCCGGATACCAAAAAGATCTGGCTCGGACGAGACCCTTGCCATGTTATCGGGCCTTAGGTGAAGTTTCTCAGCAAACTTTTTGATATAACACCAGTTGTTGACACGATAATTGGAACCGTCTGAACGTTTTCCATTTCCCATTGCCTTCTAATTCGTTCCTCTAAGTCTCTGTACTTCGCGATCTTTTCGGCCTGCTTAACACGCAAGTTGTTGTTGCTTGGGATGTCCACATCAATCAGAGTTGTCTTCCTGGAAATTTTATCAACTATTATAAGGTCCGGCCTGTTATGGGCAACTCGTTGATCTGTCAGAACTGTACGATCCCAGTACATCTTGTAGTTGCTGTTTTCAAGAACGGGCTCCGGTGTGTAGCTGTAATATGGGACCCTCTCTGCCTGCACAAGCAGTAGTTTTTCCGCCAGTTCCTGGTGTAAGATCTTGGCAACCAAATCGTGACGTTCCTTATATTCCGTTGATGCGAACATCTGACATCCTATTATTATTATTATTTTATTATTATTATATCGACTTAGCCAAAAGGCATTCGCACTCCCTCTCTGGGGAACATTCACTCAGATCCCGGGTATCCCGGATACCATAAGGATCTGGCTCGGACGAGACCCTTGCCATGTTATCGGGCCTTAGGTGACATTGATGTTGTTGGACGTTCCTGCACTCCCCATGAATTTCCTGACGGTTCGGGCTGTCGCAAGTAGTACCGCTTTCTGCATGGACCTGTAAAGATTATCAGTTAGACCCAGCTCTTTGATGTTTCTCAGCAAACTTTTTGGTATGACACCAGTTGTTGACACGATGATTGGAATCGTCTGAACGTTATCCATTTCCCATTGCCTTCTAATTCGTTCTTCTAAGTCTCTGTACTTCGCGATCTTCTCGACTTGCTTCACACGCAGGTTGTTGTTGTTCGGGATGGCCACATCAATCAGAGTTGTCTTCCTAGAAATTTTATCAACTATTATAAGGTCCGGTCTGCTATGTGCAACTCGTTGATCTGTCAGAACTGTACGATCCCAGTACATCTTGTAGTTGCTGTTCTCAAGAACAGGCTCCGGTGTGTAGCTGTAATATGGGATCCTCTCTGCCTGCACAAGCAGAAGTTTTTCCGCCAGTTCCTGGTGCAAGATCTTGGCAACCGAATCGTGTCGTTCCTTATATTCCGTTGATGCGAACATCTGACATCCTCCTGTTATGTGCTGGATTGTTTCTGAAGTTGGGCACCCGTATCTGCATCTGTCATCCACTACCGATGCATCTCCTACAATGAATTTTAGGTAGTTGCGAGTTGGTATAACCTGATCTTGTATGGCCAGTAGGAAGCCTTCCGTCTCGGGGAACATTCGTCCCGAGATCAGCCAATAGTTCGACGCTAACTTGTCGACATGTTCCTGGTTAACCTCATTAGGATGCCTCCCGTACAGCGGCTTCCCCAACCACCTCTGTAGTTTATCGTTGTCGGTTCGGTGGTGATTTTGACGCTCGTGTTCCGTCAGACGTAGCGGTGTTGAGACGTCTGCTCCGCATATAGCCCTATGTAGTGTGGAGCTGTTGGCCTGCCTGTAGAAATAATTACGCAGATTTAATATTTGTTGGTCCAATTGCTTGCTGAGATCTGCCAATCCTCTTCCTCCTAGTTGACGTGGCAGAGTTGTTCTTTCTACGGCGCTACGGGGATGATGTTTATGAGCTTTTGTCAGTAGTGTCCTAACTTTTCGTTGCAGGTTGTTGATGTCCGTGTTGGTCCAATTCACTATTCCGAACGAATAGCTGAGTACAGAGCACGCATACGTGTTCAGGGCCTTAAACAAATTCCTGCTGTTAAGATCAGTTCGCACTACTTGTCTTACTCTCTTGATGAATTCATTCGTTAAATCAGTCTTCATTGTTCGATGGTCTATCCTTTGAGCTTGTTTCATTCCGAGATACTTGTATGTATCTCCCATGCTCATTGCTTCGATCTCCTGGCCGTCCTGCATCTCGTGTGCACTTTGTTCGAGCTTTCCCCGGATGATATTAAGGGTGCGGCACTTGTCCAGTCCAAACAGCATTCCGATGTCCCTGGAGAACTTCTCTACAATTTTAAGCATTTGCGTTAGTTGGTTTTTGGTTGCTGCGATCAGTTTTAAATCATCCATATATAATAGGTGATTCAACTTGATCGCTTCTGCGTTGTTGCTTTTGATAGCGAAGCCATATTTTGTAGAGTTCAACCGATGTGATAGAGGGTTCATCGCCATGCAGAACCACAGTGGACTGAGTGAATCTCCTTGGAAAATCCCTCTTCGGATGTTGATTGTGTCGGCCTCGATGTTACTGTCTGCGGTTCTGAGTTGTATCTTAGTGCGCCAGGTCGTCATAACGTGTTCTAAAAAGGAAACTGTATGATGATCTATTTTATACAGCTTTAAGATACCTGTGAGCCAGTCGTGAGGTACGGAATCAAATGCTTTTTTGTAGTCCACATAAGCCATGTGGAGGTTTCGTTGCTTGGAATGAGCCTGGTTGCAGATGACAGAGTCTATGATGAGTTGCTCTTTGCATCCCATTGCGCCCTTCGAGCAGCCCTTCTGCTGCATTGCAATGATGTTGTTCCGCTCGCAGTGAGCATATATTCGCTGCGTAAGGCAAGATGTGATTATCTTGTACAGCGTAGGCAAGCAGGTTATTGGGCGGTACTTGGCAGGGTTATCCGTATTCCGCTGGTCTTTTGGTAACAGGTAGGTTGCACCCTGTGTAAGAAACAATGGCATTTTCAGAGGATCGAGCAAGACTTCATTAATTAAGGTAGTTATCTGTTCATGTGTGCACCACAACTTCTTAATCCAATAATTTTGGAGATGATCTGGACCTGATGCCTTCCAGTTGTGGGAATTCTTGATGACATCGGAGACCTCAGCGGTTGTGAATTGCTCGTGCTGCATCTGGCTATAGTTCCGGCCCATCTCGCGTTCTTCGCTGATCCAGCTTGCACTGACATTGTATGGACCTGGTGTGGCAAGTTGATTTCTCCAGAAACCGTCGACCTGTTCTCTGCTAGGGTAACTCGCATTTGTGGCATCGGCGCTAGAATTAAAAGCACGGTAGAAACCCTTTTCTGATCGTTCAAAGAGTTTTATTATTATATTATTAATATTATTCACTACATATATTCCGGGTTTTGGATCCAATAAAATTGTTTGGAAACATCTGATATTTTGATAGTAGTTAATAAAACACATATTACTGCATACCTATTGTCTATTTGAAACGAAATCTTTTTAATCTATGGGGTGGGAAAAAGTTGAAAACATATTTCATTGTAGATACAATTGGATCGAAAATTTCAGCGTTTATGAGGACTGGACTGGGCGGGCAGGCTACCAGGGAATTTTCCAATGAGGCTCTGGCTGGACTCCAAAGGGGCTCTTACTCCCGTCTCACGAAAAAAATAAGCGTCTTTTTGCGACACTCTGCTAGTTTTAAATATTTTCTAAAATTTATTTGTGGCGTAAACAGATCCTTTGAATTTTTTAATTGGCTTTTTCGCCACCAAACTAGCTAGTTTTGTTATGTTTTTGTGATACACTGGAGATTCTGCGATCAGTGCTGTCAGATCCAAAATGGCAAAGAAGGTAGATTCGACGTAGAAAAAAACGGTATATTTATGATTGAAAACGGTAGACTTAGTGGAGAATTTTACCAGCACCCAGTGGGGTTATACAGGGTGTCCAACTTTAAAACTGTACAAATCCGTAAAATCTTCATTTTTAAGATAATTGCCTAAACTTTTTTTTTGTTTGAAAGGCCTTCAAAAGCCGCTTCTTTTGACCTTCCTGCCATTTTCAAAATGCTAATGCAGGACCGGCTGCAATTTTTTTATACCCCCGATTTTCACGAAAACCATTTAGGGTTTTTTTTATTTAAAATCTGACCCCACAGCGTTAATCAGAACGCCCCAAAACCCCCATATACCAAATTTGAATAAAAAATATACAGGGAGTTCCATTCTGCAGGGTGTCAAAGTTGAGCAAAATACGAATTTTAAAGACATCTGCCAAGTCAAGTGTGCCATGGAATCCCCTCAAAACAGTTGAATGGTCAATAAGACCACTCAAGGTGTTGGTGTGCAAAGGTCCAATACAAAATATACAGAGTGTTCTTATCTGTGAAATCTCAAATTACTAAATTTTTGGAACTTCATACGGGTCAAAAATCGAATATATCAAAACCGCTCCACACACTATAAACGAACTAAATCTAAAAAATACAGAAGTCTGCCAGTCAGTAAGTCCATATCAGTTAAGGTGACTGGTGTGCCACAACAGGAAACGCACAGAAAATGTATCATCTTAGACAGCAACTTTGTTGAGAAAGGTCCAATAATTTTAATTGCTTTTATTTTTTAGTTATCATTTTGTACAGAAATACATTACTTTTGTATTTATCAATATTTTGTCAATGATTCCAGAGCACTCTTGATCCGTATAAGTTTCATAAAATTTCAGAATTTTGAGATGGCTCAGAGAAAAATGCCCTGTATATTTTTGTAGTAAATCTTTTCACACCAACATTTTGAGTGGTCCTATTGACCATTCAACTGTTTTGAAGGGATTCCATGGCACACTTGACTCGCCAGATGTCTTTAAAATTCCTATTTTGCTCAATTTTGACACCCTACAGAATGGGACTCCCTGTATATTGTTTGTTCAAATTTGGTATATGGGGTTTTTGGGGTAGCCTGATTAAGGCTGTGGGGTCAGATTTTAAATAAAAAAATCGCTAAATGGTTTTTGTGAAAATGAGGGGTATAAAAAAATCGCAGCCGGCCCTGGATTTGCATTTTGAAAATGGCAGGAAAGCCAAAAGAATCGGTTTTTGAAGGCCTTTCAAACAAAAAAAAGTTTAGGCGATTATCTCGAAAAATGAAGATGTTACAGATTTTTGTACATTTATAAAGTTGGACACCCTGTATGTATTATTATTCTTTAATAAAATTATGGGATACATATTTTTTCCCTGTACAGGATGATCCAAATTGCACACCTTAGGATTATGGGAAAACAAAAGGACAAACAAATACTCGGCTTTACGGGTAATAATAATAAAAAAGAATTTTTGGTCAAAACAACAGAAATTGACAAGTACCTAATACTCAACATCGTAATGCCCATTAATACTATTTTTCCAGAAAATATAATATTTTTGCATTGTTAGGTAGCCTGATCTATTCTCTTTTGCTAAAGGCATTTTCTCATATTTTGTTTAGTTTAAAAATTAGGTTATAAAATATCATTTAAGAAAATAGTTTAAAAATTTTCACATTTAAAAACATCGTTTTTTTGTTACTTTAGATAAGAGAAATATGTTCTCTGGAAAAAATTAAGTGGTTCTTGTCTATGAAACATCAGGCCACTAGGACAAATTAATATCGTACCGTTTATATAATAAGAAGGGTCAAAAGAAAGTCTTAGAGAAGGTTCTGCAATAGTCTGTCTAATCTACCTAGCAGCAGAAGATTCTCTCTGGACATTTTCTATAGGAACTGGGTTCGTTAAAACGACCAGACAACACATACACAGACTCTAGACAAGAATCTATAAAGCTCCTGGCCGAGGAACCTCGGGTGTTGCTGGATAATTTGGCTCCCCTGACAATGAAGACCTAAGGATGACCTAAACGACGTGGGACAAATGATTGTTCTCATACGCAAAATGTGCATAGAACATTTTCTATTCTTTATGAGCAGACGAACAAATTTAGTAATTATAAATTTTTCCATATCTTCTACCGTTTACGAGTTATGATCCATTATATATGTTATCATCGGTTTAGAACCATCGGTTATTTATTAAGGGTGAAAAAATAATGATTGTGCTGCTATTTACTCACAATAACTTTAATATTATACTTATATGCAACAAACATTACAAATAGAGTCATTACAATGGTATGAAACACACTTTAATAATACATACAGGGTGTCCGGTTAATAATTGTCCAAATAGCAACTTACACATATTTCGGGCCAAAATATAACTATTAAGGCTAACATGCCTTAATAGTTAGTAATTTTTTAAGAGTTACAGGACGTTGAAGTTCATTTTTTAAAATTGAATTATGGCCAGATCTCCCAAAATAATGAAGCTGCTTAACTGAAATTTGACACTGCTGTATTTTTGGGGACGAAGAATAAGCTGCAGATGTCAATTTCTATGTATCTCACAGAAGGCGTCACTTGCACTTTGAATCGTGCTTTTACTCGCAACTTTTTTGAGGTTATCTTTTTGGTCTTACAGGTCGAATTTCAATCCGTTCCATTTTGAAAGCGAATCATTTTTGGTACATTGTTCATAAGGACTTTTTTTCACTTTAAATTCTACAGTTGACCTGTAACATTTAAAAGTGGTAGGTAAAAATTTTATTTTTCGAATGTTGGAGTCAACAGGTCAATCATTTTAGTGCATCTGTTCATTCTGTAACAAAAAGGTACTCTTGTTTCATAACGATAAAATAAACCCTTTTCGTTGAAATTGGCAAAATGTGCACATTTTCTGTTCTGTTCATTTTGTTACAGAATGAACAGATGCACTAACATGATTGACCTGTAAGACCAAAAAGATAGACTCAAAAAAGTTGCGAGTAAAAGCACGATTCAAAGTGCAAGTGACGCCTTCTGTGACATACATAGAAATTGACATCTGCAGCTTATTCTTCATCCCCAAAAATACAGCAGTGTCAAATTTCAGTTAAGCAGCTTCATTATTTTGGGAGATCTAGCCATAATTCAATTATAAAATGAACTTCACCGTCCTGTAACTATTAAAAAATTACGAACTATTAAGGCATGTTAGCCTCAATAGTTATATTTTGGCCCGAAATATGTTTAAGTTGCTATTTGGACAATTATTAACCGCACACCCTGTATGTATTATTAAAGTGTGTTTCATGCCATTTAATGACTCTATTTGTAATGTTTGTTGCATACAAGTATAATATTAAAGTTATTGTGAGTAAATAGCAGCACAATCATTATTTTTTCACCCTTAATAAATAATGAAGCTGCTGAACTGAAATTTGGCACTGCTGTATTTTTGGGGATGAAGAATAAGTTGCAGATGTCGGTAATTTCTATGTATCTCACAGAAGGCGTCACTTGCACTTTGAATCGTGCTTTTACTCGCAACTTTTTTGAGGTTACCTTTTTGGTCTTACAGGTCAATTATTTTAGTGCATCTGTTCATTCTGTAACAAAAAGGTACTCTTGTTTCATAACGATAAAATAAACCCTTTTCGTTGAAATTGGCAAAATGTGCACCAAAACACCAATAAATATAAATAAAATTAAATGTTACAGATCAACTGTACAATTTAAATTGAAAAAAAATTCCTTATGAACAATGTACCAAAAATGATTCGCTTTCAAAGTAGAACGGATTGAAACTCGACAAAATTTGAACACTATTTCAAGAAAACCAGTGCCCATTTTGCATTTTTTTTGTTTATTTTGAATGTACAGTTGATCTGAAACATTTAAAAGTGGTAGCTGAAAATTTTATGTTTCGAATGTTGGAGTTAACGTAGGTGTTTTGGGGCACATTTTGCCAATTTCAACGCAAACAGTTGATTTTATCGTTATGAAACAAGAGTACTTTTTGCTACCCTGAGGCACGCCCCTATTAACACTAAGGTACTCTGAAAGATAATTGCCCAATTTGACTCGTTGGCGACGGTCTGCTAGGTAGTTACCAAAAAATGCTATAACATCATCACCAAAGCCAAAGTATTTTAATTTTTTGCACAAAATATCATGATCCAGCATGTCAAATGCCTTACTGAAATCTAGTAAAATAAGGCATATGTTTAAGTTATTGTCGGTGGCCCTGAAGATATCGTCCGTGACGTGTAATAACGCTGTGGTTGTGCTGAATTTACTCCGAAAACCTGACTGAGTAGAAGGGAGGATATTTATTTTGTCGGTATAGTCAACAATTTGCTCAAACACGATCCTCTCAATACTTTTAGATGCTGTTGGCAGCAAGCTAATAATTCTTGGGGTTCACTAACTTTTGGTTCAGGAACAACATCAGCGATTTTCCAAACTAAAGGGAATACACCCTCAGTCAATACAAAATTGACAATATGTGTCATGTAGACACTCAATAAACCAGCAACAACATTTTTAAACTTATACCATCAGCCTCCACCAGGGAACGCATCATTAAAGTTGTCAATATTGATTTCCGTAAACCTGAATCATGAATTGATAACATCTTGGCTAATAGAATCGTATTTGTCCAAAAGGCTGTCGACAGTGCCGTTACGATCAAAGACCTGAGGGACACTATTGACGAAAAAATAGTTAAAGTCGTTTGGATTACCATAACTAGATGTCTTTTCCCTTGGATATGTTAAGTATTTTTAAAGTTTTCCAAAAATAACTATGATTTGATTTCAATTTAGATCGCAAGAATGCCTTTTTTTCTGTCGTAACACATGTATTAGTGAAGTTTCTCAAATCTCTGTACTCACTGTATGTGGTTTCGGATTTAAATCGCTTATATTTTGAATATGCCTGGTTTTTAAGTTTGATAAGTAGGCAACTTTAGGTTAGGCGTTAGCCACAGGGCAGCTGGCTTGGTGATTCGGTAAATTGAGTATCCATAAGAGATTGGCATTCCAAAACTCAACTTTATCTTCGATTTTAACAATGGAGAATATATAATCCCAATGGACCGAGTACAAGTCTTGTAGGAAATCATTATATTCAAAATTCGAAAAATCCCTATAACTCCTAAAGAGAGGAACTTTTTTAGATTTTTTAACTTTTATTTCGGCAGATACCAAGCAGTGATCAGATATGCCCTCCATTGGAGTAACCTCGACACATTTGATTAACAAAGGATTGGAACAAACAATTACGTCAATCAAGAAGCCCGAAACCAGACGTGTGGGTTGCGTCACTACTTGATGCAAACGAAAATTGTTTAACATAGAACTGAATTTTACCGAAGAAGCATCGGTAGAATTCAACATATTAATATTCAGATCAGCGCCAAGCAGGATACAATCATAAGTAGCCATTAAAGTTACAAGAATGTCTTCAAGATCGTCAAGAACATTTGAAATATTTACTGTAGGGGGTCTGTACAGAGACCCTAGACAAAAAAAATTACCGGCAATTACGCAACTAACCCAAATATTTTCCAGACCGTTATCGATATTGACAGTAGGCACCACTTTAAACTTGATACTATTTTGAACATAAACGCAACTCCACCCCCTCTCGAGCCTCTGTCTTTTCTAACTAATTTATAATTAGGGATATTTATGGCATGATTAGGAATTGACGAATCAAGCCAAGTCTCAGATAAGCAAATAAAATCAAGAGGTTCATTGGAAATGTGATCAAGGAAGAGATCAAAGCCAGTTTTTATTGATTGAAAGTTAGAAAACGATAAAACGATGTTTTTTCCGTTTTCTTTATTAACACGATGTTTTTGGTCAGTTTTGATAAAGTTTGCTCGATTTTCAGATATTTTTAAAGCATTCCTGATTTTTAATTGAAAATAAAAAACTTCAATTTTTCCAAATTTAAGGCCCTGTAGAAAGGTTAGTCGGCGACGTAAATTAATAAAACTTGAGACATTGGGGTTTCAGAAGGTGCCGAATAAAGCTACGTTGCCAGATTTCCGATAAAAAAATCCCTAATAGCATTTTCCAAATAATTGCATTGAAAAAACATAGCAGGCTGTGGAATAGTGATGACGATATGTCCCACAAATGCGTAAGGACACTTCTTACACATACAAAAAAAATCATCAAAATCGTGCACTGCATCACAATTTGACAAGGGTGTTCCGGATCAAATCTGAACACCCTCTAGATCATCTATTCAGGGTGATTCCCTTTTTATGTTTAGGACTTCAAGGGCGGCTAAATCTCATAAAATTGAGCCTTTTTTGTAGTATTCACTTTTTCATACAGGGCCTTCGTTTTCGAGATACAGGGTGTGAAAGTTAGCCAAAAAATAAAGATTTAATTTTTTTATTTGAGAACCACTGAAGATATTCAAATGAAATTTGGCAGATATACTACGTTGACATAGTTCATTATGATGTGATAATATCAAGTTTCTAGATCAACCAGCGGCGGAGATACGGGGTTATGAAAACAAGCTTCATTTTTGGATATAAGAACTTATTGCCAACAAGAATGTACTCTTATGATTTTTTCATATCTGTCACCGTTTCACGGCAAACTGGATTCTTGTGATCTGACTGCATGGATGTAAAATGGTGTGGGCACAAAAACATAATAATTTATAACGTTATGGAATGTAACATCCAATGAACAAATAATAACAATAACGGTTGCAATAAATGTTCGAAGATATGTCCTTGAACTTCCACGCACTTCTCTACGAACAAAAATGAAATATAGGAAATGAAAATTTTTGAAAAAAAAAGGAGGCTTTGAAATCGTTTGTTTTAAGTTTGTTATCTACATTATGTTGACAGTTTCAATGCGTAAATTTTTAGTGAATAATAATTACAATGCCAAGAACATTTACTAACGCTGAATAACGGGAATTCCGCTGCCGCAGTAGAAGAATACCGAATAATCCAAACCAACGAACCCCTGCTGCATCAGTATTTGTCCGTACACACGTCAGATTTTCTGAAAATGGTTTGCGTATACCAAATGAACGTCAGGTAAATCGCAATTTATTAAACCAAAGAATTCTTCGATTGTTTGATGCAAATGAAGGTGAGTTAAGTACTCGTAGAGCTGCATTACAGCTTCAGCTCACACAAAGTAAAGTCTTTAGAACGTTAAAAAGAGTTAAAAGAATTGCGTACCGCTTAAAACCAGTACAACATTTGATGCCTGATGATTTTGCAAAGCGCGTGCAATTTTGCCAATGGGTATTAGATAGTCATGGCGCGGTCCGCATTTGTTGCATCGCATACTATGGACAGATGAAGCAAGTTTCACCAGATCAGGCGTAATAAACTTCCATAACTTAAGAATTTGGCGTCACGAACAACCACACAGAATAAGACCCACTTCTTTTCAGCATGAATTTAGCTGCAATGTTTGGGTAGGAATTATTGATGATAAGCTATGTGGCCCACACATTTTGCCACCCAGATTAAATTCCCAATTGTTTTACAATATTTTAAATGAAAATTTAAATATTTTACTGGAAGAGTTACCCTTGGATTTGAGGCAAAATATGTGGATTTAGATGGATGGCGCGCCTGCCCACTATGGTCATCAAATTAATAAGACAATGGCTTGAAGAACTATCCGAATTGTTGGATTGGCCGAATCCGCAATAGAAATTTTGCACATCCTTTGCCTACTATTGGTCCAGTTGCATGGCCACCGCGCTCGCCGGATTTAAAGCCCCTTGATTATTTTGTCTGGGGATTTTTGAAAGACAGAGTTTATAATGTACCAGCAGAGAATCTCGAGATGCTTGTGAATCGAATCGAAACAAACTGTCAAACACTTCAAACCAACCCTAATGTGATTAGTAGGGCTGTAGATAACCTAATCAAGCGGTGCGAGAAGTGCATACAAGTTCAAGGACATCACTTCGAACATTTATTGCAACCGTTATTGTTATTATTTGTTCATTGGATGTTACATTCCATAACGTTATAAATTATTATGTTTTTGTGCCCACACCATTTTACATCCATGCAGTCAGATCACAAGAATCCAGTTTGCCGTGAAACGGTGACAGATATGAAAAAATCATAAGAGTACATTCTTGTTGGCAATAAGTTCTTATATCCAAAAATGATGCTTGTTTTCATATTATACAGGGTGTTGATATTTTTTTAAAGAATTTTCTTGCACCGAATTCCCGTATCTCCGCCGCTGGTTGATCTAGAAACTTGATATTATCACATCATAATGAACTATGTCAACGTAGTATATCTGCCAAATTTTATTTGAATATCTTCAGTGGTTCTCAAATAAAAAAATTAAATCTTTATTTTTTGGCTAACTTTCACACCCTGTATCTCGACAACGAAGGCCCTGTATGAAAAAGTGAATACTACAAAAAAGTCTCAATTTTACGAGATTTAGCCGCCCTTGAAGTCCTAAACATAAAAAGTGAATCACCCTGTATATATAAAAAGGAAAAATCCCAGAAATATTATTCTAAAGAGGTACCCTCCCAGAACTGACGAGAAATTAATTAAACACTACTAATTATTTGTGCACCAAATGTCAATTGCAGATATGAATGACTTCATTAAAACAATCTTCAGAAATTGATTTAGCTTAACGGGTATACGATGCATTTTCTTTTCTTTTTTAATTATCAACAAAAATTGTTTTTATTGTTAACTAAGCTAAAATAAAATAGTTTACTATGGTATAATAAAATAGTTTACTGTGGTAAAATCAAATAGTTTAATATGGTACAATAAAATCAGTATTTTGTTGATAATAAAAAAACAAGAAAATGCATCATATGTATGATTTGAAATAAATGAAATAAATGACGCTTTCATCGGCACGCATTTTTTTCCGTTAGGCTAAATCCACTACTGAAGATTGCTTTCATGAAGTCACTCATATCTGAAATTGACATTTGGTGCACAAATAAGTAGTAGTTTTTAATTAATTTCTGGTTGTTTCTGAGGGGGTACCTCTTTAGAATATTTTTTTTGTTCGAATGTGTCAAATATTGATGTCTCTCGGACACAATCTATTATCTATGAATGAAAATGAAGTCTTTGTAGTGTTGTGATTGGTCTGTGAGTACTTTTGCGGTCCCTCATAATTTCTGATTTTAATTTTCTACTTTTTTAAATATATCTAAGCTCATTCGAATAAAAAATATTGTATGATACACAGGCGAAAAGTAGTTTTTTGTACTAGGTACTCCCTCGGCGGCGAACTCCTTAGCCGCCTGAAAAGCTCAATTTTTTCGTCCTTGTTCCATAAATTACTATTCTGAGATTTTTCCCTTTTTTCCTAGTTAAAGTAGAGAATAAGTACTGAAATGACTACTATATTGCTACTTTATTTTTAACAAACACAAATGCATTTTTTGACAGATGTCATTCAAATTTGCAAACATAATTCGGTGTGTCAACTTTACAAAACAAAAATCCTATTGAAACAAGTTACACAAATTGCCAATAGAGTTATTGAAGTGGTTTAGTTTAAACAAAAAAATTCTCCAGAAATTTGTGAGGCTATAGCCCCCCCCCCCCCCCTCAGCTACACCACTGGATGGACAAAGTTTACTAATTGTTTTACTTGTTTTGAAACTTAATTACTTGAACGTGTGTGGCACCATTGCGCAGATGAACTCATTGACGCTCGTATGCACGTCTGTTTGGGTTTTATTAGCGCCAAAATGAGTGACGAGACACGTGGAGTGCGAGAAAATTTGAAAGATTTTATAAATATCTATAGAAATGAACTATGCCTCTGGCATATAAAAAAAACAAAGATTACCACAATAGAGATAAAGACAACCGCTTATAACAAATTAGTTGAAGTGTATTATAAAAAAAATAGATCCAAGTGGTGTATCTTGCTTTATAATTTTATAATAAATGGCGTAATCATTGACAGAACCTTCAAATAAGTGTCTTTGTCCATACGCAGATAGTTATGCCAGTCTTTGGGTGCAAATTTCAGTTCATTCAATAAATTGATGTGTGAATAATGTTCTCTTTTCATTAACCAGTCTTTACACCACATAGTTCGGTGTTTTTAGGTCTTTTCAGATTTTTTGTAACACAAAACACAATGCCTCCTCCACTGACTTTCTCATCAAAAATGATGTCGTTCAAGTATACTTGTGCCGTCTGTGCTCTCTACCGAATGTTGTGTGTTTTCGCAAGTCTAAACTTGCGCAAGTATATCGTTACGTGTATGGCCACCATAATGATATATGTTACCTATGTTATAACAATATACAGGGTTATTCAAAAACAAATGCCACCCGTAGCACAGCGGTATTCTACTCCAAAAATAAAGTCACTCGTGTTTTTTCTTTTTGTTCAAAGCTCTATATTAAGGGCCCCATGGGCCCTTAAAAGGGACCCTAAAATTTCGTTTTTTCGCTATATCTTTTAAACGGCTTGATCGATTTTAATGATCTTTTGTACACGTTCATAGATATTTATGTCACATAATTATGTTATAGTGCAATATCCGCAACCGCCAGAGGGCGCCACTTGTGCCAACCAGTTTCATTTATTATGCTCAGAACTTTTTGCCCACAGTTAACTTTGTAAAAAAATCCATTCTCTACAAAAAAATATTCTAGCTTTTTTTCCATAAATTATGCCATTTCGGAGATAACGCCCAAAATTCAGCCATCATGTACGTACCACAAACCCACTCATATTAAACATTAATGGCATATAATGATCTAGTTACTTTTGGAAACAAACAATGAAACAATCACATTTACCTTTTGACCGTGTTTTCTAAAATTCAAATACAGTTTTGTAATTAATACATTTAGTTAGTTTCCCTAATAAAATAATAATACAAATACCTAATATTGAAATAACTACAGTAAATGCTCAAAACTAAGTTCTTTTAAATTCTTAGCATTTGCTTGAAACTAAATGTCAAATACTTAATAAGTCCCCTTAAGTGTGATTGTTTCCAAAGGTAACTAGATCATTATGCCACTAATGTTTAATATGCGTTGGTACAAGGTACATGCATGATGGCTGAATTTTGGGCGTTATCTCCAAAATGGCATAATTTATGAAAAAAATACTAGAATATTTTTTGTAGAGAATGGAATTTTTTACAAAGTGGCTCAAATTAATTTACAAGTTAACTGTGGGCAAAAAAGTTCTGAGCATAATAAATGAAACTGGTTGGCACAAGTGGCGCCCTCTGGCGGTTGCGGATATTGCACTATAACATAATTATGTGACATAATTATCTATGAACGAGTGCAAAAGATCATTAAAATCGATCAAGCCGTTTAAAACATATAGCGAAAAAACGAAATTTTAGGGCCCCTTTTAAGAGCCGGTGGGGCCCTTAATATAGAGTTTTGAAGAAGAAGAAAAAAAACGGGTCACTTTATTTTTGGAGTAGAATACCGCTGTGCTACGGGTGGCATTTGTTTTTGAATAACCCTGTATATACACCAAAACAACTGGAATTAACTAAAGTTCACCTATCACAATGACTAATGGAAAATAATTAAATAACATGTTGTCAAGTTGGTAATACTTGCTACTTGCCGACCAATGAAATGAAAAAAAGCAAAATTTTACATGTGGTGAGAACGTTTTGGAAGCTACTTGTACAAAAAAAAACTTGTGAAAAATACTCAATAGTCACACAACTGCTGCCCTAGTAGCTATAACAAGATTAGCCCAATCAAATTAAATTTAGTGCCCTATATTATTTACTCTTGAGCATCGGAAGGCAATAAGTTAAAGAGAAGCCTGTTGGTTAAAAAAAGGGCCCTTTTAAGTCCCGGTCTAGAATAATTCCGTTGGCAGGCTAGGGTAGCTTTTGTGGCAGAAAAAACATTCAATATATTTTTAATGTAATAATGATTACAGTATTAATAACAATAGTAATAATATTAATGATAATATAAGTAATAGATTAGCACTAGAAAAATATAATCTAATTTTCATTTTAATTCCGACTAGATATGAAGTGGATGAGTCATCACCAATTGACGATGAAGATGAAACGTACCCCTATGAGATCCTGAGTAAATTGAACAAAAGGTTAACTCCTGAATCTGTGAATACAAGCCATAAGCCCCACAACCACGCAAACAACCACAATCATTCGAATGGCCACTGTTGCCCTGGACACCATCACCACTCCCATCATCACCACCACCATCACCATTAATGTAAGAACACTTTTTTATGTATTTGTGTATTATGTACAATGAAAAAAGGCCGAGTGGACTGTCTGAGGAGATAGTATCATATTCAGTATGGGTTCGGTGATGTACAAGGGGATGGATTCAAGAAAGGTTTACAGTGGCAGTTGCAACAGACCTGTGGTGCAGGGAGGTCTAGATGCTTTTATATGAGGATGTCCAAGATAATGACTAAATTGGATCCCGCAACAAGTATTTTCACTTGTTTTGGGAAAGCAATATTTTTAGCTACAGTGTGAAACCAATACTGAACTAAAATTAAGGAAATAGTCCATAACTTACAGTGGAGAATATAATCACTCAGGTAGAACTGTAATTTGAAGTTCTGTCCGAACAATACTGAACTGTTCAAGGGCTCCTTGCCCATAGGTGTCTAAGTTTTTATTTAGTTTCTAAAAACTCTTACAAGACTTAAAGAATGTTATATTGTTATTTATATATCTGTATGTAAAATAGAGTGTCTATTTCTCTAAAATTTTAATAAATCACATTTTTCTGTGCATTGCTGTTTAAATTTAATGTCTTTGTACTTAGTTTTTAAAAATAAATAAGTTTAATTATTAAATCGTAGATTTATATTACAAGGTACTTCAGATTTTTTCAAAGTGACCTGATTTAACATACAGGGTGATTCAGTTTTATTCTGCGACACTTCAACAGGTGATAGAAAATCAAAAAATAACCGCACTTTCTTTTATAAACTATATCATTTTAAGGCCTTATTAAAAAGTTACAGGGTGTTAAAGTTTTAAGAAACATGTCTTTATTGAATATTTACCAAACTAGTTGAGATATTTAAGTCATATTTGGTACACGTTATAACGGCATGGGTTAGCCTAAAACCTGTTAATATCAAACACCTTGAACATCCAGTGGCGTAGAAGTAGGTAATTAGTATAATTGTTTTTAGAAAAAAAAAGAACCACCTTGTATAGCAATAAAATGTATTCAATTTCTTATGTAAATTTTAATTTTTAACAAAAATGTCCTCTTGGTAATTTTTTGTATGTGTTATGGTTTCGTGGCAAATTTGATTTTTTGTAGTATTTAAATTTAAATTTAAATAATGTGTTTGCTACTTGAAATAAAGTAACTTTTTCCAATAAACTTACCTATTTAAGGCTATACTTTTGAAGATACAGAGTCTAATACATTTAAGAATGATACAATTAATGTTACGCTCTGTATCTTGAAAAGTAAAACCTTGAATGGGTAAGTTTATTGGGAAAAGTTACTGTATTTAAAGTAAGAAACACATTTTTTCTGCTTTGAGTGTTACTTATGGAGCGAAGTTTTAAGTTAATTTTTCAGAAGTACCCCGAAATAATACGAAAAAATCAAATTTGCTATGAAACCATGACACATGGAAAAATGCTAAGAGAACGTTTTTGTTTACAATTAAAATTTACATAAGAAATTGAATATGTACACTTTATTGCTATACAAGGTGGTTCTTTTTTTTTTCTAAAAACAATTATACTAATTACCCACTTCTACGCCACTGGTTGTTCAAGGTGTTTGATATTAACAGGTTTTATGCTAACCCATGCCGTTATAACGTGTACCAAATATGACTTAAATATCTCAACTAGTTTGGTAAATATTCAATAAATTCCACATATTTCTTACAACTTTAACACCCTGTAATTTTTTTATAAGGCCTTAAAATGATATAGTTGACAAAACTAAAGGAAAAGCAATCTGTAATATCATAAAATAATCCCAGGATTCTTTTTGTAAATCTCGGGGTCCTCGGGATTGCAAAACGTGTCAAAATAATACGGTATCCCATGATCTCGGGATAGAATTCCCTAATACCTACCTAACAAAATAGTTATTTATGTACCAAGGCACTGAAGCTTTTTATGACTCATGTGGAATTTAGTTGCCGAGGCCTCTGGCCGAGTCAAATAAACCACATGAGTCATGAAAAGAACTTCAGTGCCGAGGTACATATTATATATTTTTTAAAATCGAAAAAAAAATGTTTTATTAGGCGAAAAAATAATCATAAGGGATCACCCGTCCATGAACCGACTACGAGCGGCGTTGCTTGACTTTGACGATCGCTCTACCTAGGTCAAGTATGACGAGACACGGCACTTTCTAACAGAAAATCTAAACTGCTGCCTGTTGTGCTGCCTCCATAACAAATCTATTGATATTCAAACCTACTAAAATATTTATACTGAAAGATTGCGGTGCTATAGGTAACAATTTCGCAATGTGTACGAAAAGTTAAATGGGCCTTTATTGGCCGGGTTTTGAATATTTGGTCACTTTTGTCGGGCGATGGCTCCGCGTCTGACGTTTGATGTTTACATCCCGCCAAGGCCTACTTATTGAAAAAATCATACAATAATGAGCTACTTCAGTGCCGATTTCTGAGCTTTTAATGACGATTTTGGGACACTTCACGGCCGATTTCAAGAAAAATAAGTTATTAAAATTAGTCAAACAAATAAAGATTTTATAAGGGTGGTAAATCCTTGGACACACTGTATGTAATAATTTTTGGTTTCCAACACCTGTAGGTAGGTATTTTATATTTTTTTCTTTTTATTAGGTACAGGGTGAAGGTGATAGGTACATTCGATTTACCTAGAACACTAAAAGGCGCTTAATTTGAGACCTGGCAAGTTGAAATCGTCCAATAATTTGTTTATTGCAAAAACTGATAAAATTTTCGTTTCGTTAAAAATATTAATTAGTTTACGAGAAATAAATAAAAAATAAAAGTTTTAAAATAGTCAGCGGCGCACATTTTCTTTTTCTCAAAAATATTGGTTAAGGGACGCCACTGGACTTGATAATAATTGTAATCTACTTTTATATTTTTTTAGCATTAAGCAACTAAAAATACAACTTTTTGGTCTCTTGAATCTTGTTCGTATCTTGCTTCGTTTTCAAGAAAGCAGCAATGCAACAACAAAGCAATGACATGGAATAAAGTGGTTTTTATTTTGTGTCTCGAAAACGAAGCCAGATACGAAAAAAATTCAAGAGACCAAAAAGTTGTATTCTTAGTTGCTTAATGCGAGAAAAATATAAAAGTTTTAAAGAAGTCAGTGGCGCACATTTTTTCTTCCAAAAATATTGGTCACGATGGCCCAGGGACGCCACTGGACTTAATAATTTGAATCTACTTAGGGCTAAATTAACCCCTCTCTGCCGTAAATAACATTGTCAGATTTAAACAAAATCGGCTAAAGGATTATTAAAATATTGTTAAAAAAAAGATTTTTTTAAAAAAGTTTGACACCCTGTTTCTTAAAAACGAGACTTTTTAGGACACATGTTTATATGAACTTTTATACTTAAAATTGGTTCAGAAATTCGCCCTTGAAATTACGGCCTATCATTAAGTAACACCCTGTATATACATATACAGGGTGAGTTTTTTCGATGCCCACTATGGGGATCTCGGAAACTAGCAGAGCTAGAACAAAGGTTAAATGGGGAAAGAATTGCACTTTTGAATGCTCAATCTAATGCCCCTTTTGGATTTTTAAAAAAGTTTATGGCTCACTAGATATTTTGAAAAGAGTGATTTTTTGCTATTTCATCAGATCTCTGTAGCTCCGTTATTTCTGATTATACAGAAAAATGTAGAGACAAAAATTGTAGATAGTTTTGGGCTTAATAAGATAATCTAATCCAATATTTTATGTTGTTTGTGATTTTTGAGATATGACATAAACTTGTGTTTTTTTAAATGTAAATCATAGTTGGCTGTGACCTTATAAAATCGGCCATTTTTTGAGCTTTCCAAAGATATAATACTTGGCACAGTTATTATAAAAAATAAAAGAACTATGGGTAATTTTCTGATTTTTTTTTAATTTTCACAGTCAGCCATGGAATATTTTCATAATTTTGTTCTATTTTATAATTAGAGATACTTCAAACTTCCTAATATTTTGTTTTTAGCTGGTAACAAAATGTAACAAAATAAAACAAAAATAAAAAAAAATTAAATTCAAATTATTATTTTAAAAGGTCACCTTTTAAAATAAAAAAGGTGTTCAAACAATCCATCATTATTATTTATGCAAATATTGCATCTTTTTAAAACTGAATTTGTCGCCTTTCTTAGAGAGCGCCTGTCAATACTGGCAATTGCTTCTAAAACAGCTGCTCTTAATTTAACAATAATTGCCTCATATTTTATTTTGTACTGGTACCCACAAAAAGAAATCCAAAAAAGACAAATCGGGAGATCGGGGCTGACAGGAAATAGGTCTGTTTCTCCCTATCGAACTATTTGGATAGAGCTGAGGTAATTTCTTGAATGAACATCATGTTTTTGACTTTCCGTGACAGTTTGTTATTATTTTTCCTAGAGCCAAAAGGTAGATTGTGCTATTAAGAAAATGGCAAGTAATTAGTCTAATTTGGAGATGGCACAAATGCATTTCCTTTATGGTGTTGGCAATGGTAATGCCAAGGATGCCCGGCAACTCTATCAAGAAAGGTATCCTGATCATGTCATTCTAGGTAGAAATTTTTTCATCAACATTCATCGTCGTCTGACTGAATCTGGCAGTTTTAAAAGTAATACCTATGGGGGAAGACCTCATATAATTCGAACTGCGGTAGTTGAAGAGACTGTTCTACATGCGGTCGAAGAGAATCTAGCAACTAGGACGCGAAAAATTGGTAGGGAATTAAATATTTGTTATAAAAATGGTATGGGAAATTTTAAGATATTCTGTGTTGTATCCTTACCACATACAAAGAGTTCAGGTACCTACTTCTTCCAAGAGATTTTGAACTGCGTATGCAATTTTGTAGATGGTATCTTCAAAGCCTTGAAGAAAATCCTCACTTTGATTCCATCATTATGTTTATGGACGAAGCGCATTTTTCCAAAAATGCAATAATTAATTTCCCTAATAATCATAACTGGGCCCAAGAAAATTGTCATGCTATTACGGAGACCCATTTTCAGGATCAATAATTTTCACTCAACGTTTGGATGGGAATCAGTACTTTAAAAACTGCTAGAAATTTCAAAAAAGGAGATTTTTCATATAAACATGTATCGAAATCCTAGCGGTTTTCGTTATACAGGGTTTCAAAGTTTTTTTTTTTTCAATTTTTATGTTAGTTTTCCCTCAAGGACGACAGCTATGGCAGGCATATTTGGTACAGTTTAGACACACATTAAGTGCTATAAATTAAAAATAATTTGACCTACTTCCGCCAGTGCCGAAGACCCCGCGGGGATCAACCATATTTTATAAAAAATAAAAAAATAGTACGCCACTGGTAAAGTAATCTTTTTTGCTTCCACTTAATTTCACAACCAATTCTAACAAAAAAATTATTCTTGACTTTCTATCGAAAAATGTACCATTTTGAAAAATGAATTTTCGAGTGTTAATTTTTTTAGCAGAAGAAAATCAAAGTAGGTCTAGGTTTTTGAAATTTTGCACACCTACTCAGTTTTTAATTCTGAACAACTTTCCTTAATAACATTTTGTCATAAAACTTACAAAAATGGTTTCTAGATTCGAAAGATCATGTGTCTTGGAAACTTTGAAAAAACTAATTTTTCGCATCAGTAAACTGCCGGCACTGGTGGAAGTAGACAAGCCGAATTATTTTTAATTTATAGCATTTAATGAGTGTCCAAACTGTACCAAATATGTCTGCCATAGCTGTCGTCCTTTAGGAAAATTAAAAGAAAACTTGAAAAAAATTTGAACTTTGACGCCCTGTACAACGAAAACCGCTAGGATTTTGATACATGTTTATATGAAAAAATCTATATTTTTTTAAATTTTCTAGCAGTTTTTAAAGTATTGCTGATAAAGTTTGGACAACCCTGTATGAATATACAGGGTGTTTCTAAATTATGGTGCCAACGTAATATGACAGATAGAAAATGTCATTTTGAATAAAAAGTTTCCTATAAAGATGAGTCCAAAAATGCATGATAAGAAAGTCACAGGGTGATAAAAATATAGTTTTAAAAACATCTTTATCGCAATAGCTTCTACAGAAGTTATGCAATTTAAATGAAACTTGGTGCACTACTTTAGTAATTGAAGTGCAACAATTTTGTGTAAAAACAATTTATTCCCATCGACCAGAGGGGGAGGGGCGGGGTAGCACAATGAGTTTTCTACTCGTAACTTTTTTGGGGTTATCTTTTTGGTCTCGCAGGTTCATCATCTTGTAGTGCATCTTTTTATTTTGCAACAAAAGGGTACTCTTGTTCCATAACGATAAAATCAACCGTTTGCATTGAAATCGGCGAAATATGCTCCGAAACACCTGTTAACTCTTCGTTTGTGTAATTTAACCGTGCCGGCATTGTTTACAATAATTTTAAACTAAATGACATTTCTTCATTCTCTGACAATCGTATAATCAGCCATGGCCAACTGGATTTATCAAACTTAAAAAAACGCCCCCTTGATGAAGAAGTGGAAAATTAGTTTTTTGTAAATAAATCTAAAATGATAACGTTTAGGTATAGGAAGCCAAACACAAACTTGCCTTAATTTTTTGTGATGAATACGGCTACTACAAAAAAAAATGGGGGTTTCCATTTGAAAATTTTTAGTTTTTGGCATTTTTTGAATTAATATTTGAATAATTTTTTGTGGGCACCCTGTACAAGATCGGAAACTTTCTTTATGGTATTTCTCTGCACCAAGCCTTTGACTAAAAAATGCCAAGGGCGCGTTACGAAATATGTAGCCGTTATGAAGAAACTGTCAATTAAGTACGGGTCTGCATCCGTCATTTTTTCTCTAAAATGGCAAATATCTCAAAAACTGTTGAATTTAGGTATAGGACATGATACATGAAATGTACCTAGAATTTTCTGTAGAATCCAAAAATGCAATAAAATATAGTGTGTTCCATTTAAAATAACGAAGTTGTCATCGACTTCCGGTATAACCGGAAGTGCCGCCATTTTGAAAATATTTTAGATGAATAGTACTCATTGACATTGGTCAGCTGCCAAATTTTCAAAAAAATTCTGTTTACTTTTTGAGATATCGATCGATGCAGTTCGTGGTGAGACACCCTGTATGTAACTCAAAAGGCAGCTTTTAAATGCTATTACATTTTGCAATTCAAAAGTAAAAATGTTCGTTCCAGCCTAGTATTCATTGTCCCTAAAGGCATTTAACAAATTACTTAAACAGGGATAACCACCATTACCAATAATAAAGAGGATAGTTTCTTAGAACTCTACTGCCATGAGCAGAACCTGGCCAGCTAACAAATATATCACAATTCTTCTTCCATCTATTATTCCTATTGTACCTGAAAAATTGCTATTTCCAAAATTATTTAGTATTTCTTCTTTTTCCATGTTGTTTAACCATTTAATCACCTCAGGTGATAAATTGCTTATAAAATAAATCACCATCCCGAGAATCTTATGCAGTGTACTTTTACTTAGAGCAAATCTGTCTGCTACAGTTGTTCTAAAAGGTGCTGCTTCATTTGCAACGAGCCACAAAAACACCGTGATAAATTTTAATGTTGTGATTTTCTCAATGTCATCTTCCTGTTTGAGGTAATAGGTACTTCAAAGCTGCAAATTGTTGTGCAAATGGGACAGTATGCACCCACAAGTTCTAAAATTTCTTCCATATCTTCGTCACTAGAACTTAAATGAAATGGAATTCAAAAACAATAGCTTATTACAATTTAAATCAAATACGCAGCCACAGAAAATAGAAAAACAGCAAGCAGAAAAAAATTTTGTTAATTTTCGGGGTGCTATGAAGCTTTGGAATTATGGAGCATGCCCGAACCAGCAGTCCTTTCTCTATTGGTAGAACTGGAAAACTGATTCAGAAACAGTAACGAACCGAATCTGCGAACTGTTGTCCAAGGTTTGGTAATTTTTCATTGCTAACTCACGAACGCAAACTGCGCAAGCGTAGAAAACAAAAACTAGTTCAGGATTGCATCCGTATACAAAGCGATTGTGCTTTTTGTTGTCTGTTTTGTAGATTGTGACATATTTTATATATGTATGTGTCCTAGAATTGAACCAAATATTCATTCCATAATCTTGAATCGGGATGTAATAGATATTTCTGAGTATTCTAAAATGTATTAAAATGGAAAATTCTTGTTCCTCAAGACTTTCTTTACTCCTATTTAAATATTTTGTTAAATTAACTTTTATTTTACAGGGAATTTGGGATGGTATTATATTGCAAGTTGATCCAAAATTATTGAAAAACAAAATTAAAATGATTATTATTTAAAAAACTGCCAACTGTTATACAGGGTGTCCCAGTTCTAAACCACAATTTTAAAATAAACGATAGAAAATGTTATTTTGAGCAAAAAAGTTCATGTGAACATGGGTCCAGAAATGCTTTAATAAGAAGATACAGGTTGTTAAAATTTATTTTTTTAAACGGTTTTTTAATAATATCTCAAAAACGACAAATGATATTAACTTTAAATTCGATACACAGTATTTGGATATAAAATGCAATAAACTGAAGCTGCCGTTGCGCAATAAAAAAATTCTGTCAAATTTACCAAAATCCCATGGGCATACAAATTATTTAATAAAAAGGGGGGCGTTCCCTACCTTCTCGTACTCCACTCGTTATGACAACAAAACGCTGGTAGCTTCAGATATTATCAAACAACCGTTTAAAAAATAAACTGTCCTGTTTCTTCTTCATAAAGCATCTCTGGACCCATGTTCATATGAACTTTTTTGCTCAAAATAAATTTTTTTATCGTTTATTTCCCCCAATCCACCAACATGTTGTTGAAAAGCCCTTTTTGAGCACTTTAAGATGAGCCTATAATAATAATTATTATCATTCATTTATGAACAAATTTTTTTTACAGATGTGCATAGACGAGGGTTACATAATATTGTTACTTATATATCAATCGATATAAATAAATAAATTAAAATAATTAATATTAACAAACCGCCAGAGGAATATAACAAATGTTATATATGTTGTTGAAAAGCCCTTATAGAGCACTTCAAAATTAGCCTTATAATATATATAAAAAAGTTTAGTTTGCAGCACTTAAGTGGAAGTTCCTATCTGCTTTTGTATTTAACATTTATTTTTGGGTTAAAAAATAAAAGAGTTAGGGGGTAAAAAATAACTGAGCATTTTCGCACCTAGTAACCAAACTAACAGGGCTTTAACTTCTGATTTAAGTATGTAAAGAGGTGGAGTATGAAAATCTTTACTCTCAGCTAAAATTAGAGAAATAATAGTGGTGTCGTGGTTTTCGCGGGAAGACTTTGTACTGTCGTTACTCAGCATCAAGCAACCTCCAAGATAGTGTTTTATTACAATCCCCTCACATAAATCATCCACTACTGATCCAAGTTGAATAATAAGTTTTCCAGAGCAGAGCAATCATTACTTGCCCTATTTTTGCCTCAATCACACCGGTATATAGCCAGTTCTTCAAGGACGTAACGGACGAAGAGAGAAAGCTGACAAATGATCCGCTCGGCTTTCATTGTCTTTACAATTCTTTTTAATTGCAATAATTTTTTAATTTTTGTTTTTAAATTAACATTATTATTACCATTCATTTTATTAATGCATTTAATATCATTAGTACTTTTCTTTCTTTATTGTGGTCATTCATATCAGTGAGGATAGATCAATAAGTGTTATAAATTTTTTTGAAGGTGTGAAATAAAAAATGAGCATGTCTGAGAGAGGCGGAACTAGGAATTGTATAAGAGGAAGAATGTATTCATCTTCTCGTGTAATTTTTTAATCAATTGTCAGCTAAACTATTTACAGTGTATCCCAGAACACATGAAAAAAAAGCAAAAATCAAGTTTTAGCATTTTTGAAAATTCAAACTTTAGTGTTTAACCTTTGAATGTGAATTATGATTTCTATGTAGTAAAATCCTTTATCAGAGGCGAGTATATCGAATTCAGAGTGGTTAAGGATAAAAATTAAAAATCACAAATATTGTTTTCCAAAATCTGACTTTGCCTTTTTTGCAATAGAAGCCAAAAATACAAAAAAATCAGTAACTGGTTGCCTCAAAATTTGATTAGGAAATTTATAATAATAATAATATAAATGTGCAACTATACCTAACTATTCTGTAAATACAACATTATTTAAAATGTAAGGTAATGAATCAAAATTAATATCACAAACATTTCTACACAAAGAATCAAAATTCCGACACATTCTGTAAATTGGATTCTGATACATTATATTTGTAGATGCTAAATCATTATAAAATATTGCAGTATGTCTAGCTTCCAAACGAGGTATTACAAAATTAATTTCTTTCAGTAAAGTAGGACAATCCAAATTATTGTGAAGCAGATGGTATAAAAATTTTATTGAAATGACTTCCGCCTGTAACTTAAGGAAATCTCGTCAAAGCGAGATAATAGCAAGTGGTGATCGAAACCCCTAGGCGGGTAATGCCGATCCTAGTTGTAAACAAGATACTTAAGAAATCGTCTCTGTACTGACTCAATGACATCACTGTGACAAGTATAAATGGGTGACCAAATTAGAGCACCGTACTCTAACTTTCAGCGGACGAAGGATTGATATAAAAGTCTGAATGTGTGTGTATTTTCAAAGTATCTAATGTTTCTTATTATAAATCCTAGTGTTCTGGAAGCCGAAGCTACAATATACTGAACGTGAGGTAAGAATGTAAGCTCCCTGTCGAAGTAAACTCCCAAATTATTAACGTTATCAAGCCTGGCCAGAATGTCATTATCAATACAATAGTCAAAATAGAGAGGGTTTGTCTTTCTAGTGAAGCTAACGACATTACACTTGGAAACATTCAGAGACAGTCTATTTATGGCGCACCAATCGACAATAGTGTTGATCTTGTGTTGCAATTGTATAGAGTCGTCGACTGTAGATATGTCTTTAAATATTTTGAGATCGTCGGCATACATAAGTTTTTCACAGTTGAGTTTACCTATAAGGTCGTTAATAAAAAATAGGAAAAGTAGTGGACCTAAGTTAGAGCCCTGAGGTACTCCTGAAGTAGGTATGAAGTTATGAGACTTGTAACCCTCAATTTCTACAAACTGCTGACGTTCGGTCAAATATGATTTGAAAAGAGATATAAGGTCTGGCATTGCACCAAACTGTTCCAGTTTCGACAATAGTATATAATGGTCAATTCGATCGAATGCCTTTTGAAGGTCAGTATACACAACGTCGATTTGCCCCCGGTTATCCAAGGCCTGAGATGCTCTTAAAGAAAATGTTGAAAGATTAGTTACACAAGATCTTCCCTTTACAAATCCATGTTGTTCAGGAAATATCATGACCTTAATGTTAGAGAAAATAGCATTATAAACAAGTGTTTCGAAAACTTTGGAAAAGTTACAAAGAATCGACACCGGTCTATAGTTGTAAAAATGGAAGGATCTCCCTTTTTTAACACAGGACATACTCTGGATATTTTCCATATATCTGGAAATGTGGAATGGTTCAAAATTAGGTTAAATATGAAGGTAAGTGGTTCGGCCAGAACGTATGCACAATCTCTCAACAAAAAGTTGAGGATACCATCTATACCAGAAGTCATTTTTTCTTTAAGTGTTTTACATGCTCTGACGACTTGCTCTATTGTGAATTGTGGAATGTATAGCCTAGCACATGGATTGAAAATTGCATCGTTTTCTGGTACATGTTTATTGGATAATTGATATACGCTTTTAAAGTAGGTGGCAAAATAGTTCACTATGTCCTGAGGATTAGTTAATGTTGAGACATTGTTCGACATCGCACACGGAATCTTGGAGTGACCTTTCTTTGCCTTGATATATGCCCAAAACACGGATGGTTCATCATTGATACTATTTTCTGCATTTGTGATATAATTTGTATATGCCTGGTCGATCTGGACCTTAATCCTTCTGCGTAGGTCCTCGTATTTATTGCGAAAAGTATCACATTTGGAGAATTTAAAGTTCCTACGAGCTCTTTCTTTTAAGTAAATATTATCAATAATGTCCTTGGTAGACCAGGGGGAAACCGACGACGTCGTTTAACCTTACGGGGTACGCATGTCTCGAATACTGAATTAAGAGTATCATAGAAGCATCTCAATGAACTATTTACATCAGGCAGAGAATATAAATGAATCCAATCAATGTTTAATATACTTGTATACAACAAAGGATAATTTGCTTTCCTAAAATTGTAAGCCGACGGGTCGAGTCTGTATACTGGAAAATCAATATATCAATAATAATTCTAAGTCACGTTTTTTGCTAAAAAGATTCTTCACTATATCTAATGAAAAAGATTCTTTCTCTACAAAGCAATATTATATTACATGCTCAGACGGAAAACGCTTCATTACAGCTCAGGGACATGTAAGACTGATCTAGGTGCAAAGTGCCGAGATTAGCTACATCCCAAGGCTGTAATAAAATTTTCGCCGAGGGATGTACCTACTTTGCTCAAAATTATACAGTTTTTAGAAGTAATCATTATGATTATTTTGATTGATGCTTAATATTTTTTAACCTTATGCAACCTGTCATTTGTTTAGTACAATATGTAGAATATGGCAAACAAGACCGCTGCCAATGGAATCCCTACTTCCACATCACTTTTTTTGAATCCATCATTAATAGTAAATTTCAATATTGCACACAAATCCCTCAGTGTACTGACGTATTTTAACTTTTTTTAGACTTTTATCCCCTCATAATGATTCTCATTTCCTATGTCTCTGCAAAATAGTACCACAATTGAATTTGTTGGTCCCAAAAACATAGAAAATGACATACCACTCCCTTTTGATAATAAGGTCAAACATTCTCTCTGGTAACAATTATGTACTAATTTCTTTGTCTAAAAACAAAAATTATTGCAGTTAGAATATCTAAATAATATTTGTATATTTTTTTCATTCCCCACAATTTGAACCCTTTGCACAGAGCGATTTTGCACAAAAGCAATTTGAAGCATTGTAGGTAAGAGTTAAGAGTACATCTAACAAATTTCAATCCGATATCTTATAATCTGTTTGTTAGTTATCATGGGAACACAATTATTTGTTTGCTGGAACTTTGGTTTTTGACTTTCTGGAACATTTCAAACCAATTTAGCGAATACAAGTTTTTTGAATTAAGCCAAAAAAATACTTCCACTCTTGTGGTGATGAACTTTTTTTAAACTGTCACAGCGACTTGATTTCTTCAGTGGGTTTCCAAATAAGCAAAATAGTAACAAGTTCGTATTTAGTTATCATATAAACTGCCAATATAGGATTAAAAATGACAGCGAATTGGTCCAAAAGCGAGTTGATCCAAAAGCAGTATACTAGCATCTAAATTCTAAGTGTTGTCTGGCGTAAAATATGTAAGAATATAGCTGTAATAAGAAATCAAATAAGCATAAGGAATATAGGTATGAAGGTGACATTACCACTACTTCCCAATGCAATTGAAATGGTTCAACCCACTGCGGTGGGCGGGCACTAACCGTAGGTAGAAAACGAAGTGTATTGCCTATTCGATTAAGTGGGGAGTCTTTGAGAAGAGATATACAATTTGCCCGAGCTTCACCCCACCACCTCCCACTAAGTACCTCATTCCCGGAATACAACATTTTATTATAATCACATTCCTATTTGCTTATGGCTTTCCCTCTAAACTGTTTGTAACATTTTGTTGCACTAAAGTTAAACCTAGCCCTTTTATTTCTTATGGCTATATTCCTATACATATTATGCCCGCTGACACTTTTAGAATTGTCAGACCCTTATGTTAATATACAGGTACCTATGTGGTAGTTTCTTATGGATAATTGTTGACAGTGTATCTCACTGAATGCCAATAGTCAGATTTGACAAATTTCAGTCGTTCCACAAAACCAACATTAATCAATCATTATTTTTGCTTTATTTGCCCCCTCTTATTTGTTTGTATGTCAAAATACACCATTAGTTTAACCTCATCTGCAAATCTTAAATTAAGCTGCCATTATTTTGACTTAGGTAAGGAAGGGACCAGTCATAGGGTGTATACAGTGTGTCCCAGGATAAGTGAATGGCGTAAAAGGCCAAAAATTTTCGAGTTCAAATTTGGCCAATTGGATTCCAGGCCTGCTTGCCTAGAAAATAATTTTCACCATATTTTTAATTTTCAAAAATAAAGTAGGCCTTGACAGGAACGATTTATTTATTTTCTGTGTAGGTTAGGTGCCCTTTCTCGACAAGATATCGAAAAATTTCATTGGAAAAAGTTGCTTGGAATTGAAAGCTATGACCCTGTGTCAATTTTTGATTTGATTTGATTTTCTTTTTCATAAAGACATTATTTCAAACTAATCATAGTAGGCCGATTGAGTCCAAATTTCACATTCTTGCATACTTTTTTATTCTGAATAACTTTTTCTAATGAAATTTTTCGATATTTTAAACGACAAGGATAGTTAACCTACTTATAGGAAATAAAGTGGACAAAAATCAAAGTAGGCCAATTATTTTGAAAATTGGAATAGGGACATAATTTTAAATTCTCAGCAACTTCTTCTAATGAAATTTTTCGATATCTTGTTGAGAAAGGGCACTTAACTTACACAGAAAATAATTAAATCGTCCCTGTATCAGGGCCTACTTTATTTTTCAAAATTAAAAATATGGTGAAAATTATTTTCTAGGCAAGCAGGCCTGGACCCCAAATGGCCAAATTCGAACTCAAAAATTTTTGGTCTTTTACACCTTTCGTTTCACTTATTCTGGGACACACTGTATATAGGATAGTATATTTGTCAAAGGTTTAAGAGTTATGGCCTCAAGATTCTTAAAGTCATCATGGGACAATAATTGACGTCTTCATTTTTTTGAGGTCAAACTTATCTTTAGGTCTGCATAAAGACACAGCTTTTATGGGTTCGATGGAGTTGGTAAGAAACTCAAAAATCTTTTAACTTTCCCCATTTTTAAAAGCTTTTATTTAACTTGCTGTGTGTCCCACTTAAGAACTGACCACCCCTGTAAAATTTTTATTTATAGCTCGATTTTCATAAACTTTTTTTTGTTGGATAGAGCTTCACAAATGCCATCAAAGACATAATTCAGGTGCCTCGTGCGTTAAAGTCATGGCCCACTGAGACGGTGTTTTAGTGCTGAAATTTCGAGAAGTACTATTAGGGATTTTTTTTAGAGGAAAATTAATGCCAGATTCTTATTCAGCATTGTTCGAAACCCAAACGTACCAATTTGCATTGCCGTAACTCTACAGGGAGTTTCAAAATTTTTATTGCCACACTTAAGGGCTGACCACCCCCATAAAATTTTTATTTATAGCTCGATTTTCATAAACTTTTTTTTGTTGGGTAGAGCTTTGAAAATGGCATTAAATGCATAATTCAGGTGCCTCGTGCGTTAAATTCATGGCCCACTGAGACGGTGTTTTAGTGCTGAAATTTCGAGAAGTACTATTAGGGATTTTTTTAGAGGAAAATTAATGCCAGATTCTTATTCAGCATTGTTCGAAACCCAAATGTATACCACTTTGCATTACCGTAGCTCTACAGGGAGTTTCAAAATTTTTATTGCCACATAAGGGCTGACCACCCTCGTAAAACTTTTATTTATAGCTCTATCCAACAAAAAAAAAGTTTATGAAATCAAGCTAAAAATAAAAATTTTACAGGGGTGGTCACTAATTAATAATAATAATAATAATACGTCTTTATTAAGGCGGGGCTCCGTCATAGACTGCTTTGGCCCAACCTGAAAAGAAATTACAGTACATATTTAGTATAATAATTATTACAATGTGATAGAAACATCGAAAAGAAAAAATATATATATACAAATATATATTATACAAACCAATACGGTGCATGCCCAACAATAATTAAATTCACAGGTAGAGAACGACAACACCGTCACATAAATTATACATTCTTAGAAAGATATAACTTTGCCTTGTTTTTGAAATTCCGTTGACTGGATGCCAATTTGAGATCCAGTGGTAAAGAATTAAAAAGTGATGGAGCAAAATACATGAAAGAACCGTGAAAGACAGAGGTAACGTGCCGAGGTATCTGCATAAGCAGATGGGCCTATTCTGGACAGTATCTAACAAAGTAAGTTTAGTTCGTAGGTAAGTCGGTTTGCCTGTAGACAAAATTTTATATACGAAACAGGCATAATGGAGACGTCTCCTAGTAAACAATTTTTCTTGATTATGCCGTTGATAATAAGGTGTAATATGGTCCCTTTTCCGCACATTTACAGCATAACGCATACAGGTGTTTTGTATAAGTTGCAATCTCTGTGCATTTTGAGCAGATAGACAAGGGCCATATACAACGTCACAATAATCAAATTTTGATAAAATCAGGGATTCGACAAGTTTTAACTTAACATTTGCATCAAGCACAAATTTGAATTGGTATATAGATCTTAAAGTAGAGAAAGCTTTTTTTATAAGATCACTAACATGTGATTGAAAAGACATATTTGAATCTAAAACCACACCCAGATTTTTGCACTCACTTTTTGTTCCAACTTGACTCCATTTAAAGAAAGCCTATTCGTCAGATCTACCTTATAGCGCTGCACTTCAGTCCCCACTATCATGTAAACGGTTTTATTAGGATTTAGGTTTAGAGCGTTTTTGTTTGACCACTCAGAAATTAGCAGGAGGTCACGATTCATCTCCTGTTCATCAGGCGGAAAAGAAAGATACAACTGACTGTCGTCAGCATAAAGGTGTAACTTGCTCTGACTAAGAGAAGGCAGATCAGATGTGTAAATAACAAAGAGCAAGGGACCCAATATAGATCCCTGCAGGACTCCCGAGGACACCCCAATTGGATCAGAGATTGCATATTCGGAATCCACATTGAGTTTTACCCGCTGCCTCCGCCCCTGAAGGTACATAACGCACTCCAAGGCACCCCCTACAACCCCGTAGTAATTAAGTTTAGCTAACAATCTATGGTCCAGAGAGTCAAATGCCTTAGAGTAATCCAACATAACAACAGCAGTCACCATTCGCCGGTCAAGAGCCCCCAACGTGTCATCCACCAAATCAGCCAAAACCGTTGACGTATTATGGCCGCTCCTAAAACCAGATCCTCTGCGGTAAAATTTCAAAACGTTCTATATGATTCTTAAGTTGCATGTACGCTAATTTTTCAAGGATTTTAGAAAATAGTGGTAACAAACTAATTGGGCGCAAGGCAGAAATTTCCTCAACTTTATCTTTCTTTGGTATAGGAGTAACGATAGCACATTTCCACCGAGTCGGACCTACACTATTAGTTATGAAAAATTAATGATATGGGTCAGCGCTGCACAACAATAAGGCAGACATAGCCTAAATATTTCACCACTTATACCATCTATTCCCATTGCGTTACTTTTAATTTCAGATGCAATATTTAGAATTTCCAATGAGCTAACCTGGTTAAATTGAAAACTATTTGTAACTTTGGCACACCTCTCAGTATTGAAAAATGCTACAGTATCGTTATCGGCTTTCATCCTATTTACAGAATTTATGAAATAGTCGTTGATCTTGTTAGGATCTTTTAAACCGTCTGGAAGCTCGTGTAAAATTTTAGAGGACTTTTTATAAATATTAAGCCTGTCAAGAGTTTTCCACAAAGCCTGAGAATTATTAAAATTCAGATTTAATTGATTTTCAATATATGCTTTTTTCTCCCTACGTATTGAAGCAGTGACATAATTTCGCAGTTGTTTGTAATATTCCCATTTACCTAGAGACTGCCATACAGAGACTTGCAAATCTCGCAATGACTTAAGATAATCCGATAACGCCCTATCCTGAAGGGACATCATCAACTTAATTAGGCGTAATCCAAGGATTGGGTTTCTTTGTCACTCTGACACGCCTCAAAGGAGCATGCAGATCAATCAAACTCATAACAGCCGCCTCCAAAAATTCCACATTTTCATCGATGTGTTCGAATGTTAACACTCTGTCCCAATCTATTCTTCTTGCACTCATGCCAAACGCATTCAAATTAATATTTTTAATGGGCCTAGAGAAAATTATTTTTTCATGTTTTTTTTCTATTGGAATATCAATCAAGGTATATACCAAGGAATGGTCACTTCTGACAACTCCACACTGCTTGACGCTAATACCAAGTCAGGCCTATTTAGCCATATATGATCTAATAACTTCCCACTAACGGCACGGGTAGGTTCTTGAATAACCTGCTTAAAATTGAAAGTCTCTGAAAACAAACCATTTAAAAAACTTGCCTGAAGAGTGTTTGGCATAAGCAAATCAATATTTAGATCACCTAAACAGAAAATTATATCGGAAGATACTAGGCAGTCAGATATTATATTTTCTAAGACTTGCAAAGATTTAAAATTATTGACTGATGGATTATACACGCATCCCACACTTACCATCTTCCCATTGATTTTAGCAGATATCCACAAACTGTCAATGTCCAGTTCAGTAATTTTAACGATCAGTTTTACATTTTTTATGTAACTGCAGCTACGCACGTATATAAGAACAGCTCCGCCTCTCAGTGGTCTATCATGCCTAAAAAATATATACCCTGGAATATGTAAAAAATTATCGGATATATAATCATTTAGCCAAGTTTCAGACAAAGCAAAAATATCATAATTTGAATCCAATAAGAAATCCCTTAGCAAATCAAACTTATTTACCATGGATCGGATATTGAAATGAGAAATAAAAAACCCATGCCCGGCATCATCGCTCTCGCTCCCCGCAATATCATACATGTTTAACAAAGTCATTTTATTTGTAGTACACACTTTTATAAAGTGATAATAATAAGATAGTAGGAAGAACTTCTGCGCTGGCCTAAGAATATTTCCAAAAATAATATTTACAATTCTGTGAACTAATAGTATGTAATTACTTATTTGCTTACAAATATGAGAACTATACAATATAAACAGTCCAATTTAATCGAGCAGAAAACGGAATAAAGAAAGGAAAAAAAAAACGAATCGCGCCAAAAAGAATCCTATGTGGTAGCAGTTCCATGGCGATAAAGTCGTGGCCTCTCTCAAGCATCGATACTTAAATCGTCCTCGCAGGAAACTTATTTTTTGTTCCCGTTTCTTGATACAAAGACTCTGCCATCTTGTGTCCAAACATTAGATAAACCATATACTTCCGTGGCCTTCTTTACAAGCAAAAGGTTGAAAACGGTAAGATCTTCCTTTATGACAAATCCGGTTCTCTTTAATTTTTTCTTAGCATTGTATACACTGTTTTTATTCTTACTTGTTACAAACCTCACAAGTATTGGACGATGTTTGTTGCGACAATGTTTTCCCATCCTATAGCACTTGTCGATATCATTGGTTAAAATATTCAGCGACAGTTTGTTCTTAATTAGATTAATAGCTTTTTCTTCTGTGGATTCGACAGTTTCATTTGGATCTTCTTGAATACCATAAAAAATCAAATTTTTTGATTTGTAAAATTGCTCGAGCCTACTGGATTTATCTTCTAAAACTTTAATTTTATCCTTCGTAGTTTTCATTTCGCCCAATAATATTTTTAGAGGCTCCTCAAGTTTAGATAGCCTATCATCCAACTGCTTACCAATCAAGTCGGCCTGCCGCTTGCATTCTTTATTAATCAATTCTTCCATAGCCATGGGATCCTGAAGTTGGGCTTGTTGTCGGGTTTTTGATGCCATCTTAATCGACGTGGTAGGAACACAAATGTGAGCCCGCCAATATCGTTAGACATAATCTATATCAAACTTTGTTTCACTAGCAACAATTCGATGGTCACATACAACAGATCAACACCCAGGTAACTTCAAAGCTTCACTAATAGGCTTCTAGGTTTATAGCTAGCTTCTGTTCACAGTAAAAAAGCAAAGTCAAAGCCAGTACAGCAAAACAGTCTACACGGTAGGCATGCGAAATACAGAACTACAGAAATTAAGTGGGGCACTAAAAATTTTGAAACACCCTGTAGAGCTATGGTAATGCAAATTGGTACGTTTGGGTTTCGAATAACGCTGAATAAGAATCTGGCATTGATTTTCCTCTAAAAAAATCCCTAATAGTACTTTTCGAAATTTCAGTACTGAAGCACCGTCTCAGTGGGCCATGAATTTAAGGCACGAGGCACCTGAATTATGCATTTACTGCCATTATTGAAACTCTATCCAACAAAAAAAAGTTTATGAAATCGAGCTAAAAATAAAAATTTTACAGGGGTGGTCACTAATTAAGTGGGGCACTAAAAATTTTGAAACACCCTGTAGAGCTATGGTAATGCAAATTGGTACGTTTGTGTTTTGAACAACGCTGAATAAGAATCCGGCATTGATTTTCCTCTAAATAAATCCCTAATAGTACTTTTCGAAATTTCAGCACTAAAACACCGTCTCAGTGGGCCATGAATTTAAGGCACGAGGTACCTGAATTATGCATTTAATGCCATTTTTGAAGCTCTATCCAACAAAAAAAAGTTTATGGAAATCGAGCCATAAATAAAAATTTTACAGGGGTGGTCAGTCCTTAAGTGGGACACACTGTACATATGTAATACTTTCAAAATGGCCGTCGCCACAAGATGGCGGATGATGTATTTTTTGTCAACCCCCTTAATATGGGTATCAAATAAAAGGGTAAGGGCTACATTTTCTTTTCCCTTAATATGGGCATTAAATGAAAGGGCTTGAAGAGTAGAACTAAAAAGTTGAAAATAAAATTAATAGTAAAAAAATATTTTTAAAAACAAGCTTTTATTTAAATGCTCTGAAAAGAAGAAAAGAAACTTTATAATAAATCAAACCAACGCAAACCCATAATTTTGTTAAATTATACAACTGTATATGATATAACCTTCTTAATTTACAAGTCTTGTTCTCAATTCTAACCTAATGTAAATTTGTGTAATTCATGGGACTTTCCATTGCCTACCACTCTCATATGATCTTTAAACGCTGCCTTTGCAGGTCACCTGTTGTTGGGTATTGGTAATAAATGCAGTAGTAAGGAGGTCTCCGATAGGGATACCCTGTCAGAGTCGAGAAACTTTCCTAATATCAGCTATTACTAACATCGGCAGTGATTTGTGTCTGTATCACAGGTCCGATATAAGCAATTTTGAGATCCAACTACAGTAACGACCAGCTTTCTCAATGTCTAACTTTTCATAAAAGATATGTTGCAGATTGTTTTCTTTTGTCCGGTTGAAAAAGTACATTATATGGATCCTCGAAAAAAATATACACTTGCACTCCTTTACACTTATGACCAAATTTCTTTTTGGACTGTTGTTTTTAAAAAAATATTTATTTTTAGTTCAGCAGTTGCCATGGATTTTATTATTTCGTAGCCGACTGCATAAATGTTTTACAACCATTTAAGAGGAGGTTGCCGACAGCGAAAGTGACGTTAGATTTCGTGTTTTTTCAAGTTGTATAGCATAAAATCTAATAACATTTTACCTGGCAAAAATTTAGTACAAACATCTCTGTCTTCATTTCAATCATAAGATCATAAAAGCATATGCACTGGAATTATTATTTTTCCCAATGTTTTCATAACCTATAAAACAAAACGCTGCTTTTAAGATCTTATGATTAAAATGAAGACAGAGATGTTTGTACTAAATTTTTGCCAGGTAAAATGTTATTAGATTTTATGCCATACAACTTGAAAAAATATGAAATCTAACGTCACTTTCGCTGTCGGCAACCCCCTCTTAAAAAACATGTTCATATTTTAATAACAAGAAACTACAAAAGTTAAGGTGCCAGAAAATCTTCTTATACATGGTGTTTCCTGAGTACGTGTAGTAGGACGTTAATCCTTGGACCAAAATATTACGATTGAGCTTAACAACTACTGGTCAAATCTCAATAGTTGTAGTTGTCTCCGCTTTTTGTTTTTGGGGATAGAGAACAAGCTGAAAATGTTGATTTCTACGTATCTCACAGAGGGAGCCACTTGAGGTTATCTTTTTGGTCTTAAAGGTGCTTCATTTTAGTGCATCTTTTTGTTTTGCAACAAAAGTATACTCTTGTTTCATAACATTAAAATCAACCGTTTGCATTGAAATTGGCAAAATGTGCCCCAAAACACATTAACTTTAATATTTGAAACATACAATTTTCCCTTACTTATTTGAAATGTTACAGATCAATTATTGCACATTCGAAATGAAACATTGGACATTGGCTTTCTTGAAATAGGGTTTGTAAATTTTGCCAAATTCGATCATTTCCATTTTATGTTAAAAAAAAGGTTTGCAACCCATGAGCAAAGCTCCTTTAGCGCACCCGAATGATATTTTGACTCGGCCTTCGGCCTCTTCAAAATGCTATCGTTCTTGTGTGCTAAAGTAGTGCTTTGCACACTAGTTGCATAAATTACTATTAAAGTTATGGGAACTCTTTTAGATGCATTTTGCGATTTTTATTAATTAAAATCATGACAGTATTTTTTAAAGCAATAACTGTGTTTATTTATTAAAAATTACCAAGGTAACAAATTTCAAAAATTTCACTGGAATAGTGGAAGAGTATTTTGCAAAGTATCTAAGAATGAAAATAGAAAAAATTGTTTAAATCCCCAAAGCAAGCCAATAGCCGCTCTATAAAGAAGAAAGTTTATGTTTTACTTACACTACAACTAGCCATAGACTTAATTTCAAACCAAAAGTTGCCAAAATACTCTCGCTTGCTTTCTAAACTACATTGTTGTTTTTAGCAACTATCCCACCCTGTCGATTATTTTCAGTAAGTGGCGCCAGTGGCAATCGCTTGAAACAGAGCTATGTACCTGGTCTACAAATTTGAAGCAGTGGCTGATAAAATGTGTTTTGTTTAATAATACAAAAGATACTTACTTGGTTATATTTTTTATATTGTTAGCTATTATCAGCCTGACGTAAATAAAAAATTAAAAAATCGGAATCATGAATTTAAACCTAGTTCAAGTATTATTAAAATCGAATTATCTAAACAAACCTTAATTGGGTGCGAAAAAGAATAAATAGTGTGGAAGTAAATGCTTGTTATAAGGAGAAAAAAAGAAATTGCCGTATAGTATTTCTGCTGAAAAACAGATTTTTAACGATAAGTTAATTCTGAACTCAAAAAATTAAGTCTAAGATAATATGGATTCTGATCAACAGCAAAAAAAGGACTCAACATGCCCAAATAGGTTGAAGATTATTCTTGAGATTGACGAGAAGGTTGTTTCTGATGATAGGGCAGTGGCGGAGGCATTTTTAGATTATTTCTCCAGGGTAGTAGATGAGCAGCTTTATTCTTATTTTCCAAACGGTAAATCAGTTCAATGCACCACTTCTCAAATTCAGAATAATTCTATGGTTTTCTTTCCTGTTACGAAGGAAGATATAAACCAAGTCATACAGGATCTTAACAATAAAAGATCTACAGGGATTGATGAAGTACTGGTAGCTATCGAAAATAATTAATAAATCAATCTATGCCGGTGTTTTTCCGTCACGATTAAAAATTGCTTTGCTTTTGCCTATTTTTTTTGCACACAAACGAATTTTAATGTTAACATTTAACTCATGTAGAAATGTTTTCCCCGCACACAATATTCTTACAATTGCCTTGCATCTATCTGTTTAAACCGGTAAGCTATATTTATGAGAATAGGTACTGCTTGGTAACAAATGGTAGAAATTATGACTAAAATACTTTAGGTAAAGAAACTTTAGGGCTCTAAAGTTTAATAATTCTTACTATAAAAAATCATCCAAATTTGCTGGGCCCTATTATTTTAATCATTTACCTGAGTTTATTAATCAAGCTGAATCACTGGGCAAGTTCAAGTCCCTGCTAAAGCAGTTTTTGCATAGACATAGCTTTTATAGCATTAGTGAATTTTTGAGTCTGACTAACGATTGATTTTGGTCTGATAAAAAATTGTGAATTAAAAATTTAATTGTATGATAATTTAATGACATGTCCTATCTGTTTAGTATAAGCAGCCGAATGGAATAAATAAAGTTCTTATACTTCTTATTCTTATTCAAGCTGCCTTCCTTGGACAGCTCTGTTGGGAAAATTGTTGGCATGTATCAGTTGTTATATCATAATACAGTTCCTGGCAAGAGATTTGCCAATTACAAGGAACATTTTACTTACTAAGTTCATAATTTTCATCCTTTGTAAAATGGATCACACTGTAGCTATATAGAAATAAATTCGAAACTCAAGTGAAGTTTATTATACTGTATTTAACTTAAACAATTTCCCTTCAAATTTGTATAAAAAAGGCGGTTCATCCCTGTATATTATACTCTGTGTTACACCTTCCCCAATAAAATGATTTTTTTAAAATTTATAACTCACTTGTATAAATAAGCTTATTGTAAAAATAATTTTAGGTAACAAAATGTTTCATTTATTTTTATAATTAAATCAATGGTTCAATAATATCGCCACTGTATTTTTATTACAAGTTATAATCCTACCTATTACTATTAAATACTCAATAGTTAACAGGAAATTACACTGAACATTAACCAATTTTCGAGTTGAAATTTGAGCTTCTGGGGATCAGCCTTGCTTGGGTTGAAACTAATTTGTGACATAATTTTACTTTGGAAAAATCATGGTATACCTTGGAAATTATGGAAAAACTAATTTTCCACATCAGTAAAGTGCCCTTTTTGAAGTTTTACAGCAAAATATTATTAAATTAAGGAAACTTGTTCAGAATGAAAAACTGAGTAGGTTTGCGAAATTTTAAAAGTCTAGGCCTACTTTGATTTTTTTTGCATTTTTCCCACTTTTTTAGAAAAGTGCAATTTTTGTAGCTTTTACATCAAAATGTTATTAAGAAAACTTGTTCACAATGAAAAACCGGATAGTGAAAAATTTTGATTTTTTTCTGCTAAGAAATTAAAACGCACAAAAATCAAAGGAGACCTACGCTTCTGAATTTTTTCACACCTATCCAGTTTTTCATTGTAAACAAGTTTTCTTAATAACAATTTGACGTGGAAGCAACACAAAGTGCACCTTTCGAAAAAAAGTGGGAAAAATGCCAAAAAATCAAAGTAGGCCTAGACTTTCGAAATTTCGCAAACCGACTCAGTTTTTCATTCTGAACAAGTTTCCTTAATAACATTTTGCCGTAAAACCTACACAAAGGGCATTTTACTGATGTGGGAAATTAGTTTTTTCATAATTTCCAAAGCACAAATTTCTTTCAAACCAAGCCTAGCTGATTCCCAGGTATGAGGCGCCATTTCGGACTAAATTATTATTTTTGAATATATAAATTTATCGGGCTAATATATTTTTTTAATATGATATTTATAGAAATTTGCGTGAATAATCTTTTTGTAGTCAAATTTATATATTACGCATCGCCCAAAAGTATATATTACAGTAAACGCAAAAAAATATATCAAAACACTGGTCGTCACCAGAGGTCGCGCCGCGCATTCCTAAAGTGCACCGGCAACGCTGCAGCAGAAAGTGCAGAAGCCCGAAGTCGAAATATATTTTTTTATATGATATTTATAGAAATTTGCGCGAATAATCTTTTTTTAGTCAAATTTATATATTACGCATCGCCCAAAAGTATATATTACAGTAAACGCAAAAAATATATCAAAACACGGTATATTAATTTGGTGCGCCAATATATAATAATTTAGGGTACCACCGGTCGTCACCAGAGGTCGCGCTGCGCATCCCTAAAGTGCACCGGTAACGCCGCAGCAGAAAGCGCAGAATGGTGTAAAAGCAGGGACTCTTTAAAATAAAAAGGGTCCCTGTGTAAAATCCACCCCCGATTTTCTTGAAATTTTGGCTAGATAGGTTCCTATCCCCTATTTTTGGCCCGACGTTACACCATTGGAAAAGATTACCACAGCGCTTATCCCCCAAAAAGGAGGGAATACGCTCCTTATTGCAAAGATGCTTGAGAAAAATGCACTTCCGACGGCTTCCGACGTAGAACGTATCAAATGTTTACTTCGGCTTCGAACGTGTACGGAGTTAAATGTACGTCCAAAGAAGTCACGTGACTCAATCCACCAATGAGAGTGCAAGACGTATACCGACTTTTATATACATCGGACGTATAAATAGCCACTTCCTACAACAAAACCAAGGCGAAACGAAAATGATCATGCGGGCGGGAAACTAATATGTAAGATGATTGTGGGGTTATGCACCACAAAACATCAAATCCCAAACCTGACACAGAAAAAGAACATCCAGTACGTCAGTAATAATAATCACTTCGACTTCGGGCTTCCGCGCTTTCTGCTGCAGCGTTGCCGGTGCGCGACCTCTGGTGACGACCAGTGTTTTGATATATTTTTTTGCGTTTACTGTAATATATACTTTTGGGCGATGCGTCATATATAAATTTGACTAAAAAAAGATTATTCATGCAAATTTCTATAAATATCATATAAAAAAAATATTTCGACTTCGGGCTTCTGCCCTTTCTGCTGCAGCGTTGCCGGTGCACTTTAGGGATGCGCGGCGCGGCCTCTGGTGACAACCGGTGGTACCCTAAATTATTATATATTGGCGCACCAAATTAATATATCGTGTTTTGATATATTTTTTTGCGTTTACTGTAATATATACTTTTGGGCGATGCGTCATATATAAATTTGACTAAAAAAAGATTATTCATGCAAATTTCTATAAATATCATATAAAAAAAATATTTCGACTTCGGGCTTCTGCCCTTTCTGCTGCAGCGTTGCCGGTGCACTTTAGGGATGCGCGGCGCGGCCTCTGGTGACAACCGGTGGTACCCTAAATTATTATATATTGGCGCACCAAATTAATATATCGTGTTTTGATATATTTTTTTGCGTTTACTGTAATATATACTTTTGGGCGATGCGTCATATATAAATTTGACTAAAAAAAGATTATTCACGCAAATTTCTATAAATATCATATAAAAAAAATATTTCGACTTCGGGCTTCTGCCCTTTCTGCTGCAGCGTTGCCGGTGCACTTTAGGGATGCGCGGCGCGGCCTCTGGTGACAACCGGTGGTACCCTAAATTATTATATATTGGCGCACCAAATTAATATATCGTGTTTTGATATATTTTTTTTGCGTTTACTGTAATATATACTTTTGGGCGATGCGTCATATATAAATTTGACTAAAAAAAGATTATTCACGCAAATTTCTATAAATATCATATAAAAAAAATATTTCGACTTCGGGCTTCTGCCCTTTCTGCTGCAGCGTTGCCGGTGCACTTTAGGGATGCGCGGCGCGGCCTCTGGTGACAACCGGTGGTACCCTAAATTATTATATATTGGCGCACCAAATTAATATATCGTGTTTTGATATATTTTTTTGCGTTTACTGTAATATATACTTTTGGGCGATGCGTCATATATAAATTTGACTAAAAAAAGATTATTCACGCAAATTTCTATAAATATCATATAAAAAAAATATTTCGACTTCGGGCTTCTGCCCTTTCTGCTGCAGCGTTGCCGGTGCACTTTGGGGATGCGCGGCGCGGCCTCTGGTGACAACCGGTGGTACCCTAAATTATTATATATTGGCGCACCAAATTAATATATCGTGTTTTGATATATTTTTTTGCGTTTACTGTAATATATACTTTTGGGCGATGCGTAATATATAAATTTGACGCAAATTTATATAAATATCATATTAAAAAAATATATTAGCGCGAGAAATTTATATATTCAAAAATAATAATTTAGTCCGAAATGGCGCCTCATACCCAGGAGCTCAAATTTCAACTAATTTTTTTTTGTTATTTACACCTTATGTGAACTCAATCCAATATATTTACATAAAATTGTGTGAAAATATACCTACTTTTTTGCATTGGATAAGCCTGATTTTACTGGAATCTGGGGAAAAACTCAAAATCTTCCATGGAAAACTTTATTGTTTTTTTTTCGATTTAAATATTTTGTCAGGGCGCATTTTAACTATTGATGTGTCTACTTTAAAATGATATAATAATATGTACAAGATGATTTTTTAGGACTACTACTATGCTTATTTTGCGCCCTACAAAAAAAACGTAAGGAACAAAAATATTGCAATTTTGGATAGCTAAGTGGTGCTGAAAAAGAAATCGGCCTATAGCCAATTTGTCGCGCAATACAAAAAACCTCAAACTATTAATAGCCGTGAAATGTTTATTTCAAACAGGGACTCTTTAAAATAAGGGGACCCAGCATGTCACAGTCTATCACATAAGAAAAGTGAAGCCTTGAGGGGAAGTTTGTTTTCTGTCTACTCCAAGGAGACCACATAAGTGGGGTCAGTGTCCAACTGCTATCAGGTTTTATGTGACATGCCAGTGCCATAGATCCCAAAGGAGGCAAAATATTTCCCATCGTAGTTCACAATTTTTAGGTTTTCTAACTTCCAGATAGTCAATTAAAGGTAACGCGGCCCCCTGTAGTAGTCCCAATAATTGCAACCAGATTTTTCTTGTCTCACCTTTAGTAATCCTACAATTCCCATTACGTGGGCATTACGTATAACTAGGTAGTTCGAAACAAATCGTGTTTCGCAAATTTTAAATTATTAAGCAGGTAGCTTCAGTCAGGTCTTTAAACAGTTTTTATCTAAAACTAGGTATAAATTACAAAAATTTTATAATGAGCACCGAGAAAAACTACATGACTAAGTACAAGACCTAATCTTATTAGTCCATCCCGAAATCTGTGAAAGTTCTTTGGGTAGATACATTCAACAAGGGAAGAAAGTTCAAGTACACATATTATTACAAGTGGATTCAGGAACCTGGTAACAAGGTGCAATAGCGACAAATTCTCAAATAAGCAAAATCGGCACTGACTTACCATAGTTATATTACTTAAATTCCTGGAAATAATTGCAGGAAACCAAAAAATATAAAATAAATGTGATTCATTTGTCACTTGCCATATTCTGTGTTTGTTGACAGAATATTGTCAAGTTTAATTTTTAGAAATCATGGAAACCATTATTAATTTTTACTAACAATCAAAGTACCTGTTATATTCATAGATTCTCCAATAAAATGGCATACTTGGCATCATTGAGACCATTAGAATGAGGAAAGAAACGGCCTCACTTTGGAAAGTATAATGCTGGGTCCCCTTACTTTAAAGGGTCCCTGATTTCAAAAAGACACAGGAAATCTTTTATATTGAAAATTGATGGCACTGAGAAGCTTTATCCAGCCAGGTGATCAGATAGTTTTAGCAAATTACACAGGGTCTTCGGCTCTCTTGAGGGCATGGAAATTTTTGTCGATTTTAAGTTTATTTCGCACAGCGCGACAAATTGGGCGTGGAGAATCATTTCTTTTTTAAGGTCGCCTGGCTAACCAAAATTGCCATATTTTATTTTCTTACGTATTTTCTGTGCGGCCCAAAATAAGTGAGAAAATCACTTAATAAGAAATAAACAAAAAAAATTCATAGCCTCACAAGAGCCGAAGACCCTTTATAGTTTTCAGAAAGCAACTCAGTTTTTTCCCCTATCTCTTAATATAAACATGCTGCGACTATTAATTGTTTTGCTCAATTTGAAGTTTTTTTATATTGCACGACAAGTTGGCAGCACCACTTAGCTGTCAAAAACTTCCACATTTTTGTTTCTTACCTTTTTTTGTAGGGCGCAAAATAAGCGAGAAAACGTGGTGGTAGTTCTAAAAAATCATACTGTGTATGTTGATGGTTTGCTTTTCTTGAAACTGCTTAAAATTGTGAAAAACCAAAAAATGCACTGTCAAGTTGCGGGAAATAAGTTTGGCGCCATTAGGTTGCTCTTAGGTTGCCTGTCTAATCTTACAACTGGCCCCAGAAACGTTGGCCATCTTTTTCGCAAAAGTCTTTTGACAACCTTGAAAAGGAGGTGGTAAATCTCTTAATTGGGTATTGTAGTTTCCTCCAGTACCAAAAGAAACCTCGAAAACCCGATATCCATGAAAATTTACCAACTTCTGATTTTCTACTTACGAAGAACGGGACGACTATAGAATTAATAACATTGACTGGAATTCCCGGAACCACTCTTGGAAACTGCGTGTTTTTTTCTTATATCTCGATTTTTCGGGGATGCCGGAAGCATCCGAATCTCACTCGAAGACTCGGGGGAAGCTTTAAACATTCCAACCCCAGAGCCCCAAGCCGAAATAACGAAATAACGTAGCTGCCGTTTGAAAATTTTGTACTCAAAAACCGTAAGTTTTACAATATAGATTTTTGCTATAGATTATGCATAATTTTCTTCTCTACATCCTGGTAATTTTTTTATTTTAATTGAATGGATTCAAGTCCAGTTATGGGCAGTTATGGTTTTGGTGCACAAATAATTAGTAGGTAGTTCTTGATTAATAAAAAAAATGGGGGTCCATCGAGAGAGGACCTTTTTTTATGTTTTTCAGGGGAATTTTTTGAACAGATTGGTACTGGGAATGTCTTTATTCACATGTGAATTGAAATGCAGTGTAATATAAATTGACCACCTTGATGTCAGCGGCGACCGAAGTAGGGATTTAGGACAGCCAATGGTGCACCGTGTCCCACGAGGATGCATCCAAGCATTCCTGCGGAGTGTCTAGTTAAATTGCGCAAACTGTATATAGCATCGGTCTCGGATTAATTTCTATTTGCACATATTTTTCGATCGAAAATGACTGGGTTTTTAATTACATAAAGGAGCCATAATCCTCGAACCATCAGTGCCGCTACTAGTGAGGAGGGTCGATGGAGATGGCTCAATAAAATTGCAAGAACAATAAGACAAAAATGTAAAATGTTCAAAATGCCTATATTTAGTATTTTCCTAAAAATTATGATTATAATATAAGATGGTTACTAATTATTGCTACTTAATGAACAAAAATATTTTTTAAAAGTGTTCGTAACGTACATATTATTTAAAGTAGAATATTTATCTATTGGGCCATTTATGTTGTTCTTTATAACAAAACATACATGTTGCATCACTATTCCAGATGTGTTTTTCAATGTTTTATTATCAATCCATTTCAACATTTTGCCAGTGACACAAGACACATCTTCACCCATTGCTTGACATGCCACAAATACGGCAGCTGCTGATAATATCGATGGACTTGTAATTATGAAGACATTAAATAAAACACAACAATCAAGTACAAAATGTGATGCGATGTTCAATAACTAAAACAAATAAATGCCAATTTATTTAGAATGCATCAACCTATGTGTCCTAATAGGAATAATAATGCGATGATGATATTTATTTCAATATATTGACAATGACACATTTTATAATAGGTATTTAGGCCAATTTTTCTAAAGTTATAGTATATTATAGGTTGGAGCAGACTGTTTGAAAAGTAAGGTCAAACAAGCACAATTCGATGTATACAGTGCTTTTCTTTTAAAATGAACCATCTTAAATATCTTTTGCTTTTGAATATATTTGTTTCGTGTTACAAAAAGTAGATCAATTTATTGACCACATATTCCTTGGACATAACTACTAATGTGACTTTTCTATCACTATTTTTCATTTAGACACTTCTACTTGAAAATACAGGGTGTTAAAGTTTAATTTTTAAAAAACATTAACTATTTTGTTTTCTTTTTAAAATGTCCAGTTGAAATTTGACACAGATTTGTTTGTTATAATCAAATCACCCATTTTGAACTTTGCCAAACCCCCTAACTTTTTTTACACACATCTATGGCTTAAGTGAATTATTTTTTAAAACCAATGTTTACTTTCTGTAATTTTTTTATTTGGTTCGCAAGATATTTCGACTTATTTGGCTATTTAAATTAAAATTAGTCTATGATATGCGGCCCAAAACTCTTCAACAACCACTACATCATGCTTCATAATGCCTAAAGAAAGAACTATCCCAGAATAAATAGGCTATATTTTCTGTGTTTCCACCATAGACGCCGTAAAACTATGTATAATAGTACCTACAGTGTGTTTCACTTCAAGTCGAGACAATTCATCATTTTTTTACGGGTTGACAGATTTTCAAAACTTTTTTTAAAATATAGTGCTCCGAAAGATATACAATTTGACACTAATTTTTTTCAGATTCGTCTTTTCCATGACCTACTATGATCAAAGTCATACCCCCAAAAACTGCAAAAGTACATTAGGCATTTTTTTTAGGAAAAAAAATGAATAGCACAGTCGTATTGGCCATACCCGAAAACCCCACATACCAAGTTTCACGGTCATAACTTATACACAAAATAGCTTCAAACATAGCAAAAATACGGTTTTTCGGAGTACTCTGTACAAACACCGAGAGATATTTTAAAATTGTTTCTTTGCAGTTTGATTAGGGCTCACATAAGCCATCAATTCCCCCGATTTCATGGCCCTGCCTTAGGGCGTTCACATTAAAAATACAAAAATCGGAAAAAAAAAACAATTTTTCTCTAGGTGTTTTTTTTTTCATTTTTTTTTCCTACAATTTTAACTTATGCCTATTAAAAAACATAAACGATATTAAATTTTAGAAAGTATTTTCAAAAAAGAGCACCCTGGATACGTGGATACCAACCAATTTTTAATTTTTTTCAAATAAAAAAAGGTGTTTTTATTGAAAATACTTTCTTAAATTTAATATTGTTTATGTTTTTTAATAGGCATAAGTTAAAAATGTAGAAAAAATGTAAAAAAAAAACACCAAGAGAAAAATCGATTTTTTCGATTTTTGTATTTTTAACGTGTCTAAAATAGCTTCAAACATAACAAAAAGTTATGACCGTGAAACTTGGTATGTGGGGTTTTCAGGTATGGCCAATACGACTGTGCTATTCATTTTTTTCCTAAAAAAATGCCTAATGTACTTTTGCAGTTTTTGGGGGTATAATTTTGATCATAGTAGGTCATGGAAAAGACGAATCTGAAAGAAATTAGTGTCAAAATGTATATCTTTCGGAGCACTATATTTAAAAAAAAAAGTTTTTGAAAATCGGTCAACCCGTAAAAAAATAATGAATTGTCTCGACTTGAAATGAACCACACTGTATATACAGCGTGTCATGGGCGAAACTGGGTTCGTTAAAATGACCTGATGACATGTTTGATGCTGGATGATTCGTCTGCTCCAACAATGAGGACCTCGAGGAAACCTAAACGACCTGGGAGGGATGATTGGCTGAGGGCCAGAAGGGTAATCACATGGAGTGGTAAGCTGGGCAGTTAGCTATTTCCAACCTTACAAGTCACCAGGTGAAGAAGGGATGTAATAGTACCTCACATGTTAAAACTAGCTAGCCTCGCATGAGGATTTATCCCATCAGAGTGGTCGAGGGTCGAGGTAATTTATATGCCAAAGATGAGCCAAAATGACCTCCTTCCTGATTCATATCGATCTATCTGCGTAACCTCATTTCCAACGAACTGAGTTTATGCTCAAAAAATACACAAACCTACCTGAGGATGACTCCCCAAATTTACAAAATTCTTCTAAGGGACTCAAAAAATATAAGGGGCGCTGACTTTAGAACCTCACTGTATGTAGGTATAGTAGAGATTAAACTTCATATCTCCAACAAGAAACTTTTTCAGAACTAAAATGGTTGAGTCAATATAAAAATTTAACTCACAATTAGTAGACTTCAGCCTTTCTTAGAAGAACACCTCTGCGTCATCGTGGCTTGCTCCAACCGAGTAAGGACCGCCTCCGAATTTTACGTACCAACCGACCCAGCCAATGATGCCCGTCGTTGCCATGCAAATACCGTGGTTGTAAGGGGTGGAGCTAATATGTTCTACTGCGCATCTATCTAATAATAGCTTCCCGGTGTTCTTCTAAGGGCAGCTGAACTCTACAATGAAACTTTCATTCACTGTAGTACAAAATTTTCTTGGAGATTTTGTAAAAGATAAATTTTAGCCAATACAAACTATCTCTTCCTATTATTTATGTGTTCATTTAAGTTGGAAATGTTGGCTCTGTTACAAATGAGTGCAGGACAATTCAACACGTGACAAAATAGCTCAACACACAATAACACAGGGACAAAAGAGCGCACAATGCAACGACAAATGGGCGCTTGGACAAAAATCTACAGCAACAAAATGGAGCAAAATAGTAACTATAACAGTAACCTTTAAAATCAATTTAAATTTGCCAGTACTACCATTCATTGTGAATTCCGTGCACTCTTAATCTGAGCCAATTATTATAGTTATTAGGTACTGTTTTGTCTTTGCGCCCTGTTGTCCCAGTGCCCTTTTGTCCATTGCATTATCGTGTCTCACACTATTCTTGGCTTTTCTAAACCAACGCCATGTTTTATGATTACTGTTTTAGTTATTTTTATAAAATAGTGCCCCATTTTATCCTGGTGCTCATTTGTCCTTGTGTTCTTTTGTTATCAGTTATCACGCTAAGATGCCTCACTTTGTATTGTTAAACACTATTATGGCTCAGCGCTCAAACGTCTCCATTTTTTGTCTCATGCTGAATTGTCTTGCACTCATTTGTAACAAAGCTGAAAAAGTTGACTTATTAACCGCATTTTTCTGACCATAGGGGTCAGTTTTCTTTTAGCCCAAGACACAACATTTTTTTCTAAAATATTAGTATGTTGGCAGAAAATCTGTTTAAAATGGTACATGCCTTTTATGATATTCTTTACCATCATTTTTAAAGATTTTCTATTTTTACCTTCTTATTTGGCAAAGCCATTTTCCACAGATAGTAGCACAGAAAGTCATTGTGATCAATTATATTCAAGTCAAAATTTGTCTTTCTTAATATTTTCCTTTCCATTGATAAAAACTCGTTTTTTGAGTACTTTCCAGAGCATAATGAAAACAGCCTGGCAAGCTGAAATGTAAAGTTATTTAAAATATGTCAAGATGTAAATACAATAATTTAAAAAAATACCTGAATAGTAACAGTGCTGTCAAATACTTTGTGGATTATCCAGAAACAAGTGATGGCAATAAGCATATACGAACTTCTACGCATTCTAAGACTAATTATAATGTAGTGAAAAAGTCTCATTGACATATAAAAAACAGAGTCTGCAGCATTAGTTAAATCCTAAAAAAAAAAAGAATTTGGGACCTCATTGAAGCTTACAAAATGTCGATTTCATAAACAGGTAGCCTGTCGCCATATATCAATGAGAAACTACCCTAAACAGATGTCAACAGGGTACTACAGACTGCTAGCTGTCTAGCCAGATTTGATTTGATGAGAAAACCATTCAAGTAGTATTTAATATTACAAACTGCTTTTTGTCTCTAACTTGTTCTAATAAAAATAAATGTATGTTATATGAATGAAAACATACTTACAATAATTTTCAGGATCCAGTTTACTATTTGGAATCTATAGTCTATGCATATGTATGTAACTGCTTCGATTTCTCTTAAAGTATGTTTTGCTTCTAATCCTATTAAGTATGTCATAATATCCTAAAAATTTAAATGAATACTCGGAGGGTTGCCTTCAACTAGATATATAGATACAAATTGCAGCATTGCATAAAAAAATGCTTATTTGTCAAACACGTGTCTTTGCCTATTATTTTACTGGTTATTGTCTGTAGCAACAAAACTACCCCAACAAAATAATTGAGGGCTACCCAGGGTTGGAGGAAAGCTGGATCTTATGTGAGATCAAACTTAAATAAGTTCAAAGGAAAATCCGATATCTCTATAGACCCTGATACAAAAGTTTGTGATAAAAAAAATTGTCCAAATAATTCAGTTGGTTAGACCCCACCTTCCTTTCCACATATTAAAGCCAAGTATTTATAAAACAAACATTTATTAGTTTACCACAATTAGGTACCCATAGTGATAATTACACGATTACATGTGATATCCATCCTATAACCTTTCGTTTAAAGTTTTTATTTATTAAAAACAAATGCTAAGCTACATGCTAAATTGGTACGACAGTGTTTCGAAACTCTTTGCTTACAACATTTCTTTTAATGATACATAGATATACCTTTTCTTGAGGCAAAACCATTATAATTTTCAACTCATTACTAGTTTAGAAAGTTGAGTTTAATAATTCACACTTAAACCACCGGTATATGGGCAAACTATAAGCTTAAAGTTAAATTTATAGATAATAGAAAGGAAAAAAGGTAAAACCGTGATTTCATCATAGAGTTCTAATTCGCTCAAACCGTTGTCATTAAAAGGACCACAAATACAGACCAACCCTAGCTTTAGAGGTTGATCCTACCTTAGCTGTGTGTGAACGTGTGTGTGCCTGATATAAGGACACGTAACACCATGAGTTTTCACTGCAATAGAGCACATACAAATTTGCTTCGCAAATCACCCGTGTTTTTCATGTGTGAAAATTACAATTCGCTGTGTAGCCACTGTGATATCAATTTTGATCACCTAGACAAAATTATTGAGTTGTGTTTAGTTTTATGTAAATAAGTATCTTTTAAGTATTTATTTATGATATAAAGCGTAGTTGTATTATATACCCTTTTGCTTCTTCATTTGATGTGGTTCATTTGGTGATTTATTTAATTAGCATTTTCTTTGTGTGCCAATATGGCTAATACATATTTTCTTATTATTTTTGTATTGTATAAGTTGTCCTGTAAATGGTTTACACTGTTGGGCAATAAACGCTTATTATTATTATATCGACTTAGCCAAAAGGCATTCGCACTCCCTCTCTGGGGAACATTCACTCAGATCCCGGGTATCCAGAATACCATAAGGATCTGGCTCGGACGAGACCCTTGCCATGTTATCGAGTCTTAGGTGACATTGATGTTGTCGGACGTTCCTGCATTCCCCATGAATTTCCTGACGGTTCGGGCTGTCACAAGTAGTACTGCTTTCTGCATGGACCTGTAAAGACTATCAGTTAGACCCAGCTCTTTTATGTTTCTCAGCAAACTTTTTGGTATAACACCAGTTGTTGACACGATAATTGGAATCGTCTTGACGTTTTCCATTTCCCATTGCCTTCTAATTCGTTCTTCTAAGTCTCTGTACTTCGCGATCTTCTCGACTTGCTTCACACGCAGGTTGTTGTTGTTCGGGATGGCCACATCAATCAGAGTTGTCTTATTATTATTATTATTATTATTGATGGTGTCCAGAGGTCATCAGTAGCTACATGATCTTGAACAGACTCCAACCCATGCTCGAGATGAACCACCTTTGTAGCTGTACCAATTATTTGTTGATATGAACGAGACGAGGTGACATGACTATTGTCCTAGGGGCTTATGGTAAATCAACTTTGAAGCCAGTTTGAACAACAAAACCCAAAGGAACTTCCCTAAAAAAAACTATGATTTTTCTTTTCCTCTTTTCTAGAGAAAACTGTTAAGGGATACCTTTAAATAAAGGTCCAAAGAACGAAACTACATAAGAAACTACAAAATTAAAGAAGATAGTCATCAACCAAACCAACCTAGGAAAAACGGGCTAAATCACTTTAGCTGGAGAACATATTAGCCCAAAATATGCCACAAAACTTCACAGAACTCGGGCTCAACATTAACGGCGCGAATTCCACCAAGATCAACATCAAACCTTCTTAAATAACTTCGTGAGGCGGAACCGAAATTTGAAGGTAGGCCCTCTTTTCCTTCCCTTATTCGTTCTTCCTGGGAATTGAACAGGTCCGCAATAGCGCCCCCACTTTAGTAGACTTGAACTAAAACTGGTAATCATTAAAAAATTAAAGAAAAATTAAAAAGACAATTATTTTATCTCTAAAAAACTAAAACCTATACATGAGATAATCAGCCAACTGACTATTATCCTTTAGGGAGATAAATAAATACTTAAAAGCACTATTGAACTTTACAATTTAACCAAAACTAGAAAAATAACAGTGCCATCTATTGGAACATGGTGAAACGTACCAGGCGGGAATTCCCAATGCAAAGAAAGGGAACCAACGCTGGTCGCTCTGCAAAAATCCGCAAAGCGCTACTTATCACCTTCTGAACTAGGTGTCGCTATTTGAATGAATTTGTTATCTCGCAGATAAAAATACCAAATAATTTGCAAACATCTCTAAAATGCATTTTTGTAAGCAATCTAAGCTTAATAATAAAATACTCCGTCTCGCTGTCACATCTGTTTAAAGAAATAAAATATTTTTTTGAAAAGACCTACCCTGCATCCGGGGCGTAATTGGCGCAGTCGGTAGGATCGCGTTAGGAATTTTTCACTGAAGTTACTCAGTTATCTTGCGAGAAAACTCCTGTTGGTTTTCACCATTCAATAATGTAGTCAACGTTTCAACCACGAAACACCTTCAACAGCAGTGCCAATTACAACTTTACTAAGACTAAAAAATCTCTTTTACAATAATTCATCGAACACATAATAATATAATAAAATCATATCTCTAATCACAACAGATATGTGACTATAGTGTTGTCTCTTTCTGTTTGCAAGATATTCACCTGTTTTTCTAATTGGTATAGAGTACGGAAGTTTATCGTACAACTAGTTAAATGAAACAAATGTTTTCGCACAGAATTAAGTGTCGGATTTAAAAATTTCATAAATATATAGGACGTTCTAAAAATATAAATTTAATTTACCATGCTTTGGCTTAACACTGTGTATAATGTCCTCTAAAGTTAAAATATACTAGGTACCTTGGATTTGATACAACTTTTATCAGAAACTTTTAGACAGAAATAAAGACAGAAATTCCTTTGACCTATCACATGACCTTCTCTGACTACCATTCAAAAAAACAATATGGCGGCTGGTCACCATTTTTAAATAACTGTCCCATTTCTTTAACATTTTGGATAGGAAGAACTAATTTTACACCCATACTGTATAAATATTATGTTTATTTAAGTTGCTTATGAGATATAAATTAGGCATAAATTACCATAGTGTGAGGATTGAATGGCGTGCAAACACTCATTGGCTATGTAATGAATATTACATTATGTTATTTAGTGCACTAATCTTAATGTTCTTTGCATACTCTAAATCTGAATTATCATTGAGGATCTGATGTACGCCTATAGATTTAGATGTTAGTAAATAAATATAATTAACCGTTTTTCAAAATCAAAACATAGATTGGATTTTGTTCTGTAAACTACAAGTTTATTAAAAGTATGTTGTACTATTCAGACTTTTACTAACAAGGTCCCTCTTACATCTACTATAATTATTAGGTATAGTCGTATATGCAATGGTTTTTCTTTGTGATCGCTGACCAAGTGCATTTACTGTGGTGGCAACATTCGTGGTGTCGCCGAACTATTTAGATTGTATGTTTTTCTGCCTTCGATCGACCTTGGTTTGAATCAAGGTCAAGGCAGACTGCACGAACACATTTCTTTATAGAAAAACACTGCTGATGGCCAAGAGCGCTGGACAAAATGAGTGAGGCAATTATCTAAACAACAAAGTTTAGGGTAGATTTATGACACGGTATTTGTCTAACTTTGCAACCACATTGTAGCACCTATTTCCCAAATATTGCTGAAGAAGAAACATATTAGGGTCTATAACCAACCAGCAACATTAGAACAATCGCTCAATTCTGTCATTAGAACATTGTCAAATTCTCTATGGGACGTTAAATATTGTCTACAAATAGTAAGAATAGTGGTAGTAACAATGATGAGTTTATTTCTTGACAAAAACATATTTTTATATTTTTGTACCCAATACACAATAAAAGGTTATGTGCATGTGTGTATTTGCTTAAAAACTTGCGCAAAAAATCTTTATTTGCCTATTTTTTTATTTAAATTCACATCAAAGAATTTTTTATTGCATAAATATTAAAATATTAACTGTAGTGCAATTTAATCATATACCTACCTATACCACGCAAAAGGAACTTGCGGGGGAATATTTAGCAGCAATTTTTAACCCTAAATTAAGCAAGCATTTTAAAATGGTATATGTATATATAAAGGGTGTTTCATTAAGGGTGAAGAGATACCATATTTCAGGAATCAGAAATCTTCTTAAGTAATGTGGTCACGAAAAATCGCTGTAATTTAATTTTAAGTTCGTAGGTCGGCCGCTAGGGGGCGTATTCACAACAGTAAATTTGAAAATGAGTTTTCTCAAAAAATGACTAATAAAAGTATATTAAAAATAATTTTATTGCACTCTTCAGCAAATTCTGAACAATTTTCGTTAAGGATTTTGGCTCTAACTCTTCAAATAGAGGTGAAATGGGCGGATAAAACTTGACTTAAAAAAATGCTGCTAACTCCGGTTTGGCTCAACCGAATTGATCGAATTTGGGCTTGTTGGAGAGAGCTTTCCTTTTTCTATCAAATGATTGTCCGGTAAGGTCATTTCGAATTTCGTGGTCACCGCTAGAGGGCGTAATTTGAAAAATTTCCCTTTTATTACAATTTTCTCCGAAATTTTAAATGCAATGACATATTTATTCTGCTATAATCAAAAAGTAAATTAAATTTACAACAAGGTTCAAATCGATATCTTACATTACATTAGTTTCTGAGTTATCGCCAAAAGAATAATTATTAACATGTTATTTGAAAGAAGAAGGTAGGTATTTGTTGTCAAAGATTTCCGTGGTCAAGCTTGCCTTGAAATAAATAAAAATTTGTTTGAGCTTTTCGTAAATTGCTATTTTTCTCACTTTTTATTTCGTTAAACGTATTTCTAATTTACTTAATGTACCTACCTGTCATATTGATATAAAATTATCTAGGATATCATCTAGCAAGCCATGAAACAAAATCGTTTGGTGTCTAGCGAAGCAAAAAAGTAAACGTTACATGAATCAAGTTTTAACATTAATATTGTGTCAAATCTTGGATTTTTTTAAATTTTGAATTAAAATTATGTGGTGCATTTATTAAAAAATGCCTTATACGTATGCCGAGGCTTACGATATGCTTGCCGTATATTTTCAATGTTTTGAACATGCTCCACTTGCGGAATGTGAATACGCTGTCAGGTATTTACGAAAATCTCAAGCAGATTTTTATTTATTTCTTGGCATGCTTGACTATGGAAATCTTTGACAACAAATACCTACCTTCTTCGTTCAAATAACATGTTAATAAATAACATGTCGATAACTCTGAAACTAATGAAGATATCGATTTGAACCTTTGGTACTTTTTGTTGTGAATTTAATGTACTTTTCGATTATAACAGAATAAATATGCCATTGTATTTAAAATTTCGGAGAAAATTGTAATAAAAGGGAAATTTTTCAAATTGCGCCCTCTAGCAGTGACCACGAAATTATTGGACAATCATTTGATAGAAGAAGGAAAGCTCTCTTCAACAAGCCCAAATTCGACCAATTCGGTTAAGCCAAACCGGAGTTAGCAGCAATTTTTCAAGTCAAGGTTTATCCACCCGTTTCACCTCTATTTGAAGAGCTAGAGCAAAAAATCCTTAATGAAAATTGTTCAGAGTTTGCTAAAGAGTGCAATAAAATTATTTTTGATATACCTTTATTAGTAATTTTTTTGAGAAAACTCTTTTTTCAAATTTACTGTTGCGAATACGCCCTCTAGCGGCCGACCTACGAACTTAAAAATAATTTCCACCAATTTTTCGTGACCACATTATTTAAGAAGATTTTTCTCCCAAAGCTCCAGGCTCCAGGACTATTAATTCCTGAGATATGTTACCTCTTCACCCTTAATGAAACACCCTGTACAGGATTGTTCTATAAATGCTTGAGATTGAAATGTGAAACAGGCGTTAAAGAAACCGCTTTTCTGTTTGATATTTTACTTGTTGTACAGTTTTTGTTTAAATTATTACATTTGTTGTAACAGACAATGGTGTTTTTAACATTAAACCACCCCGTTGATTTTTTCGTCGTGTGGCACTAGTGGCGATCACTTGAAACAGCGCTATGCACAGGTCTTTACTATAGTGTTGGTCCAGGTTTATCCTAGTTTGTAGTGGGTTTGTGGTGGCTTTCGTAATATCTACGGACAACTACAAATGGTAATATTTAAATAAAAGAATATTATATAAATTAAAAGACTACTTACTAAATTGAGGTTGTATAAATTCGCAAAATGTGAAATAGTTAATCCTTTAAAATAATGTATACAGTGACCGGCAGAAAGTAGGACACAAAAATTTAATATTTTTAAACTCTGATTTCGATTAATTTAAATTTCTAGCTGCTAATCGAACAAAATTGAAGTTTAGAAGCAAATTCGTGTGTTATCCGATGATAAGTTGTGCTTGCGGTATTTTGTTTTTTTGTAATACACAGGGTGGGCGAAAAAAATACAAAAAAGGTAAATTTATTCTTTTGACTAGGTGGCTGTGACTTTAAATCTGACATCCACCTTTGATTCCAAACAACTGTTGTAAGTAACTTTTTACCATATTTTAAAAAATAAGGGTACTTTACTCTTGAGTTATTTTGACATTTTTTAATCTACCTCATATCCAAAAAGAGATATTTAAATTTTGATATGTGCGTTTTGAGTTTGAAATGATGCACCAACTTTTATCAAGAATAAAATTTTCTGAGAAATGAATAATAAAAAAGTTTTCCATTTGTGTCCAACTTTCTGCCGGTCACTGTATAACTACCATATACAGGGTGATTCATTGGGAATGGGAAATCCCGAAACTGGGGGTAGGGGAGACCAAAATATGGCGATTGAGCCCAACATTGCTTAAACAAATGTTGTTTGTTTGAGAGATACAGTGCGTTCAAGTTCTTATTTTTATATTGAATTATGGCCATATCTACCAAAATAATCAAGCTGCTGACCTGACATTTGGCACTGCTATGTTTTTGGGGATGGAGAATAAGCTGAAAATGTCAATTTCTACGTATCTCATAGAGGGCGCCACTTGCGCGGTTTTTGGATCGTGCTTTTACTCGTAACTTTTTTGAGGTTATCTTTTTGGTCCTGCAGGTTTGTCACTTTAGCGCACCTTTTCATTCTGCAACAAAAAGGTACTCTTGTTCCATAACGCCCAAATCAACCGTTTGCGTTGAAATTGCCAAAACGTGCCCCGAAACACCTGTTGAATTCAAGATTCGAAAAATAAAATTTTCACCTACTACTTTCAAATATTGCACAACGACTGTACCATTTAAAGCGAGAAAAAAACCTATATGAACAATGTCCCAAAAAATGTTCACTTTCAAAATGGAACAGATTGAAACTCGACAAACTTTGGACACCCTATTTCAAGAAAACAAATGTGTTTCCACCAATGTTCATTTGGCATTTTTTTCTTCATTTTCAATGTACAGTTGATCTGTAACATTTGAAAGTAGTAGGTGAAAATTTTATTTTTCGAATCTTGAAGTCAACAGGTGTTTCGGGGCACGTTATGGCAATTTCAACGCAAACGGTTGATTTGGGCGTTATGGAACAAGAGTACCTTTTTGTTGCAGAATGAAAAGGTACGCTAAAATGACAAACCTGCAGGACCAAAAAGATAACCTCAAAAAAGTTACGAATAAAAGCACGATCCAAAAACCGCGCAAGTGGCGCCCTCTGTGAGATACGTAGAAATTGACATTTTCAGCTTATTCTCCATCCCCAAAAACATAGCAGTGCCAAATTTCAGGTCAGCAGCTTGATTATTTTGGTAGATATAGCCATAATTCTATTTAAATTAAAAGTAAAAAAATATTTTTAAAAAAAGCTTTTATTTAAATGCGCTAAAAAGAATAAAATAATCTTTTCTTTTAAAACTTTTACTATCAACTTATAACGTCATTCCACAATTTATATGATATAAAAGCTTGTCGCGAGATTTAAGTAGTGGTATTTACTTAGTTTGAAAACTTAAATCTCGCGACAAGCTTTTATATCATATAAATTGTGGAATGACGTTATAAGTTGATAGTAAAAGTTTTAAAAGAAAAGATTATTTTATTCTTTTTAGCGCATTTAAATAAAAGCTTTTTTTAAAAATATTTTTTTACTTTTAATTTATTTTGTAATTTTTAGTTTGGCCAGGTGTCCGAGTCTATTCATCTCAGTTAACGCATCATTGTTGCAAGGTCGTTTGCCGGTTAGTTTAGAACAGTCTAGCGCTTCAATGAGGAGACCTTCTAATGACCATCTTGGGTGTTCCGCCATGTTGGATTTAGAATGACGTCACACATATAATCATGCATTGTCATCCAAATTAAACGTGTGTACAAAATTTCAGCTCGATCGGTTGAAATTTAACTAGTCCGCCATCTTGAGTGTTCCGCCATGTTGGATTTAGAATGACGTCACACATATAATCATGCATTGTCATCCAAATTAAACGTGTGTACAAAATTTCAGCTCGATCGGTTGAAATTTAACTAGTCCGCCATCTTGAGTGTTCCGCCATGTTGGATTTAGAATGACGTCACACATATAATCATGCATTGTCATCCAAATTAAACGTGTGTACAAAATTTCAGCTCGATCGGTTGAAATTTAACTAGTCCGCCATCTTGGGTGATCCGCCATGTTGGATTTAGAATGACGTCACACATATAATCATGCATTGTCATCCAAATTAAACGTGTGTACAAAATTTCAGCTCGATCGGTTGAAGATATCTGCTTCAAAATTGAGTTGCAAGATTCCACCCGAACAAATTACATACATACATACATACATACATACATTGCAAGTTAAATAAAAGCTTTTAAAATAAGAACTTGAACGCACTGTATCTCTCAAACAAACAACATTTGTTTAAGCAATGTTGGGCTCAGTCGCTATATTTTGGTCTCCCCTACCCCCAGTTTCGGGATTTCCCATTCCCAATGAATCACCCTGTATAATAAAAATCAATTATTTACCTTATAATTATATTATATACATTATTGTAAAGGATTCACTGTTTCATATTTTCAGAATTTATACAACTTCAATTTACTAAGTACCGTAATACGGGGTGAATTCGGACGGTAGGGGCAAATTCGGACACTCGGCATTTTTCGGACATTTTCGTCTATTCTAGTGCTTTCTTTCGTGATAAATGTCACGTGTTGTGTTATATTTTCCAGTCGAGTATCAAGGAAGGTGGGGTGTACATTGGAGAGTTAAAATAAAGTAAGAAGGTAGTTTTATAATGCATTTTATATTAGGCCTATTTTTCTGTTATTTTGCAAACCTCGAAAAGAAAGTGCTGTAGTTAAAAAAGGAGAAAAAATATTTATATAAACACTGAGTAATTTGAGTGAGCATATCAGTATAATATAACACAGGAAAAAATTATTACGAAAATATCAATGTTTTTTTTTAATTCAACAATAACGAAAAATTTGTCCCTAGGAGGGGGGAATTCGGACAGCATGGTTCGAATATATAGAAGAAAAATTGGCAGCACATTTATGCAGTATTGCGAGGGGACCTTGAAAAAAGCAATAGAATCTTTTAATAATAGGCGAGAAAACTTGAGGGAGGTAGCCGATTTTTACAGAATCCCTATCTGAGTGACAAAATTCACAACAAACATCCGGAAAAACAAGGCGGCGAAACTATCTTTATTACCCGAGGAAGAACAAATATTTATGGTGATTGGCGGGATAAAAAAATTGGCAGAATGGGGTTTCCCCTTATCGAGAAGTGACATAATGTCTCTTGTAAAATCTTATTTTGACAGATATGGTAGAAAAACTATATTTAAGAATAACAACTATCCGGGAAATGATTAGTTTTACAAGTTTATAATAAGAAATCGAGAAATTACTGAGAGACTAGCGCAGAACATAAAAACAAATAGAGCAAACGTAAATAAACAACTGATTAAAGAATATTTTGAAAATTTATCGGTTGCACTGAATGATGTTTCGCTACAAAACGTAATAAATTATGATGAACATCACTCATGATCCCGATAGGGTTATTTTCGATTGGTTTTTTCTTCTATCCCAACCAATAATGCCTTATTTAGTCGCAACAAGTGTTTTTTATTATTTTTAAGTGTCCGAGTTCACCCCACGAATAATCAGAATTCGTTTTAGATGGAAAACAATAGGTGTCCAAATTCACCCCACACATTGGGGTGAATTCGGACACTATATATGTAAAAAAATATATATGTTAGTGAAAACATTTTTAATTTTTTTTTTTCATAAATAAAAGGTAGATATATTAATAAATATATATTATTTTTTCCCCATTTTTTTGTAAAAAAATAAAGCAGTAATTTGCAAAAAACCTCAAAATTTGTCCGAATTCACCCCATGTTACGGTAATCTTAATTTATATAATATTCCTTTATTTAAATATTACCATTTTGTCCTGATGATGGAATAACGAAAGCTTGACTATATAAAAAAAGTTTTCTTATGTTGCCTGTTGACTGCATCCCCACTAAAAACATCACATTTTTCTTTTTAACCGAGTCAGTCAAGACTTATACCTTCCTTCATTATTTTTTAGTTAGGAAATTTTGGTACCAGCTAAAAATTTGAGCATATAATTGAACAATAACTTTAGTTCTGATCACTATTACCATTGTTTATGTAGGAACTTGAGCAATACATCTGAACTATGGCAGAATACATGATTATTTTTGTTGTGCCATAGATGTTCAACATAATAATACTCCAATTAGTTTCGATACCAAGACTTGTTGTCTAGCGTCGTGTATATTTATATGAGAGGGTGCAATCCTCAGATGTAACTTACTACTATGCTTACCTCCACATAATCTGTGCTATAGATATCCAAGAGAAAGGGTTTAGTCAAATCTAAAAATGAATTAATGTCACATTATAAACTTCAGTGTACAGTCATAACAAAGTAATTATTGATGAATCTTCAACAACAAATTAATACTTATTCTTTATTAATAGGCAAAAGTAGGGGTTAATAGTTATTTACATTGCCAGATGCGTAAGTGCACTTTTTTGGCCGAGGAGGTTGTTTAAAGACCGAGGCAACGCGAGCGTTGCCTTGGTCATTAAAAGTACCTCCGAGGCCAAAAAAGAGCTTAGGCATCATGCAATGTATTACATTTTTCCTGCTACCAAAAATTTCAAGTTATAGGTACTTTGAGTAAAGCTCTAGATACATATGGAGTAGATTGTTAATAATGATCTTCAAAATAACCTTTGTTCAATTACTAAAAATGATAATCAGTGATAAATATAAGAGGCAGAATGCAGCGATAATAAAAAATAAATAAAAATGTTGAACTTTTGTATGGGATTTGAACCATGGATCTACGAATTACTAATCGCGTACTCTTACCCCACCGGTAGCGCGGATCTTGTCAAGTTTGTTCTGTTGTGCGGCTCTTATTTGACGCCAGAGAAACACTTAAATTATTAATTTTTCTTTGGTATAATTCGTGTTCTTTATGATTAAAACCAGTTTGTAAAACGATTGCCTATTAAAATTGACGCAAGATTAGCGTTTCTACATATATTTTATTAATGGTTTTAAGGTCCTTGCTGCGTAAGGGTTGCTAAGCAATACTTTTTGTACCTAGCAACCACTTTCGCAGCTAGCAACCAAAATAACAGGGCACCTCGAACATTTGACTTTCGCTTTCGGGCCTGTTGGCGAGTATGTAAAGTGAACTTACGGGGGAGGGAGCAGGAAAAATTAATTAATAGGTTTGTTCCAACAGAGTTTTGAACAGTTCTCGAACCATTTTCTTTTGAGAACTGCAGTTGAAACAAACCCATTGTTTCACAAAATCTGGCTGCTTCAAAAGTTTCCTAGTATACTGAAGTCTCTTCTTATATCTAGTCGCAATAACATTTTTAAAATTTAGCTATCCAAAGTTGGTGGCATTGAGCCCAGAGACGTATTAAGCCACTTCGCATATTGACATATGTTAGATATTTAACCCTAATTTTCAATAGAATATTTTCTAATAAATTTTGATATGTTTTGTGTGTCATTAAAATGAAAAATAATTCTTTGTTAAACCGCACATACTTAATATGTACATTACCAAGACTGTTACCTTTTTGTACAAATTGCTGCACAGTGAATTAAGTTCTGAGCTACTCAGTCAGATATATTTTCTTGTTCCTAGACAAAGCCCCAAAAATATTGTTACCTTTTATTGTAGTCGAGCTAAAACCAAGTTTCTTATGAAATCACCTTTATATGTCATATGCAACAATAATGTTATCAGATTTATCAGACATAAATTATTGTGATAGATTATCTAATACCTAACTATATTATTAACAGCCATACAACATCTGGGTGAAGATTTTTGATATCATTTTTATTATCTCTTCTTATATTCGTGTAGGTTAATTTTAATTTTCTAGAATAAGTTGTACCTATTTGTTCTATAAATGGTTATTGTACTGTTGGGCAATAAAGTATTAATATTATTATTATTACTATTAACTGTTGGAAGAAGCTGGAGAAAATAAAAAGTAAGTACATCCGTTCAATAACAATATGTTTTAGAAATCTTCAGGGTCAATATGAAAAGAAGAGATAGTTTATGTTTGCAATAAGTAGGTACAACTTTTGGTAAGATTTAAGATTTCAATGCAAAGAAACACAAACTTTTTATATGTTGGTAGGTATGTTATAGCCACCATAAGTACCTATATGTAATATTTTCAATCATATCTCGGTTTGTTTTAGATTTTAATGTTCTGTGAAGAAAACACGCTAAACCAGTTGCTATTATAAACTTATATTATCAGTCATTTTGTTTTATTGATTGCTTCAATGGCATTCAACATTTGTGCTAGCTGTTCCTGGATATTTTCTTTTGTATTTATTTTTATATTCTTCAACTTTGTTGATGTTTATCCATATAAACTACTGTTGAGAAAATGTCTTCCAATAACTGATGACAAGCAAGAATTTTGTTCTAATGTTGGGAGAATAAATAGAAAATTACGAAGTAGGTACTGATATTTGTAGTATTGTGCAACCAATATTTTTTATATTAAGCTACCAAAATATATATTGAAAATTGTGAATCGGGTGTTCAGTAAGAAAAAAAAGCGATTAGAGCACATATTTTTCAAAATAGGCATCTATTTTTGTTTTATCCCAACAGATAAATATATACTTTAGTTTTCAAAGAGTAGCAGTATTTTTACAAAATTGTCAAGGCAATATTCTTTGAGCAAAATATTCTGGTGAAAGAGTAGGGTATATTAAATGGCTAAATTAACATTTTGTACCCTAAGATGGCATTTATCGCTTACCTATTCGTTATTCTGGGGCCGTGAACCCAGAGAACCATCCTTCAGCACCTCCAGCGCAGAGGCTATCCTAATCTTCCTATTCGGAAGCGTTTATAATGATATGATATGATTTTTTTACTTAAATGTCTCTGAATGTAGGAAAAATTACCTGCCACGCTCGTAAACAGTAAGACAGTAAAATATGAAAGTGACAAAAATGAGTGGCGATAACTGTTAAATAATAATACGGAACAAAAAATTTTAATATTTTTTCTAAACAAGCTATTAAGTTAATGGAAAAAATATCGAGAGTAAAAAAGTTTCTAAATTAAATAAAAATAAACTGACTTACAAAAAAGTTTTGTAAAAAAACGAATAGTCGTTTCAAATTTCTACCCTTAGGATACATAGGGTGCAAAAAGGAATTCAACCATAAAATGTCTCCCAACTTGGGTAACGTATTCCAAAATTCAAGTTTCTAGATTAATAAATCATTTTTTATCCCTCTTAAGGTTGGAATAACTTTCCAGGGAAGGCTTAAAGCGAAAGATTTTATATGAGAACCTCCCCTTAAAACCACCCGTAGAATATTTCCTCCAGGTCAAAACAGATACTTAACCGTAAGCGCATTTGAATATTCTTAGTTCCCATCTAAATGCGAAGTAGGCAGGAAGCTTCAGTTTGACGGACCACGATTTTTGAATTATTTCACGCGTTTGTTCTAATATTTAACAGTTTTAAACTATGCTTTTAACAAACCTTTTTGTTTTTTTTTGTTGCTGATTTATTTCCAGTATTAGGTAAGGTATTAACAATTAAAGTTTGTTGTTATTTTTAAGGTATATGAACATACTTTCACAATTTATTTATTTTATTAGTCGAACCATGTTGCGGGAGGATATAGACGCACCTCTCCAAAGCCTCCCTCGAGTGTCCAAACCCTCCTTTTCTGCTAGGAAAAGTGAGCAAGAGCATGGTCTTAAAAAATCTACTCTAGCATTATATGTAAAAAAAAACAAAAGAAGTTGCAATTGATAATTCTTTCCGCATTTCGTCACATGTCAAGTTTTATCTAATGAATTGGAATCCTCACTTGCCTGTTATCTTAAAAGATACTCGAATATGTACCATGGTTTAACTCCAAAAGCTACCCAGAGATGTGCATATGAATTCGTTGAAAAAATCCACCTTAAAGTTCCAGTGGAAAGGATTGGTTCACAGGATTTTTAAGTAAGCAAACTGAATTGTCCATAAGAACCCCAGAGAACAGTCTAGATAACTTTTTACAAGTTTTAGGTAAAAAAGTCATTCTTATAATGGACAATTATGAATCCCACTTATCTGTTCCTGCAATTAATTACTGCAAAGAAAATCGTATTACAATTCTAACTCTTCCACCTCACACATCGAACAAATTGCAACCATTAGATAGGACTGTTTTTAGCCCATTCAAAACATATTTCAACCAAGGAGCAGATGACTGGATGCTCTCTCATCCATGACAGGCTTTGTCAATTTATGACCTGGCACCAATATGCATGACAGCTTGGAATCGATCGCCAACTCCCTCAAATATCAAGTCTGGATTCTGTTGCACTGGAATTTGGCCGTTTGATGAAAATATTTTTAGCGAAGAAGATTTCCTTTGCTCATTTGTCACAGAGAGGGTAGCACCTCCAAGTAGATACATCACTCCCATCCACCTCTTCTGAAAAGTCATTACCAGAACCAGAACCCCAAATTCCAGTTGAAATCGAGCCCAAGCAAAATTTTGTATCACCATCCGAAATAAGACTACCCGAAAGCTCCAGAAGGAGAAGCAACTGCAAAAGGTCCATTAAAAAGAAAATCCATAGTAGCAATCAATACTCCAGAACGTGATGAAATTGGGAATAAGAAATTCATAGAAAAGAGACCACAAATCGATCAAAAGAAAATAGGGAAGGTAAAGGACAAAGTTATGAGTGACTCTTCTTCCGATGAGGAATAAGTGATTTACAAAGACATCCTCAGATTTGGACTTGTAACAGGATGAGGACAAGAAACGAGAACCTTGAAATCCAGAGTTTCTTGGTTTGTAAAGTGTTTTGAAAAAATCAGTTAGACATCGCTAAAATAGAAGAAGTTATTGTGGATGGCTACAACCTAAAATTTTTGAAGGAGCAAGTTGCTTCCAATCCGTTTAGATTTTGTTAAGAGTCTCCAACAGCATTTGTCTCATACGAAGAAGTGATTTTGAAACTATTGAATCCTTTGACCAAAGTGTTAGATATATGCAGATATGATATATTTTAATGTCGATCTTACCGAGTACACCTTATCTTAATGCTGGAGTTGTGGTTTTATACACATTTTTAGCTTATCGTTTGTTTGTTTATACAAATATTTAAAAATATGTTTGTCAAATAATTGAGACCCTCCCCGTCATTGGGGAGGGTTTAGACATATTACATACGGACATATACGTATGTAACTCATAATGTTGTAATAATTTTTCAACAAAATATGCAAATATGTATATAAAACGCATGTATCAATCGGTCTGATTCCAATATTTTAGGTATTTCTTGCTTATGTCCACGCCATAATTATTTATTTAAATACTGTCCAAACCCTCCTGGCAGTCGCCTATACATTTAACATTTAAAGATTTTTCAGTCCATCCAATGGCATTTAAGTTACTCGTGATGTACCAATTGTTTGAGTTATTTTGTGTTTGTTGAGACTGTTGAGTGAAGAATTATTAGAATAAGAACACCTGTCAAATAATTTCGCCTAAAACAGGGGGGGGGGGTGGGGTTGTCAGACTATATCAATCAACAATGTATTAACAAAATTGCTAGTTGTTAAAAACTTCTTGAAATTTAGTGACCGATTCAAAATCTCTGTGAGAGATCTCATATAATTCTGTTCAGTCCACTGCATAGGCACCGTCTTCTCAAAATTTGGCTGGGTGCCCACTGTATACTATATACAGGGTGTCCCCCAGCCTGCCATAATTTACCAGCGCGTTCTGCGACCCAAAAAAATGAAAAAAGTTTCTATAAACATGACCTCAAAAATGCCCCCTAAGGGGGCTATAGCCTCCGAAAGGGGCAGTTTCGCAAACGGGTATTTCTAAATATCTCCAGAACGAGCAAAGATAAAATTTTGAAATTTGGTATGTGATATACCTGTGAGATTTGACATTTACCGAGGTAGAGATAGTTTGACATTCTTCATCATAGGCGTCCCAAATGGGGGGGTGAAGGGGTTAAAAATACTCTAAAATTTTTGTGTGTGCCTTTTTTCACCATTTATTTCAAAATTATGAAATTTCAGTGTCTTATACAAAAAAAAAAGGTGCTCTTGTGAAACTTTGATAGCACGCACCATTTTCGAGTAAAACCGTTTTGAACTTTTTTTGCAATTTGCCACAAAAATGCAAATTAGAAATTAGCCTGCGATGATTTACTACACTTAATGTAAAAAGTTCTTATAAACATGACCTCAAAAATGCCCCCTAAGGGGGCTATAGCCCCCGAAAGGGGCAGTTTTGCAAACGGATATTTTTAAATATCTCCAGAACGAGCAAAGATAAAATTTTGAAATTTGGTATGTGATATACCTGTGAGATTTGACATTTACCGAGGTAGAGATAGTTTGACATTCTTCAACATAGGCGTCCCAAATGGGAGGTCAAATGGCTAAATTCGCAAAAAATTTTTGTTTGTGCTTTTTTCAGGATTTATTGCAAAATTATGAAATCTCAGGATATGGATATTTTACCAAAAAAGGTGCTTTTGTTAAATTTTGATATCATGCATCGTTCTCGAGTAAATCGATTTGAAATTTTCTTTGCAGTGATGGAATGCATATTATAAAATATTGAAAAAAAGGAATCATAGCAGCTAATGGCTATGGAAGAAATTTCAAATAGGAAGGTCTACTACTTTATGTTCGTGGCAGTACCTTGGTAAAATTTTTAACAAGAAGTTCCACTTTTCTAAAACAAACAAAACAGGACGTACCTATTAAAATTTTCAAAAACGAAGCAATAACAATACATTCTGACAAGAACAATTTAAATTCGAGTCCGTAGACTTATGATAACAGCTGTTCAAAATTATTTCCATTTTGTTCGATACAAATTATCGCACGACGCCTTATAGCGCTTGATGCTCGCAAAATGTGAAACTGGTCTCTTCTTATTTCATTGCCAGCCAACTGAATTCTCTGCCGTAGTTCTTCCAATGTATCAACTTCAGTTGCATAAACTAAATTGTTTAGGTAAATGACCCCATAAATAATAATCAAGGGGATAAAGATCCGGCGATCGCGGTGGCCAAGGTATGGGACTGCCCCTACCAATCCACCTACCAGGAAAATTCTCATTCAACCAGACCCTAACATTTCGTCGGAAATGAGCAAGCGCCCCGTCGTGCTGGTGGTACATATTAACCCTTGCATTTATAGGGACATCTTCCAAAAGTTGGCCCAGATTATTTTGGAGAAAATTGAGGTATTCATTAGCGTTAAGACGGTAGGGTAATTCTATGGGACCAATTAATTGATCGCCTATAATACCTGCCCAATTTTTTGCAAATTTTAGCCATTTGACCTCCCATTTGGGACGCGTATGATGAAGAATGTCAAACTATCTCTACCTCGGTAAATGTCAAATCTCACAGGTTTATCACATACCAAATTTCAAAATTTTATCTTTGCTCGTTCTGGAGATATTTAGAAATACCCGTTTGCGAAACTGCCCCTTTCGGGGGCTGTAGCCCCCTTAGGGGGCATTTTTGAGGTCATGTTTATAGGAACTTTTTATATTTTTTTGGGTCGCGGAACGCGCTGGTAAATCATCGCAGGCTAATTTCTAATTTGCATTTTTGTGGCAAATTGCAAAAAAAAAATTCAAAACGGTTTTACTCGAAAATGGTGCATGTTATCGAAGTTTCACAAGAGCACCTTTTTTTTGTATAAGACACTGAAATTTCATAATTTTGAAATAAATGGTGAAAAAAGGCACACACAAAAAAATTAGGGTATTTTTAACCCCTTGACCCCCCCATTTGGGACGCCTATGTTGAAGAATGTCAAACTATCTCTACCTCGGTAAATGTCAAATCTCACAGGTATATCACATACCAAATTTCAAAATTTTATCTTTGCTCGTTCTGGAGATATTTAGAAATACCCGTTTGCGAAACTGCCCCTTTCGGGGGCTATAGCCCCCTTAGGGGGCATTTTTGAAGTCATGTTTATAGAAACTTTTTTCATTGTTTTGGGTCGCAGAACGCGCTGGTAAATTATGGCAGGCTAATTTCGGGACACCCTGTATACAACCCCCCCAAATGTTATTTAAAAAAAATTTATTTATAAAAATAAAATAAAAGTGCATAACAAAAAATGAACAGTTATCACCCTGATGATTAAAAAAACCAAACTTAAATAGAATGAAATAAAATAAAGGTGTTTCTATAAGAAAGGCCTCGTCTCTTACTTCCTCCAAAGGGAAACAAATGAGAGAGATATATATCAGCTGATTCATCCGGATGAGAGTCGGCTGAATTTTAAGACGCGGTTTTTAAACAAAAACAAAAAACGACTAGTTACCTAACTTTGCGTAAATAACGCACAAGTGCTTAGTCTTATGGACGATTTTATGGGGAACATTTGACATATTTTCGAATTGTTTAGTTACCACTTTGTTACCTTTGCTTCAGCTTCCAACAACTGGTCAAACTTTTGGCCGGGTGCTCCGCACCCAGCAAAATTTTTGGCCGGGTGCTTGAGCCCCGGAGCACCCGCGGAGTCGGCGCCTATGGTCCACTGTATTTGTAGCCAATTTTTAGTATATCTCCTTTTTATGAAAGCACATAGTATTCACTTAGCAGGAAATCGCAGCCTTATATTTTAATGATAAAAAATTCAGAGGATTTTGACACCTCTTAATGGAAAATTTAATATTTTGTGAAACTGTTTATTTTAGTCCATACTATCACCCGAGCTATCTAGCGAAAAGCACTACTTTCAAAACCATCCTGTATAGAACAAAGTTAGTTTGAATTAAAAGTTCATTCTTTTACGCTTGCCAAAATTGTTGATTACTTAATAGCACAACATAGAGTCTACAATGGTTATTTTGTGTCATGTCTCATGTCTCCTGTATGGCACAGAAATAAATCTACAGGAATTAATCAATTGATATCGATATTTCCTGAAATCACCTGGACCAGAAATTGTCTGCGCACTAATGAAATGTTTTCTGATGTTGTCTGGTTCGTGGCATTGTTTGAAATTTTGTTCCACCTATACTAAAACTTTCGTTTTGCAAGGTGGTGGCATACAACAGCAGAAACCATTGCATCGCTGCACAAATTGGCCACTGTGGTCATGTGTTTCAACTGTAGATGGCTTTCTTTGATATTACATGAAGTTGCTGAGGGAGAAGATGAGAAAAGACATGAAAATGCGCAGGCATAACCTTGCTTCCAGGATGTGATTTTGAAAATTTTGCAATGTCATTATTCCATGATACATGTATTGAACTGAACTCCAGTACTGAATACAAAGATACATTTAAACAATATATAAATTTAAATACCTACTAAATACAAATTGAATAAGTTTTACTCTGCCTGCGTTTAAGAGTTCCAAGCAAAGCAATCTGCTTCAAGCAGAATGATGTCACCATCTTTGTTTTATACATAGAAAAATTGAGACAGAGGCAAACTAACAGCAAACTATTGCGTTCATTGTAACCTTAAACGCAGCCATTGTCTAGCAAGAGATGATAATGGTAATAATTACGAGATGGAAAATAACATACTTGCGCTGGCTCTGCGTTTATTTTTTTTCTTTAAAGTTGTTTTCTCTGCAGGTTTTTTTGGACTAGGCACATCTATCTTATCTAGGTACAGATTAAAATTACTAGATCTTCTGGTCACTTCTTTTGGTATGGGCGAGCAATTATTATAATTTATACATGATATCACATTTTTTATTTTACCTGCTTTGTTATCTAAAAAATAAGTGAGACAGTCACACAAATATACAGGGTGTCCCCTAATTAACAGCAATGGTTTGTGAATTATAAAAATGTGCCTGTTGAAATTTGACGTTTGGAGATTCAGACCTGTTTTGTAGAAACTAAGTTGAGCCACATTTTTATTTTTCAGAAATCAAGTAGATCTTAACGGTACATATAAACTTATTTTTAGTTTAAGTAAAGTGCCTTTTCTGTAAAATATCGAAACATTTCATTTGGAAAAGTTGCTATGAATATAAAATTCTAATAAAGAGGCGCAAATCAAAATAAGACAGTTGTTTCGAAATTTATACAGGGTGATCCATGACTGAATGAGTCAATTACCCTGTATGGGCCCACTAATCTGCATTCCCGCATAACATTTTCTTATAAACATTTTTGATATATTTTATGGAAAAGGCAGTTTACATAAACTAACACTTAAAAAATCAAAGTAAACTAATTATTGTTTACAAATTTGACATGATTTTATGAGAGTTTAACTAATGATATTTTTGTCGTCAAGACCTACTTGATTACTGGGGCAAAAAATGTGGATCAACTTTCTAATGAAGCACGATTGAATCCCAAAAAGTCAAATTTCAACTCTTAATTTTTATATCATTCATAGTGTGGGGGGAACACCCTATATAATATAATAAGAATATTTACTGGCAAAGAAACTTTTTGCATCGACAAATACATCATCTGTTGCTTCAGCAAAGTCAATATTATAATTTTCTCTAGTATATGTAATTTTTTTATTGTCAAGTATCACAGTGTTATTTAATTCTAAAATAAAAAAGTAGTGTTTGAGTAGTTACATTCCTACAATATCTTTTACCTTCCGATGTCTTTCCTTTCAAGGATGTACCACAGCTTGAATTTTCAGCTGTGGCTGTACTTTTCAGTTCCCTGTATGGCCTCGAATCTGAATTAGAACGCTTAATTTTATCTTTAAGAACATCATATCCTTTTTTTTCTGAACTTGTTGATTTACAAACTTGTCCTTTACTTTCATATTCACGTAGGTAATAATTTTCCTTGTCATTGTCATCTCTCTTTGAGTCTTTTCGTATAGGTTTAATAATTTTACCAACTGACTGCAGAGCATGATTTGGTTTGCCTAATTTGATCTGGAAATAAATCATATTTTATGACTTATGCCTAGACTGGTGTAGTCATTAATAATGTGCTTATACTGGGTCTCTCCATATATTTCAAAGTGCCCTACACTTTTTATTTTTGAAGTTAGAAAAAGCTTTTTTCTGCTCCCCCTTCCTAGGTACGGGGTGTCCCAGTTAAGACGTTATGAGGGATTATCCTATTATTTTTTTTTATTAATTTTACAGGCAACTTGAAAAAGTTGTCTTAATCAGTTCGGTGGCGAAAAACTCAATTGAAAAAATTAAATGATTTTCTGTATTTTACAACTTACACCTTTCATTTAACCATTATAGAATTCCTTTTTTAATTCTGAATCCAAAGATAGGTATATGATTTTACCTATATTTGTGTCCAACCGTTTCTGAAACATTAACCAAAGAAGCTCCATCAAACTTGATAATGTGGTCTCTTTTGTCAGTGTCCGATGTTCGCTACAAGTAGGCCAAACATGATAACCAGATTTATGAAAAATCAAGTCAGCCATGATAATAAAACTGACAATCAAGTAGGCTGTCAATTCAATATTTCTACTTACCTGTCAGGTTAATTTCAAATTTTGCTACTGAAGCTATAGTTACTAGTTACAGTTTGAAAAAATGTTAAAGATGGTCTCTTACGTATTGTGTCTCGACTCTATAGTCTAGTCCTGACAGGCAAGTAGAAATGTTAAATTGACAGCCTACTTAATTGTCAGTTTTATTGGCATGGCTGACTTGATTTCTCATAAATCTGGTTCTAATGTTTGGCTTACTTGGATTGAACATCAAACACTGACTCGTGTTGTCTACGTTGGTGGAGTTTCTTTGGTAAATATCTCGGAACTGGTTGGAGATAAACAGGTCAAATTATATATATCGTTGGATTCAGAATTAAAGATGGAATCTTATAACGGTTAAATGAAATGTGTAAGTTGTAAAATACAAAAGATTGCATCCATTTCCGCTAAAACCGGAAGTTACTTCAAAAAACTGAATATACAGGAATAGGTACTATTTAATCATTCTCTAATGGTTATGTAGGTAAAAAATTACATTTTATTATTTTACAAAAAAAGATTTTTGGTGAGAACTTTTTTATCTACCCCCGTATGCAACATCCGAGTACACCCTCGTATCCCCCTTAATTTTTATTGCAATTTTGGAGGCCCCCAGGACCAGAGGCTGCCCACTCTGCCCTTCCCCCTTAGTCCACCACTGGGTGGTCCACTTTTTTGTAGGAGCACTTTAATAGTCGATAGAAAAATTTATTTGAAGAGGAAAATTTCATGTCAACGTAGGTCCCTAAACACTTCGTTTTAAAGATACAAAGCCTTGAAAGTTTTGAAAAATATGCATTATTTCTTATAGATTAATTAAATTGATGTAGACCACAAAACAAGTTCGAAAAAATTACAAATTTGGTACAAAACCGTGGCAGATACGAAAAAATATCAAGAGACACTTTTTGTTGATAATAATTAATCTCTCTTTTGTAACAAAGTTTCAAACTGCTTTTGGACAGGGCCGAACTAGTTATTTTTTCAAATTAATGGAAAGAAAACACAACTCTAACACTGGTTGTTTGTGGGCCTTCATATCACCAAATCTGCTACCCTATAAAGTGGTGTTAACCAAATTTGGTTTAAATATCTTCATTGGTTGGGACACTATAAAAAATAATCGATATTTGCTACAAAAAAAGGAACCACCCTGTAGTGGTATTTTTTAAATCTGTTTTCTACAGTCTTATTAGCTACGTTCTATAAGGCGACCACCCAAGTAACATTTTAAGTTATAATTATTTATCTTAAGTCCAAATAGTTGTATTAGGGTTAACAAATTGTCGCTTAGGGTAGACAAAATAACTATAGGTCTTATAGTAGTTGTTAGGATGTTATTTACTCGAATCGTGAAAGTAATTGTTCTATAAAAGTCTTATAACAGGCATAACATGGTTACTTTAACGTCAACATTATATAGTCTTTCAAAGGTTATTATAAGGAGAATACAACAACTTTTACGACTTTATAAATATAGTCGTACGACGATAGTAAAAAAAATAATTTGACCACATTAAAACTTTGTCGAGCGATAGTCGTATAAAGACGATTTAAATATATTATAAGACATCAGTAAAGTGGAAGTCATAGATGTTGTAGAACAGTTTTAAGCAGGATCTTAATACGACATAGAAATGAGAACATGACGGTAAGAAAGTAGTGCACATGCGCGTTAATATTAATTTCAACCTCAATATGACCCCAGTAGGTGGTAATTTTAATAAAATACCTTTATACGACTTTCGTATAGGAGTCATTAGTAAAAGTGAGACGTAATTTATTGTATCATAATATATGTATATGTATAATATTATGATGTGCCATATATCATACAGTAAATGTAAAGCAGTAATAAATATCTACAGTATAAGCATATCAGCATCTGTTAAAAATTATTATGAGTTTTACAAAAGACTGGGCAAATACAAATGCTGAGGAAGTTATAGACGAGCAGTTACAAAAATTTGGAATTAAATCAGTTTTGTCATACAAATCTTTATTTTTTTTATACTACTACTACTACTACTACTACTAGCACTACTACGAACTTGACGAGGCACCTACCCCGGACCGCAGAAATTTCTAAAGACAGCCCTCCACGCGCATGTGCATATAAATACTTATTCTGTAATTTTGATTTTAATTTTAGTCGCTATATAACCTCTTAATAGTCGTTTGACAGTTTTAGAACTATTTATGACCTCTTAGTAGTTTGACTGAAGTTTTACAACTACTAAGTCATATAAGCACCGTCGGCCATGTTTGGCATCAGAAATTCAGTTAAATAGGACAACCTTGTTTGTCTTACGGAAGTGGCAAAACTTCGAATTTAATTTGTGGGCACAAATCATAGAAATTTGAGTGGAAAACATGTATTTTCGACATATCGAACGATCCTGTACAACTGTAACACTTTAAATATTAATTTAAAGCAGGTTCATATTTTACATTTTTTCTTTCATTTCCTTTAATTTCCATTATTTTAAAGGCGCGTTGTAAATTTTCGAGCTAAATTTATAATTTTCACAGTAAATAAAAATTCGCAATAGATTCCGTTGAGTACAATCGTCAAAAACCGAGATGCTTTGTTGCATAATATATCACCAACGTATAATTTCGTTTTTACAACTTACGGCCGAGAATGAAATGTCATCGTATTACAAGCAAACACTACGTTCCATATTTACGACCAATTGGTAATATGAAGGTATTAATAGAGATCTTCACAACTTTAGAGCTACTTTACAGGACCTAATGGACTTATAAAAGTCATATCCAATCAAGTCAGATAAAAGTTGTATGAAAAGTCATGAAAACCCGTTTCCAACCGTCCATATTCAGTCATAAAGGAGTTGTAAAAAGGACGATACGTCTATAGACAAGTTGTATTATTGGTCGCAACAACGTCTGCACATGTTTTATGCAAGTTTAAATGTTACTTGGGCACCCACAGAATATCTATTTATTTTAATTTTCAAGTAATTTTGCTAGATAATAAAATATTCTATATTGAAAATATTGTTTTTGGGCCAAAAAGCTTAAATAAAAACTTTAATATTTAAAATTAAAATAATAGATCTTCTTTAATAACGGCTGTATTTATATATCGATTAAGTAAAATAACGGGTATTTCAGCCAAAATAGCAACAACAAAAATATTTACAAAACAATTTATTCCATTTTTGGAAGTTTATATTCGTTAGGATTATAACTTTTTAATATTCATTGTAAAGAATAAATAACACATAATTTTGGCTGAAATATCCGTTATTTTACTTCATTGATTTAAAATTAAAGGTGAACAGCCCACAGGCATAAAAATTTAAAAAAATCTAGTGTAAAAGAGAATACCATTGTACTAACCTTTAGTTGTGATCCTGTTTCTTTTATTAATGGTTTTCTAATCACTGGAGCATTGGACACCTGCAATGTAAATAAAGACTTTTATGCCTGATGCTGGTGTTAAGCAAAGCATTATGACCCACGGGCTCTGTAATGCCCAACGGGCACTAAAGTATATTAATTTTTCAAGTTTAGTAGACACAGTTTTATTTTTAATTTTTATGTCAGTGTACCAAATTTGGAAGCTTTATTAAATGATTTAGTTTTTTAACATTGTATGGGGTATTCAGTTATGATTAACTTTTTTATTTTTTACCCTATCGACAAATGGTAAATAAGAAAGTTTTAGGAAAAGTTCTTCTCATCTTTATGCATTTATCAGAAAAACAATTGAATGTCGCGTTTGGGACGCGTGTAACATAACACCATTTGGTTGGATTAAACATATGATATATATATTGTTACATTTGATGTGGGATATAAATTCCATTAAATTTCCCAGTACTAAATACATGCCAAAATAATGATAATAAATTAAAATATCATCAAATTGGTTCACATATCTACCCAAAATTCACTTATTAGCCAAAATTGATGCGTAGAAATAGTTTGATAATACTTTAATTTATTATGAATTTTATGAATTTAGCATTAATTTTGTTCAGGTTTTTATTTTATATTGGGTAATATACGTTGTTATTTTTAAAATAATTGTCTTCTTCTTGTATTATCTTATAGTTTTTATTTTATATCAAATAGGTATTACATTTATATTCTACAAGTTTTTATGTAACTATTTATATTCTAACATTCGTAACTATGTATTATTTTATCTTAGTTTTTTCTTTTATTTTATTTACAAAACCCAGTGGTCACTATTTAATTTAAACAATAATCAATATTATTCTTAACAAATTTAGTACTGGAAAATGTAATATAATATATATTTATATAATACAGAATTTTGAAGCGTTCCTATCATTTTCTTTTGAAGAAGACATATTTTTATCAATAATTGGTAATAATAATGATATAAAATGGTTTTTAAGAAGTAACAAGTTTTCAATTTTTATAAATTTCAAAAAGATTCAAATATTGTCAAAAACTAAGTCTTCTAATACCAAATACCAGCCTTTAACTTTGGCACACTTACATAAAAAAATGAGAAAGAAACAACTTTTTCTATTTTATTTTGACAAATGAGTCCATATAAAGTGTTTCTTTTTCAAATGGCATTTTTTTACAGATAACGCCAGCTACGTATTGATGGGTAATTCAATTAAATCATATTTTTTGAAGCTAAAGCTATTGCCAAAGTCAAGTTTCCAAATAAATCATTAATAGAGGTATGAAAGTTTCTCCCTACGATAGGAAGACTGTATATCGCAATAAGCTTTTACTCCCTTGATACACAAATAAGTATTATTTAAGTTGTGTCTAATTTGAAATTACTTACTGTACATTGGATATCGTTAGATGAAATAGAAATTTTTTAGTTAAGATGAATCTACTCAGAGACCATTACTTAAATGTCGTGACGTCATTTGGCATACCTGTCAAAAATTACATTTTATTAAATAAATCGTCAAAATAGACTTTATTTGTCATTTTCTCAGAAAAAGTTATTTGAAGAAGTTGCTTGGAATTTGGTTTTACACCTATATGCAAATTTTAAGGCAAAAATTCTGACAAGAATTATTTGATTTTGAAAAAATCTAAAACTAATAAATTTATTTTTTTCAGTATGCCATTGATTGATTTTAGAATTGTTTGTGTATCATCCAAACATGATATTTTTTAGTTATGGACCCTTTTTGGACATTTGGATGTTAGATTTTTTCAAAAAATCAATAATTTATCATTATCGGAATTTTTGCCTGATAATTTGTACATAGGGGTAGAATCGAATTCCAAGCAACTTTTTTAAATAACTTGTTTTGAGAAAATAACAAATAAGGCCTATCTCGGCTATTTACATAATTAAATGTACTTTTTGACAAATGATGTCATGGCGCTTAATTTCGAATCTTTTTGGAAGCAGAGATGATCGTCACAGAGGAGTTTCACCTTAGCGCAAAAATTAAAAATAATCCCATATATTGTTCCAACTTTTTGGCGGGCACTGTATATAAGAAAAATTAGGTAAAAGCACTTGCCACCTATTTGGCAAGAGTCTTCTTTGTGCTATTACACAATAGTAGATAAATACATCTTACCTGTTGCAATTTTTTTAAAGGGCTTCTTGTTGATTTTCTTGTAAATTTTGGCACTGTTCCAGTACTAGACATTTTTATGTAGTATATTTTTCTTAATGTTCATATCTCTTGGATTTAATTGATCAATTGGTTGCCCCTATACTGAAATGTTTTTTGTCGACCTTGCTTTTTTGTATTTAATACGGCGGTTTTTAGAGGTGTATATTGGGTGATTCTAAACAAATTCCAATCCTCAAACCTATTCAAATAGACTTACTAATACTTCAGCATAAAATGTGCAATAATCTTAAATCATGAAATTATGTATAAGGTAGTGTCTGTTTTCAAAAGAAGGGATCTAGAGGGCTATGTTTTAGCTTTTTGGACTTTTGGGTTAAGTCTCAGCAAAATAAAAAACAGAAATGGCTTCCACTACTGCAATGTTTTGTTCCCGTAGAATTTTTGATTATTTGCAATAGGCCACAGGTGAGGTTGGCATGATTACAAAGGGCTAACGATATAAACAATACTAGTGCTTGTTAAAATAATATCCTTATGGAAAACAAAGCTGCTCCAAGAGAAATTCAATAGCATTATTAATTTCATCAATCGTTTCACATAAAAAATATCAATTATCTATCACATAACAACTATTTATCCTTCCTATTAACTAATTTTGCTTTATTTCCTGAGATTTTTGCCCAATCCGACAATAATGCTTTGAAGATAACGCCCGAAGGTTTGTGTTGGTGTTATTTATGGTACCTAGTGCTTTGGATGTGGCTTTTTCGACTTTGATTTATTTTGGTTGTTATTTTTCTGGATATATCCGCTTGTGAATGTTTTATGCGATAGACAATGGGAGGGAAAAGAACATAATTTGCAAATCAAGCAATCTACCAAATGTAACATTCACATGTAAGTACATAGTCGTAGATTTGGAACTTGGGTTAAAGAAATTCATATTTTTCAGTGAATATTTTAGTATTAATTATTTATCAGATTTTCATGAGTGATATAGTTATCAAATTGATTGTTATTGTGATGAGCAAACAGTATAAATCAGCAATAATAATTTATGTTCAATAAATTTCGTGTTTTGGCATGTCACTGTTGGGTTTACAGTAATTGTAAATATAAATATTTCGGATATTTCTTCAGGGGCCACACAAAACTCATACAAGCCGGGAAGTTTATGGAAGTAAACAAATTGTCAGTAATTTAAGAAAATTAAGGATGTTTTTTCAATTTATTTTTAATAATTACATTAAGATATATTTTATATTATTAATTTGGGTGGTTTTTATTTTAATTAAATTTGAACTTAAATAGCTTAATTTAGAGCACATTATTGAAGATACTATGTTTTTTATTTTTGTTTGGGTCGCATAGTCCCTTAGGACTCTTCAGGATCGGCTGCAGGTCCCAACGGGCGCTGGTAGTTCGCAGGTAATGCAGCAGGTAGGTCTACCTAGGTACAAAAATATATCACAAAAAAAACTGCCAATGGAATCACTACTTTGGCATCAAATTTTTTATATCCGTTATGTGGCTTATGTGAGTGTCTCACTCAAAATATCTCGGCTATTTTTTGGCAGAAAAAATGATTGATAGCTCTTCCAGTCATAATAAAAGTTGCTGTCCATGCCCACTAACAAAAACTATGGCCAAAATTCGAAAAATTCAAAATTTTTAGACCGCTATAACTTTTTTATTTTTTGACAAACTGAAAAAAGTTTAATTTGAAAATTGTTTGCAAGAACCGAAAGAATTTATGAATGACATTAGTTTTTTTCTATAGATTACTGACTGTAATTCCGCCCTTATCTGACTCGTGAATATACGACCGATATCCATCGTATATTCACAAGTAAGACAAGGACGGGAGTTGTGACTTAGGGCCGAACATCCGCTGAACAAACTGTAATTACCCATGGAAATAAAAAATTTGCAATGATAGTATTATGACCTTAGGAATGTTTACTAGGTTTTACTGAGCATTTATTATTGTAATACTACAATATTTTATTATTGTTATTTTTAAGATAATCGTTATGGAATTACCTCTCAAATGTTATGTTAAATTAAAAATAATAAGTATTCTAATTTATTTTCATAACAGGAAACAATGTCTACGATTTTCACATTTTTTTATTATTTGAAATAACAATTTTCAACTTATTTTCAAATTTTTTTAAGTCTTCTTTAATTTAACGTCAATTTTCATTTTAAACATTTTTGTGTACCTCTGGAAATAAAAAAGTTGCAGTGCTTTAAACATTTTGAATTTTTGTAGGTGGCCAAGGACAGCAACTTTCATTATGAAAAGAAGGCCACCCCGAATATCTATCTATCCCACCGATGTTTTCTGTCAAAAAATAGTCTAAACATTTGTGTGAGCCACTTACATGCCACCCTGAAGTTTTTATTTTCGTCCAAAAGTCTAGTCCCTTGCCCCTATGTAACGGCGCCCATGATCTCATGGTTTTTGGTTTGCTTTAGAATAAAAAAAGGAAAACAAATGTTAATTTATATAATAAATTTTATTTCCTTATTAGCTTTGCAATAAAATAAATAGATACAAAAATCTGACAAAAACTACTCTTATAAAATTGACTGATTATTGATTACAACTGTTGTAACCTTAAAATATTGCTATCAATATACTCCTAATATTTATAAAGTATTTTTGAATATATTAATATATCATATAACTATCAATAATAACACAAATTCGCTTATTTTTTGAATAGGAGCACTCCTATTGCGCAAAGTTGTTTTGTTTTTGGCAACTTTTACACCATCATAAAAGGCAGAAAGTTGTGAAAAACAATTATCACTTGTATTTGTTAATCTTACCAACTATATTATAGAAATCATGGAGGGAATATTTCTTTTGCTTAAGTGAAAATGCATATTTGCAATTTTCTTACACAAAGGCATTTTCTTGGTAGCAAAACTATGAAATTTACGATAGCAAAGTTATTGGCTTGATCACTTTGCTGGGCCCATGTTTAGCACAAAAGCTATTCCAAGTAAATTAGTAAAAACTGTATGATTCTATAAAAGTTAATTTAGTGTTTTATTTACTCAATCATACAATTCATATAGAGGCAACACTATAGAACAAATATAAATTTAATTTTTGGATTTGGACAAAGAAGCAATTTATTCCTATTGCACCACCATTTATATACAAATATTCCATTGTCATTTCATATCCTCGGATATATAAGTTAATATTCAAAATGGAAATTTATGGTAAAATAATGTATTTGCATGTTTTCAGAAAAAGCAATAGGCAAGTCAGTTTCACCTATTATATTTGTGGTATCAGGTAAAATCTTATAAATTATATACAAATACATTTCGTAATATAAATGTCATAGACCATATTTCTTCACTGAACATGGCAATTCCTGATGGACATTACAAATATTTTTGTAAAAAAAAATATAAAAAAATATTACATATTTTTAACTTACACAAATTCGTAACAATTTTCAATATTGCTCGACAAACTACACATCACTAAAGCCAAAGTCATTATGACACCTGTAGACGTGACGGATGAATCGGCCCACCAACACTTAATTTGCATCATTTCAGTACTCTCGCAGCACTCTGTATATTTTAAAGAAAACCAAAATAAAAAAGACAAAATCCCTTTATAATATACAGAGTGCTACAAGTTACACTTATAAGCTAACGAGCTTGGAAGTCCCACATGTGTCCGGGGAACTGATGTCGGCCATATTGATGGGCATATTCCGCAGCTGCGTACTGCAGGAAGGCACTAAGGGGGCCGATACGGGAGTCAAACCAGTACCGCCTCCCATAAGAGATTCGAAGTTGAATACCATCCCATTAGATGGGGTCGAAATAGGGATCCCGGCAATCTCCATTGTGCTGGGTTTCGATGTGGGTGCAGCGGTGCCCACGTTGAGGGAGTTTGGTCTATTTGGCTTCGAGATTGGCACTGTTGAGCTAAGCATGATTCTCTTGGTAGGGGATGGCAGCAAAAATATGTCGTCCATAGTAGACACCATGGGTTCCATGACTTCAGTTTTTACACGTTCCTGAGGTTTGTTATTGTTGAAAGTTGTTTGGTCAGTGAATGGTTTAATGTCTGGAGGGCTTTGGGAGTTTAAGCGACAAACACCGGAGGAGTGGTGAGCCTTCAAAAGATATTCCAGTTGTTCTTTGTCTTCTTGTAGGGATTGAATTTCCTCTTGAAGGGCATGCCGTTTTTGTTCCAACTCTTCCGTTTCCTGTAAAATGAAATGAAAAATATCAGCCTTTATTCAAC